>CM074721.1:559763199-559821372 GCA_037306005.1 Rhinophrynus dorsalis
TTTTAAACCTTTATTCTGACTTTAAATATTCTGCAGGTGTAGACAATGTGAAGTGGAGTGATCTCAAGACGTACAATGTGATGAGAATTAATTTACAGGATAGAACATGATCATGTAAAGAGAATCTCTGTATTAAGTCTATGACCACTTTGTGCACACTACTGCAGGTGTTAGTGGCCTTTAAAGGAATAGTAATACTTCGTTTTATCTTTATCTTATTTTGTAGGCATTAAAAAAACATGAAGAACGATATAAGTCTTGTCTCTCAAACCTTTATGGTTTAAGAGATATTCACAAGCAAAGTATCCCTCCCCCGTTCAACCAGATCAGAAGGGAGGTGCCCAGGTAGACTGCAGAGAGGGACAATCTTCAATTAAGATAAGGGAAAAAGCTGAAAAACTTGTCAAGGGGGGCAGGGCTTTCATTGTTCTCATAGGAAGAAGATTGTCCCCTTCTGTTATCTGTCTAGTCTTACAACCAGATTCACATCTGAGTAGAGATGGCTTACAGAAGGAGAAAGGGGCGGGAGGGGGAAACTTTGCTTGTGAATATCTCTTAAACCGTAAAGGTTTGAGAGATGAGACTTATATCATTCTTCATGTTTTTTTAATGCCTACAAAATAAAATGAAGTTAAAACGAAGTATTGCTATCCCTTTAACATATTTACTCAGTTGCATAGTTACATTCTGTATCGCAGATTAGATTGAAAAAGACACAAGTCCATCATGTCCAACTCTTGCTAAAGTATAATCCAGGAAATGAGAATCACATAATCCTTGCACACTCCAAGATGGGCGTTCGTCTCTTTACCAGAACTTCCTATTTAACCTAGTAATACATAGTGTCACCCTGTATGTTCCCTCATGAAATGTATCTTATCTTTTCTTAAAATGTGTTCATGCCATCACCACATTGCTGGAAAAAGAATTCTGCAATTTAACAGACCTTACTGTAAAGAACCCCTTCCTTTGCCGAATCCTCTTCTTTTCTAATGGTAACTGGACAGTCAATGCAGGAGTGTGTGTCCTAGCAGGTATATGGAGAGAGTGCCTGTTAATGGACCTGTTTTCATTTGTGAAATGTTGGAAATACTTGTTTACAAATAGTGTTGTATATTTTAATGAAATAGGAGCAAGCAATCCTCTGCATTAGGCTGCAGTTAATATATATACTATATATTACGCCTTAGTACAGGAGTCAAACGGGGCGTTCCACTAAACCTCAGATCAGATAATAAATTTGCTGTTGATATATTGCTTACTACTTTGTATAAAAAAAAATCATACACTCCAGAGACAGACCAGTAGAGGGCAGCAGAGTGATGCTGCTAGTGCTCAGTGTGCTGTCGGGGTATCTCCCTGCTGCCATCTTATGGTCTCTCTCTTTCTCTGTGTGACTCTCTGTCTCTCTTTTTCTCTACTTTAAAGAACATTGGGCAATATACCTGAAAGAAGATCCGTGCAATTCTTGAGCACCCCAACTTCACCTATTATTATTATTATTATTATAATAATTTATCTTTATACTAGTGTAAAAGCCTGTATACACGGGCCAAGGTCCAGGCGATGTTAACACTTTGAGTGCCAGAGGGGTACGCAACGCATTGCTTTGCAATGCGTCGCGTACCCCTCTGGCACTCAAAGGGTTAAGAGACCAGTCCTGCACTGCGTCCTGCTGCCAACACAGTCATGCACTGTAGTGACTGCCCAGAAAGCACAGAATGCTCCCAGCACAGAACTCCCAGGATTCTGCACAGAATGCTCCCAGCACAGAACTCCCAGCATTCCGCACAGAATGCTCCCAGCATTCCGCACAGAATGCTCCCAGCATTCCGCACAGAATGCTCCAGCATCCGCACAGAATGCTCCCAGCATTCCGCACAGAATGCTCCCAGCATTCCGCACAGAATGCTCCCAGCATTCCGCACAGAATGCTCCCAGCACAGAACTCCCAGCATTCTGCACAGAATGCTCCCAGCACAGAACTCCCAGCATTCTGCACAGAATGCTCCCAGCACAGAACTCTCAGTATTCCGCACAGAATGCTCCCAGCACAGAACTCCCAGCGTTCCGCACAGAATGCTCCCAGCACAGAACTCCCAGCGTTCCACACAGAATGCTCCCAGCACCGAACTCCCAGCGTTCCGCACAGAATGCTCCCAGCACCGAACTCCCAGCATTCCACACAGAATGCTCCCAGCACCGAACTCCCAGCGTTCCGCACAGAATGCTCCCAGCACCGAACTCCCAGCATTCCGCACAGAATGCTCCCAGCACCGAACTCCCAGCATTCCGCACAGAATGCTCCCAGCACCGAACTCCCAGCATTCCGCACAGAATGCTCCCAGCATTCCTACACTTTCCAACATTTTGTGAGTTTGGGCAGTCTCTACTGCACATGATGGCTTCTGACAAACATCCTAGCGAATTATGATATAGGATATATATAATTTTTTTTTTTTACAGCAGCCGTAACAGTACAATACAAAAATACATGACAGGGGTAAGCATGTTAGGCTGAAGTGCGATCATTGCATTATTAGCAGGGGGATAAGTGCAACCATTGATTCATACGTTGGGCACCCTGCCCCAAAAAGCTTACATTCTAAATGATTAATCTTGACAACATAGAGACATACAAGGTGTATATAAGGGAAGCACAGAATGATTTGGATATGGCTGTCAGTGGCACAAGGAGAATATTGTGACTGAGATGCCTCCTTGAGTAGGTGGGAATTTAGGAGATGCTGAAAGTGATATGTGCACATTTGGTAAATGGTGATAGGGAGGGCATTCCGAAGTCAAGGCCAATGAGTATTTTACCAGGAAGGAAACATTGAGATTGTCTGTCCTTTTCAAGTATGTCCTGGGGTATAGATATTATTTCCCAGTTTAATGGTACTCATTTTATCTATCATGGAATGATGAATGGCTGGAGTACAGAGCCAAAACAACAGTTTCACTGTCCAGATAGTTTATGGACTGCACTGTATATGCAGATACAGTATGCATGTATATAATGTATAGTAGGGCTTTTCATGCTGCATTAAACATGGGTACTGTCACTGCTGGGAGATGTGTTACCTGACTCATTACAGTTTAAATTTTTTTTACATTAACGATGCCCTCTGGTGGTCAGATTTCATTAGGTTATCTGTTACATTTTATGGCATAGGTAAGACACTGACAAACAGATCACCATAGAATGTAATGGTCACTGCTGAGGCACCTCCTGTCAGTTTACTCTTTCAGGAACTGTTGATGCCTTTTCTCACTTCCTGTCAGTTTTCTCTTTCAGGAAGTAGTGACGCCTTTACCCACTTCCTGTCAGTTTACTCTTTCAGGAACTGTTGATGCCTTTTCTCACTTCCTGTCAGTTTTCTCTTTCAGGAAGTAGTGACGCCTTTACCCACTTCCTGTCAGTTTACTCTTTCAGGAACTATTGATGCTTTTTCTCACTTCCTGTCAGTTTTCTCTTTCAGGAAGTAGTGTTGGCTTTACTCACTTCCTGTCAGTTTTATGTTTCAGGAAGTAGTGTCGCCTTTACTCTCTTCCAGACCATTTGAACAGTTATAACTTTTGAATAAAGCAACTCTCAGCAATGGGGGTACCCTTTTTTTGTGCATCTAACATAAAGGTTTTCATTTAATAAAATGGTGCACTGTTCCTTTAATTGGTACTTTTAACACTATGAATGCTAGACTGCTCGTGTTTTGGAGACTTGTCTAGCATTCAAGGATGTAACCAGTTAGAGTTAGTAATGTCAGCAAATAAAGTAATAATCAGTCATTCATTAAAGTTTTATATAATGCGTAGTACCGTTTTAAATATCCATATCGTATTCTCCTTTTAAATTTTAGTTGAAAGTTTCCCCCTCCCGCCGCTTTTCTCTGCGTCATTCATAGTTCCCTCAGATCTGAAAGCTGGTCACTTGACTGGACGGACCGCAAAGAGCGACAGTCTTGTGTGTGTGTCTGTATAAGTCAAACCCCGGATCCCTTTGAAGAAGGGGAGCAGAGTTTTCCTTGTGCAAACACAATATTGTCCCTCATTGCAGTCCGTCTGGTCAAGTGACCGGCTTTCAGATCTGAGGGAACTATGAGTGACGCAGAGAAAAGCGGCGGGGGGGAAAACTTTCAACTCTGTTGTCAGAGACAACAGAGGAAAGGGATTTGGGAGTAATTATTTCTAATGACTTAAAGGTAGGCAGGCAATGTAATAAAGCTGTGGGGAATGCAAGCAGGGTACTGGGTTCTATAGCTAGGGGCATTAATAGCAGAAAAAGGGAAGGGGTCATGTCACTCTACATATCTCTAGTTAGACCTCATCTAGAGTATTGTGTACAGTACTGGAGACCCCATCTCCAGAAGGATATAGATAGTATAGAGTATTGTGTACAGTACTGGAGACCCCATCTCCAGAAGGATATAGATACCCTAGAGTATTGTGTACAGTACTGGAGACCTAGAGTATTGTGTACAGTACCGGAGACCCCATCTCCAGAAGGATATATATACTATAGAGTATTATGTACAGTACTGGAGACCCCATCTCCAGAAGGATATAGATACCCTAGAGTATTGTGTACAGTACTGGAGACCCCATCTCCAGAAGGATATAGATACTATAGAGTATTGTGTACAGTACAGGAGACCCCATCTCCAGAAGGATATAGATACTGTAGAGTATTGTGCACAGTACAGGAGACCCCATCTACAGAAGGATATAGATACTATAGAGTATTGTGTACAGTACCGGAGACCCCATCTCCAGAAGGATATAGATACTCTAGAGTATTGTGTACAGTACCGGAGACCCCATCTCCAGAAGAATATAGATACTATAGAGTATTGTGTACAGTACTGGAGACCCCATCTCCAGAAGGATATAGATACTCTAGAGTATTGTGTACAGTACTGGAGACCCCATCTCCAGAAGAATATAGATACTGTAGAGTATTGTGTACAGTACTGGAGACCCCATCTCCAGAAGGATATAGATACTCTAGAGTATTGTGTACAGTACTGGAGACCCCATGTCCAGAAGGATATAGATACTATAGAGTATTGTGTACAGTACTATAGACCCCATCTCCAGAAGGATATAGATACTCTAGAGAAAATTCAGAGAAAGGCTACTAAAATGGTGACTGGTTTACAGGAAAAGACACAGGATAGACTAAAGGATCTGAACATGTATAGATTGGAGGAGAGAAGAGAGAGAGGGGATATGATAGACACATTCACATACATGAAGGGATTCAACAAAGTGCAGGAGGGAAGTATATTTCACAGGAGTAAAAATGTCAGAACAACAGGCCATAGTCTAAAACTAGAGGGACACAGGTTTAGATGTAATGTAAGAAAGTTTTACTTCACTGAGCGGGTAGTAGATAAGGTGAATAGCCTACCAGCAGAAGTGGTAAAGATTAATACAGTGAGGGGATGTAAGCATGCATGGGATAGGCATAAGGCTGTCCTTAACTTAAGAAAAGACCAAGGACCAAAAAAGGTTTGAGCTTTTTACAGTAGGAAAATGGGCGACTAGATGGGCCAAATGGTTCTTATCTACCGTCAAATTCTATGTTTCTAACTCAAATTTAAGATCAAAATACGATATGGACATTTAAAACGGTACGGTGCATTATATAAAAAATAATGAATAACTGAACATTACTTTATTTGGTGACATTAGTATGCCTGTGAATTTGTATTCTGCTACGGTGAGGTTGATTCGCCCCAGGGGGAAGTTCGATGGGTCTCTCTGCTGACTAATGTTTCTTTTACAGGAAGTTTATCATGAGAAACACATCAAGGCCTTCTGGGAGAAACACAAAGAGGAGTTCCCCAGCGTTAAGATTGTGGGACCGGAGGAAGCGCTGAGCCAGGGGGAGGCCAGGGACATGGGGATGTGAGTATGTTGGGCATATCCTTTCGGGATTCAGGGGCCTCTTGCATGTTCCTCTGTCTGCTCTAGCCAATCAGATTCCTCTATTTCTTGCTCGCACTGATATAAAATGGACTGGTTCAGGGAGAAGTCTGTGCATTCAGTCACCCCCCCCCACACACGCTAAAGGGATTGTATTATTTGTATTTCTTTCATTGAAAAGAGATTAGTGATAATATAACAAACCTGTATAGCCCTTATCAACCACAGTGGTGTGCATACGTATTGCATGCTCTGGATCGGTGCCGCCTAACCCCCTGGTCTGGCAGAGGGCGTTTTAATGCATGTGAGGGCATTCTGGGGCTTGTAGTCCTCATTTTGTAACTTTATTTCCTGGCAGCTCTGGATCTTAAAAAAAAACTACAAACCACCAAACCTTGTAGATAATTTCTGTCCTTTGTTACAATGTTTCTCTGTCGTCCAATACAGGTTACTAGTAACTTTGGGTAGGCGATCCACCCTTTAATTATAGGCAGGAACAATTCTAGAATTGTATGCAGGGTTGGAGCCTACCTTCCCTCCTACCATCTACAGACAAACAGGGAATGTGTATCCATCCGTATATAAGTACTTCATAGTTCACCAGGCCAGGTGTGAACACTCAGTATTGTATCGAGCTCTATATAAGCATTTAGTATTGAGTTACACCAGATGTAAATATCCAGTACTGTGTCCAGGAATATAATCACTTAGTAGTGGGTGAGGCCAGGTGGGAGCCACAACCAGCTGCACTGGGAGGACAAGGTATCCTGTGGAAATGTCGCCCTCTAGTTGGCGACCATCAAAAGGGCGCGATCTTAATGTTGCCCACATCAGCAGGGTGACATTCTGTTGTCGCAGGCTTAAGGGTCACCAAATAGAGGGTGACAGTTCAATAGTAAACCGGAGGACAATGACTAATTCCCTTCACTTTAATTGGGACTTGTATTCCCTTGAATGGCACATACATATTCCAACACTCGAGGGTTTAAGATCCCCATTTGTGTATACAACCTTAGTACTGTGAGAGGCCACAGAGGGCTGCATGAGGGTGCTGGTTACCCCCCGCTAGGGTGATTAGCAGGATTGTGTTAATGACCCACCGGTTACCCCCCTCCCCCGCTAGGGTGATTAACAGGATTGTATTAATGACCCACCAGTTACCCCCCGCTAGGGTGATTAACAGGATTGTATTAATGACCCACCAGTTACCCCCTGCTAGGGTGATTAGTAGGATTGTATTAATGACACACCAGTTACCCCCTGCTAGGGTGATTAGCAGGATTGTATTAATGACCTGCCTGTTACCCCCTCTAGGGTGATTAGTATGATTGTATTAATGACCCGCTGGTTACCCCCCACTGGGCTGTGGTGATTAGCAAGATTCTGTTAATAAGCAGCCGTTCTCGCTATGCCCCCCTCAGGGACCTGTGCCGGCAGGACGAGGACTGCGACTACTACTTCAGCCTGGACTCCGACGTGGTACTGACCAACCCCGACACCTTGTACATTCTCATCCAGGAGAACAAGTACGTGGAGGGGGGAGCAGAGAAGGGATGGACACGTGGAGGGGGTAGAGAGGGGATGGGCATGTGAAGGGGGATGTTATTTGGGGATGGGCACATGGGTGGGGGGTAGAGGGGTGACTGGCTACTTCAGAGGCTAGAGAGGGGACAGAAACTTGAAGGGGACGGGGACGGGCACTGGGAGGGGGATAGGGAGGGGACAGGCACTGCGAGGGGGGTAGAGAGGGGAAGGGCAGTTGGAGTGGGGGTAGACGGGATGGGCACTGGGTGGAAGGGGTAGAGAGGGGACAGAAACTTGGAGGGGTAGAGAGGGAATGGGTACTGGGAGGGGGGTAGAGAGGGGACAGACACTGGAAAGGGGGAAGGGAGGGGACAGGCACTGGGAGGGGACAGAGAGGGGAATGGCAGTTGGAGTGGGGTAGACAAGGAATGGGCACTGGGAGGGAGGGGTAGACAAGGAATGGGCACTGGGAGGGAGGGGTAGAGAGGGAATGGGTGCAGGGAGGGGAGTAGAGAGGGAGTGGGTGCTGGGAGGGGAGTAGAGAGGGGATGGGCACTTGGAGGGGTGGTAGACAGGGGACTGGGACACGTGAAAGATGGGCCGTATTGGGGAGATGACACAAGACAGGCTGATGTACGAGAGGAGCTGGAGTGTCCCTCCTGTATGGTAAAATAATACTGGATGATTCTTTTCACAGGAAAGTCATCGCCCCAATGGTGTCTCGCAGTGGGAAGCTTTGGTCCAACTTCTGGGGAGCACTAAGCCCTGAGGGATACTACGCCCGATCCGAAGACTACGTGGATATAGTGCAGGGGAAGAGAATGTACGTGTCACCAAATCGCCTTCTGGGGAGGGCAGTGTAAAATCTCCTCTGTGTCACCCTGCAGGGACAGGAGCCAAACTGTTTATCCTTTCTATCTGTCTTATCACCCTGCAGGGGGAGGGGCAGACATCTCCTTCTGTCTGTGTCACCCTGCAGGGGCCAAACTAATTATCCTTCCTGTCTGTCTTATCACCCTGCAGGAGGAGGGACAGACTCATATCTCTTTCTGTCTGTGTCACTGTGTCACCCTGCAGGGGGCAGTACAGACTCCTATCTCCTTCTGTCTGTGTCACTGTGTCACCTGCAGGAGAAGGGACAGACTCATATCTCCTTCTGTCTGTGTCACTGTATCACCCTGCAGGGGGAGGGACAGACTCCTATCTCCTTCTGTCTGTGTCACTGTGTCACCCTGCAGGGGGAGGGACAGACTCCTATCTCCTTCTGTCTGTGTCACTGTGTCACCCTGCAGGAGGAGGGACAGACTCCTATCTCCTTTTGTCTGTGTCACCCTGCAGGAGGAGGGACAGACTCCTATCTTCTTCTGTCTGTGTCACTGTGTCACCCTGCAGGAGGAGGGACAGACTCCTATCTCCTTTTGTCTGTGTCACTGTGTCACCCTGCAGGAGGAGGGACAGACTCCTATCTTCTTCTGTCTGTGTCACCCTGCAGGAGGAGGGACAGACTCCTATCTCCTTCTGTCTGTGTCACTGTGTCACCCTGCAGGAGGAGGGACAGACTCCTATCTCCTTCTGTCTGTGTCACTGTGTCACCCTGCAGGAGGAGGGACAGACTCATATCTCCTTCTGTCTGTGTCACCCTGCAGGAGGAGGGACAGACTCCTATCTCCTTCTGTCTGTGTCACTGTGTCACCCTGCAGGAGGAGGGACAGACTCCTATCTCCTTCTGTCTGTGTCACCCTGCAGGAGGAGAGGCAGACTCCTATTTCCTTCTGTCTGTGTCACTGTGTCACCCTGCAGGAGGAGGTACAGACTCATATCTCCTTCTGTCTGTGTCACTGTGTCACCCTGCAGGAGGAGGGACAGACTCCTATCTCCTTCTGTCTGTGTCACTGTGTCACCCTGCAGGAGGAGGGACAGACTCATATCTCCTTCTGTCTGTGTCACCCTGCAGGAGGAGGGACAGACTCATATCTCCTTCTGTCTGTGTCACCCTGCAGGAGGAGGGACAGACTCATATCTCCTTCTGTCTGTGTCACTGTGTCACCCTGCAGGAGGAGGGACAGACTCCTATCTCCTTCTGTCTGTGTCACTGTGTCACCCTGCAGGGGGAGGGACAGACTCATATCTCCTTCTGTCTGTGTCACTGTGTCACCCTGCAGGGGGAGGGACAGACTCCTATCTCCTTCTGTCTGTGTCACTGTGTCACCCTGCAGGGGGAGGGACAGACTCATATCTCCTTCTGTCTGGGTCACTGTGTCACCCTGCAGGAGGAGGGACAGACTCATATCTCCTTCTGTCTGTGTCACTGTGAAAAACTGATTGTTCCTTATATAAATATAGAAACAATATTGCACCTGCTAATTGTGTGCTTTTTTTTCTTATTTCAGTGGTGTCTGGAATGTTCCGTATATCGCACACACTTATCTAGTCAAGGGCGAAACTCTGCGCAGGGAACTTTCCAACAGGAACATTTTTACACTGTCCCCGACAGACCCTGATATGGCTTTCTGTAAGAGCGTGAGAGACAAAGTAAGTGGCCTTCACGCGATCTCAGCTCTTCTGCAGAGCCGCCTGATGAATGTCAGACCGGATATCCCTGCAGTCAGTACAACACTGACTTCAGGGAGGGGGGACTTTGCCTTCTGTTATCTCTCAAACCATAAAGGTTTGAGAGATGAACCTGGGGGCTATTAAATTATTTCACAAATATGCACAATATGGGGGATAGTAATAATAAAGTATTACTATCCCTTTAAGGGGATAATTCCCCTTTAACCATATGATGGTGTCCTGTGTCCATAGCCTGACTTTCTCTGTCTCTTGCAGAGTGTGTTCCTGCACATCAGTAACAGAGATGAATTTGGGCGTCTGATTTCCACATCCAAATACAACACTTCTCATCTGCACAGTGACCTGTGGCAGATCTTCGAGAATCCAGTGGTAAGGAGCAGTGTATTAAATGTCAGTCATTCATTACTATGAAATATATATTGTGCTTTTCTTATTGAAAAAAAATGAGGGAGCCGCCCACTGCTGGAAGATGTTCATTCAAAAGTTACTACAACTCAGATTTGCATATTAGTGAGGGTTGGCTATGAAAAGCTTGTGTCTGCAGCCTGAGCACTCCATAACCCTAAGCTCTCACCTAGCCATAAAGACAAGATCGAACGATTAGAAACAAAAATTCAGGTTATTATCGTAACTTTTGAATGAAGCATGGCCAAGCTGTGGGATAAAGGGAAAGCGAGAGGTAAATAGCAAGACGGGTGCGCAGAGAGAGGCACGTAGCAAGACGGGTGCGCAGAGAGAGGCACGTAGCAAGACGGGTGCGCATTGAGAGGCACATAGCAAGACGGGTGCCAGCAAGACTGGTGTCAGAGAGGCACGTAGCAAGAGTGTTGCGCAGAGAGAGGCACGTAGCAAGAGTGTTGCGCAGAGAGAGGCACGTAGCAAGAGTGTTGCGCAGAGAGAGGCACGTAGCAAGAGTGTTGCGCAGAGAGAGGCACGTAGCAAGAGTGTTGCGCAGAGAGAGGCACGTAGCAAGAGTGTTGCGCAGAGAGAGGCACGTAGCAAGAGTGTTGCGCAGAGAGAGGCACGTAGCAAGAGTGTTGCGCAGAGAGAGGCACGTAGCAAGATGAGTGCGTAGAGCGGTAGTTGGAAAGACTGACAACTATAGAGCCACAATTCCTATTCTACCCAATTGCTCTGTGAAGATGTGTTTAAAGGGACAGGAGGGATAGCACATCTCTGAGTCTTCACTATGGTAAGCATAACAATTTGCAGTATGTTTTAATTACTTACTTTGCTGTAGTTTTAAAAATATTCAATGTAAAAGGATCCCCCTCCCACTCCTTCTGTACACCTCCCCTTGGAGTCGCAATCCGGTCGTGGGGACGGACACAGCGAGGGACAAACTTAAGTCCGTAAATATAAGGAAAACCCTGCCCCCACCTTGTTGAAGGAGTACAGGATTTTCCTTTGCTTACTGAAGTTTATCCGTCGCTGCTCTCCATCTGGACCACCTTTAGATGAGCGTTACGCAGCCAAAAGGGGCGAGAGAGTGATCTTTTTACATTGAATATCTTTAAAACTACAGCAAAGTAAGTAAGCAAATATAGCACACATTGTTATGCTTAACATAGTGAAAACTCTGAGATGTACTTTATTTTAGCCGTTATTATTGTTTTAATGTAATCTTGGATAATAATGTCTTCATTCTTTTTCAGGACTGGAAGGAGAAATATATCCATGAAAATTATTCTAAGATCTTCGAGGAGGATTATTTTGAGCAGGTAAATATTTCCGGTCTTTTGTTAAATTGGCTTTTTATTTCCTGGTAATTGTCATTGCACTGAAGGTCCAGATAAAACAACATTGAATCAAACTGTGTATGCTGCTAAATTTTGCTAAATGATTATACTAATCAGCTGCGTACTTTATTCCCCTGCAGCCGTGTCCCGATGTCTACTGGTTCCCCGTCTTTACAGATGTGATGTGCGATGAATTTGTGGAGGAGATGGAAAATTTTGGCCAGTGGTCAGGCGGTAAGAATGAGGTAAGTGAGCATTACCTGGGTCTGAGTCATTTTGGAATTGAGACACCATGTGGCACCGTTTTGAGGTTGGGCTAAAAATAAAAAAAAAAATAAAAAAAGTTATAGTAATGTTCTACAAAAACAGCAGCTCCAATTAATCTTCTTAGTATTTGAGCCATAGAGAGTGTTATTTCAATACTGTCAGAGTTGTAGTTCAAGAGCAATTGAATGATAAAGTATCCCCCTCCCACCCCTTTTACCTAGTGTAAGCTACCTCCCCTCATATGTGGAATCTGGTCTCTTGACCGGACAGCTCACAAGGGACAATCTTCTTACTGTGATCATAAGGAAAACCCTGCCCCCCTTGATTGTTTTTTTTTTCTGGTTTTTCCTTATGATCACTGAAGACTGTCCCTCTCTGTGATCCATCTGGACAGTCTTGCTGCTCTGAGGAGAGCAGTGTTACATCAGTAAAAGGGGTGGGAGGGGGATACTTTATCATTCAATTACTCTTGAACTACAACTCTGACAGAATTGAAATAACACTCTCCATGGCCCAAATACTGTGAAGATTAATTGGAGCTGCTTTTATTATGAAACATTGCTATCCCTTTAAAGCATCAGTAAGGTTTTATTAAGCAAAAAGTCGCTCTTTACTGCAATTTTAAAATGTGGTCACTAGGTGGTGGTGTTGTTAACAGATTAAAAATAAACAGTATGAGTTGTGGTGACTTCTGAATGAAGCCGCTCCAAGCAGACTGAATCTTTGTTGTACTTGGCAAGAAAATCACTGCTTTTTTCCCAAAAATAATTCACTGTTCTTGAACACTTTGAGTGCCATAGGATCGCTCAATGCATTGAGAAGCGTAATAAAACATTAGACTAGGAGTGATCCCTTCTCTTCTCCCCTTTCCAGGATCAGCGATTGGCAGGCGGTTACGAGAACGTACCCACAGTGGATATACACATGACACAGGCCGGTTATCAGGAGGAGTGGTTGAAGTTCTTACAAGAATACATCGCTCCAGTCACTGAGAAACTCTTCCCTGGATACTATACCAAGGTGAGTCCTGGGCTCCTATCGGGCTGGTCTGGAAAAAAGCCAGACTAAAGAGGATTATTATACTCTGCAATTGTATCCTTTTCTCTTAGTCCATTGGGGGCACAAGGACCAGGTTTACTTTTAAATGGTCTCGTAGAAAACGTGTGCACACACGACACATTAACCATGTCGCCGTGGTTAAAATGGCAGCGTGACAATCTCACGGTGCATGAAAGCACAACATTGTCATGTCGCTTCCTGAAGTAGCGCATTGGCGTTTGTGACTGAAGCATGTGTACATGTTTAAAGGGATAGTAATACTTCATTTTAACTTTATTTTATTTTGTAGGCATTAAAAAAACATGAAGAATGATATAAGTCTTATCTCTGAAACCTTTATGGTTTAAGAGATATTCACAAACAAAGTATCCCCACCCCTGTTCAACCAGATCAGAAGGGAGATGCCCAGGTAGACTGCAGAGAGGGACAATCTTCAATTAAGATAAGGGAAAAAGCTGAAAAACTTGTCAAGGGGGGAAGGGCTTTCATTGTTTTAATACAAAGAAAATTGTCCCCTTCTGTTATCTGTCCTGTCATACAACCAGACTCACATCTGAGAAGAGATGGCTTACACTAGGAAAAAGGGGCGGGGAGGGGAACTTTTCTTGTGAATATCTCATAAACCATAAAGGTTTGAGAGATAAGACTTATACCATTCTTCATGTTTTTTTAATGCCTACAAAATAAAATAAAGTTAAAACAAAGTATTACTATCCCTTTAATTATAGAAACGTACGTACGCCAGCCTGCAGACCCAGGATTAACATGCGTTTCCTCTCTTCTACATTAAGCCCGCATTGAGGTTATGAAAGGGTTAATTGTTACAGAGACGTTTGCAGCATAAACGGCGCTTCAGCCCACATTGATGACTCCACTTCTCTCTTTAACGGAAATTCCAACACGGATCATCAATGCGGGCTGAAGCGCCGTTTAAGCTGCGCATGTCTCTGTAACAATTAACCCTTTCATAAGCTCACTGCAGGCTTAATGAAGAAGAGAGGAAACGCATGTTTGTTACAACCGAGGGAAAGAATCCTGGGTCTGCAGGCTGGTGTACGTACGTTTTTATAATTAAACACGTACACACGCTTCAGTCACAAACAGCAACGCGCCATTTCAGGAACCGACATGACAGTCTCGTGCTTTCGTGCACCGCAAGATCATCATGTCGCCATTTTAACCACAGCAACATGGTTAATGCATCGTGTGTGCACAACGTTTTGTATGAGACATTATAAATGGATACCCAAGGACCATGAGGTAACGTTTCCTCTACCATGAGTCAGGGCTCTTAAAGGGATAGTAATACTTCGTTTTATCTTTATTTTATTTTGTAGGCATTAAAAAAAAACATGAAGAATGGTATAAGTCTTATCTCTCAAACCTTTATGACTTCCTGTCTTATCCCTACATTCTTATATAAAGAAATGTAAAGGACAACTTGGAGGTTATTTTGAAAATGCTTTCACATGCACGGAGGTTGTGTTTGGTGCTGGGGTCCCATTATACACCTTGAATGTTAGCGAAGTCTCCAAACTTCTCCAGCAGTTAAAGGGTTTAAATAACCTTGTTGGTTTAGAGATAATGATAAATAGCTATATTAAAGGCAAGAGGAACCTCTATGGGCTGCTGCCTCTAAAGTAGTAATTATGATTTTTCTCTGATCTATTAGGCAAAGGCTCTCCTGAATTTCATCGTCCGATACAGACCAGATGAGCAGCCTTCTCTGCGCCCCCATCACGACTCCTCCACTTTCACCATCAACATTGCTCTCAACAGGAAGGGCATTGACTACCAGGTAAGGAAGATGATCAGGAAGTTCCCTATAAAATACCTCCTCCTCCCCAATAATCCAGTGTCTTTTCTGTTTCCTCTTTCTGTACCCAGAGCTCGTTGGCTTACAAGTAGATATGTGCTTAGGGGCACCCAAGAGGGGATAACTGTCTACCCCTAGACTAAAGAATTTAAAGAGGATCTGACACTTTTCTAACTTCTCACCTATTGAGAGGATTTACGTTTTTATTGCATCCATTTGGGTGGCATCCTCAGAGAGAGGAGATAGGTGATTTAACAGGCTGTGCCACACATCAGAGAACTCAGGTCTGCTAACTATGAAACCAGACCTTTCTAAAACCATTGCACTGACTGAAAATCAAAAGGCACAATATAGAGGCTGTTCAAATAGATTCTTTGGAGACGGCAGCAGGTTCACTTTAAATAAAGGTTCATCGGATTTCTACAATGCTGTAGATCAGTGGAGATTAAAAGATCTGACGTCTTCAAATTTTGCTTTATAGTAACCCACAGGACCGAGAGCAGCATGCAGAAAGAAAAAGGAGCAATTTTGGGGCAGTCTAACTTCACACTAGGCTATAATTCAAAATTCCCATTATTTCAAACCCTTTTAATCCTTGCATACAGCCTCATATTAGTCACAGTGGTACGTTTAAGGTTGGGGTGTTCAACCTAGGTTCTATTGAGCTACCAACAGTGCATGTTTTCATGATCTTTCTGCTGGAGTACATGTGACTCCGTCAGCGACACTTTCATTGATTCACCTGTGATTATGTAGGGATATCTAATCATGCAGTATTGGGAGGTAAAAAACATTAACCTCTTCTCCCCGCTTCCAGTTCACACACGTGACACTGTCCACTCATCATCCATTTCAAGCACACTTTGGCCTCATCTTCCACCACACACAAATGTGTGACCTTCTTTTTTCATATTCCACCTCTCTCAAACGTTACCCTCTTCTCTCATCTTCCACCTCACACAAATGTGTGACCACCTTCTTTCATGTTCCACCTCTCTCACACATGTGGCCCTCTTCGCTCATCTTCCACCACACACAAATGTGTGACCTTCTTCTTTCATGTTCCACCTCTCACACACGTGGCCCTCTTCTCTCATCTTCCACCTCACACAAATGTGTGACCTTCTTTCATGTTCCACCTCTCTCACACATGTGGCCCTCTTCTCTCATCTTCCACCACACACAAATGTGTGACCTTCTTTCATGTTCCACCTCTGTCACACATGTGGCCCTCTTTGCTCATCTTCCACCACACACAAAGGTGTGACCTTCTTCTTTCATGTTCCACCTCTCTCACACATGTGGCCCTCTTCACTCATCTTCGACCACGCACAAAGGTGTGACCTTCTTCTTTCATGTTCCACCTCTCACACACATGTGGCCCTCTTCTCTCATCTTCCACCACACACAAATGTGTGACCTTCTTCTTTCATGTTCCACCTCTCTCACACGTTACCCTCTTCTCTAATCTTCCACCTCACACAAATGTGTGACCTTCTTCTTTCATATTCCACCTTTCTCACACGTGACCCTCTTCTCGCATCTTCCACCACACACAAATGTGTGACCACCTTCTTTCATGTTCCGCATCTCTCACACATGTGGCCCTCTTCGCTCATCTTCCACCACACACAAATGTGTGACCTTCTTTCATGTTCCACCTCTGTCACACATGTGGCCCTCTTTGCTCATCTTCCACCACACACAAATGTGTGACCTTCTTCTTTCATGTTCCACCTCTCTCACACATGTGGTCCTCTTCTCTCATCTTCCACCTCACATGGATTTGCAAGTGGAGAGAAAAGGCCTATGTCACACAACTTGGCTTCTGCTCCCACATACTTCTTCTCACATCTTCCGCTTAAGCTACAAGTTTTAGTCCTCCATCTCATTTGTGTAGTCTTGTGTAAACCCTTAAATTCTCAAGCACTCTATACACTTGTATTGCTATATAAATAAACATATTAATTCACCACACATGCCATTTCTCATCATCCATCTCACAAACATAGACTTCTTCTTGCATTGTCCACCTTGTACATAACTCTCTCCCCTTTCATGTCACATTCATCAAATTTTTATCTTCCTCCAAACTTACTGACCATTTCTTTTATTTTCAGCCTCACAGACCTAGACCTCTTATTTTTCACCTCCTACGTATAGACCTTTTCTCTCATTTTCAACCTAACACTCACAGACCGTTTCTTGTCTTCTACTTCCCACATGTAGGCATCTCCTCTCATCTTCCACATCAGACTTACCCTCTCTCCTTCTCTCTCACAGGGAGGTGGCTGCCGCTTTATCCGTTATAACTGCAGAGTGGAATCTCCGCGCAAAGGATGGTCCTTTATCCACCCGGGACGGCTCACTCATTACCACGAGGGTCTTCCCACTACCAGTGGGACTCGCTATATCATGGTCTCATTTGTAGATCCTTGACCCAGAGATCCCTTCCTGGACCCTCCTCCCCAAACTGGCAGGGCGCTGCGAGGCACAGAAGAGTTCCTTCTTCCCAAGTTACATACATTTCCAGAGGGACAATTTAATCCGTTTACAAAACAAGAACATAAAGGCCTATCGGGTCAAGCATCAGCCTCCCACAACGCGCTAATCTCTATCTGTCCTCTACTGTAACACCGGTTCAGAAGAGGAAAAATGTCCTGCCAGGTTTCCCCTACTAACCAAGACAAAGGGTGGTGGAGTCAGTCACACTACGGTTACTTCCATTAGGTAGGGTGGAAGCATTAGTACAACAGAAGGAAGTTTAGTATCAGAGATGGAGAATGGATGAATACGTAATATAATAAAGGAATAGTCATTGCATTATGAAAAACAAGGGTACACCTGCTGAGAGATTCTTTATTCAAAAGTTATTACAGCTCAATATAATATCTGTTTCAGTGTTTGGAGAGCTTTACAGCCGTCGACACAAATTCTCCATGAAACAGCAACACCTAGTTGTGGCTTCTATAAAATTTGTTTTTAATTAAGAAACCAAAGAAGTTTGAATGACATCGCTCAGCAGCTGGGGAGTACCTTCTGTTTTACTTAACCCTTAGAGTGCCAGAGGGGTACGGAATGCATTGCTTTGCAATGCATTCCGTATCCCTCTGGCACTCTTAGGGTTAAAGGGAGAAGCCCTACTATATGTTTATTTTCATAATAAACCATTACTATATTGTTAACACCGGATTTTCATTGCAGCAGGACACTGGACTACAACAAACTTTATTAGAATTGTTCAGCTCTTGTAGCAGGGAGAATTCAGTGCAGTATTTTGTCTGAAAACAGACCGTTCCTCTGCCCTCTTCCCTCCTATGACCTTCTCCCAATGTTTTCTTTTTCTTCAGTAATAATACAAAATTACCACCTATCCCTTTAAAATGCCTCAAATTTTTACCAAAAAAAGCATAATTTTGCACACATAAATAGATCGTTTGCACAGCTGACAAAAGTATAATTTTTTTTTTGTAACTGATTGGGTGTATGTGTAGAGACGAACATAGAGTAATTGTGCGCAGTAAGGAACAAATAAAAATTGCCCGATTCCCCGTTTATTTGAAAGGGGATTTTATATATTGCTTTGCAATGAGTTTGGAGACCTTTCTAATATTCAGTGGATTACGAGCCTCACTTACATCAATAGTACTGTGTATTTCTTTTTTTGGTGTAGTTGCCATGATTACTTAATACATATGGCCCCCAGAGTGTTTTGCTTTTTTGGGGATTGGGGGAGAAGGGGAAAAATAAGGGATCTTGGAACATAACATAGGATTTCTCCTACGGAAGCATTATACCGAATCAGCTCAGTAAAATGGCAGGGTGTTCTATTGCAGATAAAGTGATTTCTAAACCGATTTTGCTGCCTTTTGTACAAAGTGCTTTAAATTATTTGCTGTGCCACATAACACTTTTTATAGGAAGAATTGAAAGAGAATCATGTAAACACTTTTTTAATGTTTTAATAAAATATTTCTTTACTCTAAAAACTGAGTTTGTTTTAATTTTTTTCTGACACTTAAATGTGTGGCCTGTATATGTATGCATGTATGTATATTATGGTTTCCATACTTACTGATTTAATGTCAGACCTATGTTATAAGAGGATCTTATTATGTTATAAATCCTTTTTCTCTTAGTCCATGAGGAACATAAGAACCATGGTGGAAAAGTATCATCCGGCCAGGATACTTGCCTTAAAGGGATAGTAATACTTCGTTTTATCTTTATTTTATTTTGTAGGCATTAAAAAAACATGAAGAACGATATAAGTCTTATCTCTCAAACCTTTATGGTTTGAGAGATATTCACAAACAAAGTTTCCCCTCCCACCCCTTTTACCTAGTGTAAGGTATCTCTTCTCAGATGTGGAATCCAGTCCATAGACCAGACAGATAACAGCAGGGGACAATCTTCTTCCTATGAGAACAATGAAAGCCCTTCCCCCCTTGACAAGTTTTTCAGGTTTTTCCCTTATCTTAATTGAAGATTGTCCCTCTGCAGTCTTCCTGGGCACTTCCCTTCTGATCTGGCTGAGCAGTGTTACATCAGTAAAAGGGGCGGGAGGGGGACACTTTGTCATTGAATTACTCTTGAACTACAACTCTGACAGAATTGAAATAACACTCTCCAAAGTCCAAATACTATGATGATTAATTACAGCTGTTTTTATTATGAAACATTAATATCCCTTTAAAAGAGGTGGAGGCTCTCTCCCTTCTCCACTTCACTCGTCTGAGGCATGCTCAGTTTTAACAAATGGCAAAGATCAAAAACAGAAGTGAAGCATTAATGGTGGTCTCCTGACCAAAAATCCTAAAGGACCCCCCTTCCTGGAACTCAAATCAATAATTTTTCTCTGGGTGAGAAGTCTTGGGTTCCACATAGACTAAGAGAAAAGGATTTATCGGTAAGTACACAAAATACTCGTGTCTTTCGTCTACCAAAATTCTCGGGAGGTAGACACAAAGAGAAAGGAGAACAAGTTCCTGGTTAATGTAAATCTTTAGGAAGAAACTGTGCAGGAGTTCTCAAAACCACCTTTTCAGAAACAAAGAACAGAAAGGGTATTTACAGGACAATGCCTGAAGTTTGGTTACCAGCCAAATGGACACAATCACCAGTCAGACAGTTGTCTTAAGAGTCGAGTACTGAAGGGTAACAGAAGCCAGGGTCACTGATGGAGCTTTCTGAAGCACCTTCAGGACCAAGTTCAAATCCCACAGAGTAGGACTAGGTAGGGACAAACCACCCACTGCACATCCACCAGTAAGCCAATATGCCTTTGAAACAGTACTTTTTAGACCTAAAACGAAGCCCTTTCTGAAGCGCATCCTGAAGACGGGCAAAGATAAACTGAAGATGAAAATGGTGTGGCCATGTCCCCTGGTCTTCATACCACTTGAAGAATAAGACTATCAACTTTGATGACAGTGGCTTGTGAACCTTCATTATAGTAGCAATGACAAAATCTGAGAAACCTCTCTTCGTTTGCTGGCTTCAAGAACAAAGCCATCTTCTACACCCCTGGGTGACAGAGTCGAGAAGTCTGGAAGCCAAAATGGCTCTGCTATGAATGCAGTAGATTGAGAAGACCCAAGAACCAGGCCCAGCGAGGTCAGAATGATGTGATCAGTATTATGTGCACCTGCTCCATCCTGACTTTCCTCAATACTCTGGAAGTCAGAGGCAATGGAGGCATACTCCAGGGAATGACCATCACATAATGTGTAAGGGCAAGAGGGTCCCAGGATCTGGAAAAGTATTGGCCAGAGATATTCACCTGGGCTTCTGCACCTGCAAGGGTGAAATCTGTTTTAGTTCACAAGTGCCTATGTATAGAGAAAAATGTTCTAAAGCATATTGGTCCTGTCAAAATGACAGTCCAGCTACGAAATGCTAGACAATTCGTCTCTGACCGAGAGAAGCAGCCAAACCCAGATGTACATTTTGACCTTATTGGGCCTCATCTGAGAAGTGCAGCTGTTCCCTCTAGGCACCTGTGAGCAAAGGGTAAAAAGAGATTGCACCCTGGGTATAGAACACTAGTCTTAATGAGCATAGCTGTCACGGTTTCCCAAGAATAATTCAGGAGTCATACCGGTATAGTAAAAATGACAATATTTGGGGGGGGGTGTCCTGTCTGTGTCTGGATTGGCTGTGTGTTGAGCGGGCTCCAGACCCTGTAGAACTTAAAGCATCCCTAAATAACGCTACTGCTTGTGGCAGATGATACACACCCACTTATTTTGTTCGTGTACTTGAGATGCCCGGTAGAAAACATAAATCGTCCACTATAAGAGAGTATCTACTGAGAAAATCGGTCTTGACTCTTCACAATGTTTGGATTCCAAGATGGTCGAATCCGTCACGGAGAACAAGCCATGTGGCGGCCCTGATCTATCACCCATGCCGATCTACAGGCTTTGCCCACTAAGGACGATCTGAAACATTTCCTCTGCAAAGACAATATCCAGTCGCTCCCTACCAGAACTAATCTTGAAGCTATGATGGTGACTCTTCGATCAGCTCTTCAGTCGGATATCTCTTCCCTTTGTGAAGACGTTAAACAGGTTGGCACTCAAGGGGAGGTGCAGGAGGAGTCCATTGAGGGCATACTAGCTTCGCAGCATGACTTACACCATCGGCTTAACGCCCAGGAGGATGAACTGGGTCATCTCCGTTCCCTGATAGATGATGTGGAAAACAGGGGGAGACAAAATAACATCAGGATTTGTGGCTTACCAGAAACCTTCCCTGGTCTGGATCTGACCCCCTACTCTGCAGTCTATCTTTGCCTCATTATTGAACTGCACTGCGGCCACCATTCAGATTGAAAGGGCACATAGAGCACTTCGTCCGGGGACACAAGATTCTGATAGGGCCTGAGATGTGGTTTGTTGCCTTCTGTCTTTTGCCCAGAAAGACTCAAGAATGAAACAAGCCCAACAATGGCATGAAATCAAACATGAGGGCTCAGCCCTCCAACTTTACAACGATCTCTCTACCTACACTCTTCATGCAGAGGGCATTTATGCCCTTGACCGATGTCTTACGTGAGAATTATTTCACTTACCGCTAGGGCTTCCCATTTGCACTTGTGCCACATGATGGAACCACGCACGTATTGAAGACATCGGCGGATGCACATCGGCTGTGTGAGCTCTTGAATTTTGCCCAGATCCAGTTGCCGGACACTTGTATCCAGAAAAAGCAGCGCCTCCTGGCCTTACCAAATCCTCCATCGAGATGGCAGGCGACCACTCCGAAGAAGAGACAGAGACAAGGTCCATCCACGTCTAATGCCTCGCCTGCCAAGACAACTACTTTAGAGGCCTGAATGCTGTTCCGTGGTTACGCCGTTTTCCAGTTGTTATTTGGGACCTTTTTGCTTATATTGCCTTTATGGGTTGAGACATTACTCAAGGTTGGTTATGTTGTTGTTTCTGTGAGGTGATGGGTCACTGTTAATGGCTGCGGGGATGCTGTGCTGCGCGGCCGGGTTGCGGCACCCCGTGCGCTTATGTTATGCGGGTGTTACAGAGCTCTCTTACTTTTAAGCTGAATCTCTCGTTAACCCTATTCTAGCTTGATAATCTGGAGGGTTGTTTAGTTAATAACACGGTGGGGTCATGACCTTTATGCTATCTACTTGTGCGTCTGCCACCGTTTTCATTACTCATGTTTTTTTTAACTCCTGTTTGTATATTTTTTTCTATTTTGGGCTTGTTGCACCTAGACAGGGTCTTCCTCGTAGATCTCTCTCAGCCTATGCCACACATGGTACCGGGCCTATTGCTGGGCCCCATGGGTCGCCATTTTATGATGTACTGGGGACTCGCTCATCTATTTGCCTGCCTTTGTTAGTTGTTTTGGGCTCCACTGCATAGGACATAAATATGTATTTCTCTGTCGTCCAATACAGGTTACTGGTAACTTTGGGTAGGCGATCATACCCTTTAATAGGCAGGAACAATTCTGAGAAGTGACTGCTGGGTGGAGCCTACCTACTCTCCTTAGCTTGCAGCTAGCCAATCCCCAACCAGTAAGATATGTTCCTTGGTCAAGACACAAGCAAGAGAAGAGTTCTGCTATAGTTTTATCTTTTTATTATTTTCTGTTCGATATGGAATACCGCCATTAGGCAGATTACCATCACTGACAATTCCCATCACCCAAATGTGGATAGCTCAGTTTACCAGGTGCTTTTGTAAACCTAAGTCCTGGGGGGAAAATCTTGACTGCAAGTTCTTTCCTCAGGAGTTGCCCACTGAGGCTTCTTCTTGATACATGGTGATCTGAAAGCAGAAGACCTGCTGAAAAAGGTGAGCACCCAATGAGTGCTGAGGTCCACATGTCCCACGCTTCCCCTCTGCACAGGGGTCTCCTTTGGAGTTCCACTTACATACTCATGTACTCATTGGGTTTATCTGTATGTCTGTGAGGCGTTTGGAGCAAGTTTCTGTGGTAACTTAACCCTTCTGTTGCTGGTTAGCATGTTTTTTTTGGGGGGGTTGGACACTTTCCCTACTGGGACCAGTGTTTCTTGGATCTACTTATTTAGAGTGGCCTTTGTGTTGTTTTACGTGTTGGTATTCACCTCGTTAACTTTATTTTTACCGCATAGACGCCATTGCTCTATTCACTTCTATGGGACGTTACAGTTTGGGACATATTTCTGCAACCGCTCAGCGTAGCGTGGTCAGAGATGGCTCGTTGTGTTGGTTTTACCTTGCGCTGTCATCCGGTCAACGTTCTGGGGATGTTGGGGGCTTTAGGGGTCTTCGGGCACTGTTGTGGGTACTCTGTCAGTGAAAGTACGTTTCCCGTGAGCGCCTGCTTCACGCTCTCGTTTCTGATTGCCTCCTGTTGCGGCAGCCATTTTGTGTATTCGCAGATCGAGTATCCTACGCAGGGCTTGGACTCTCCTTCTCTCCTCCTCAGCTTAACCCTTTGCCTACCAGATAAGTCTTAATTTAGTGTTTCTGGGGTGCATTAATTATCATACACACTTGATAAGACTAAGGATACTGGGGTGTCTGTGTCCCCCATTGCTCCTCATGTCAATCAGGGATACCTATAGAATACTCAGGTTATGTTTGCCCAGCATGCACCGCTGCCCCTGAATCCCCTGCTGGGGCCTCCAGCCATACACTAGAGCCAATATGGGTGCAAGAGTTTAAGGCTGCTACCAGGGACCTCGGGTCCACCTTACAACTCCTTCCATTTGCCTTACAGGGGGTCTTCAATTCGTTGCAGACCCCCGCCCCCATCAGATCTTCCCTGCCTAAACTGCCGGGTGTACCTGATGTGTCTTATTCCTCTGAGGAGGAATTATTGGTGGACTCTGATGATGATGACTGCCCAGCTGTTCCTTCATCTCAGTTTTTTGGGGACCCCTTCGAGGCGGACCCCATTCCCTCAGCTAAGGGCCTGATCAGGGCTGTGTTGTCCACCCTGAACATTCCCTTGGTGCAGGAGGCGTCTTCTGACCCCTCTGATGTTCTCCAGGAGCCTGTTAAGCCCCATGCTTGCTTTCCACCTAATCCCACCCTTGACCGCTTGGTGTCAGAGGAGTGGAAATTTCCAGACAAGAAACCTTCTGTGTCTAAGAAGTTTGCTAAACTTTATCCGTTTTCTGAAACGGCCCTTACTCAGTGGGTTCATCCCCCTAAAGTGGATGCCCCAGTGTCCAGGCATTCTATATCAACTGCCTTGCCAGTGGATGACGATTCTGCTCTTAAAGACTGGACAGACAAAAGCAGCTGCAGGCTCTGCCCTTTGCCCTACCTTTGCCGCTGCATGGGTTAATAGGGCTGTGGCTGTATGGACTGAACAGCTCAATTCTGCTGTCCGTCAGGGAGCCACTACTTCTGACATGTTGCGTCTTCTCACTAGCATTGTTTAGGCTCAGCATTATGTCTCTGCTGCCTTGTTTGATGCTGTATGTATGGTAGCCAGGGCATCTACCATGTCTGTGGTAGCCAGATGGGCTCTTTGGCTTAAGATCTGGTCAGCTGACACAGCCTTTAAGAAGGCTCTTCTGTCTTTGCCTTTCAGGGTTCTTCCCTGTTTGGGCCTGAACTTAAGGATCTCATCAGTGAGGCCACT
The DNA here is from genome assembly GCA_037306005.1 of Rhinophrynus dorsalis. Lineage (NCBI taxonomy): Eukaryota > Metazoa > Chordata > Amphibia > Anura > Rhinophrynidae > Rhinophrynus > Rhinophrynus dorsalis. Next base: position 559,788,217 of record CM074721.1, read on the forward strand.
GGAGGGAAAAGTTCTCACCTGCCAGTGGTCCTAAGGAAGAAGGCACCTGTTAAAAGGAATAGGCTTTTTCCTTCCTTTCACGCAGACTCGCGCCAAGCACCCCAAACAGTCCCTTAGGATCCGTGCTCCTTATCCAAGCTTAAGCAGCAATGGAGAGCCAAGTCCTCCACAAAGCCCAAGGCTTCCAAACCTCCTTCTGCATGACTCACCTAACCCAGGTCCCCACCTACAAGGTAGGTGGCTGCCTATGCCACTACCTCTCAGCTTGGCAGGCATCTGTGGTGGACCCATGGGTTTTACAGGTGGTAGCCTCAGTATACAGGATTCCCTTCACCTCCCTTCTTTATCCAAGGACCTTTGTTTCTCGTTCTCTCTTCGGAGCAGAAAACAGACGCATTTTTGAAGAAGCCATACAGGCCCTTCTGGACAAGGTGGTCCTGGAGCCAGTTCCCCCTCAGGAGAGGTGCTTGGGATTCTACTCCAGCCTCTTTGTGGTTTCCAAAAAGGATGGGGGCTGTCGTCCCATCTTGGATCTGAAGGACCTCGACTCCTTTGTGGTCAGGTCCCAGTACCGCCAGGAGTCCCTGCGCACAGTGATAGATGCTATGTCTCCTGGGGAATTTCTGGCCTCTCTGGACCTTCAAGATGCCTATCTGCCCATCACCATTCATTCAGAGAGTCGGCCGTATCTTCGCTTTGCCTGCGACCGAGGGCATTTCCAGTTCTCTGCCCTCCCCTTTGGCCTGACCACAGCTCCTCAAGTCTTCAACAGAGTCCTGGGAGCCTTGATCTCCGTCCTACATCAGAACGGCATCAGAGTGACTCCATATATGGACGACCTCCTCCTCCTGAAGGCCTCGTCTCCGGATCTCCTTCACCGGCAGGTGCAGGACTGCATTCATGGTCTCTCCCATCATGGGTGGATCATCAACTTGGACAAGTTAGACATTGTTCCTTCTCAGAAGATGGTCTTTCTGGGCCTCCTCTTCGACACTCAGAGGGGGATGGTTTTTTGACAGATGAAGTGGCTCATCAGATAGCACTGAAGGTCCAAGCTATCCTGTCTCAGGATCTGGTCCCAGCCAAGAAGTTTTCCTCCTTGGTGCGGAAGTTCATTTCCACCATAGAATTAGTTCTGTTTGCCATGGCTCACACCAGGGAACTTCAGAGGATTTTGATCCTGGCCAGTAAGGGCCATCCAGATCTACTGTAAAGATCCCTATCTCTCTCTCTTCAAGTGGTGCAGAGTCTCTTGTGGTGGCTCAACCTGAACAATCTCCTGAAATGCAGACCTTTCCTGCTGCCCTTCTGGACCACAGTCACGACGGACGCCAGCCTCTCCAGATGGGGAGCAGTACTGGGGCACTTGAGTGTTCAGGGCCGGTGGTCTCAGGAGGAATCTCTCCTTCCCATAAACATATTGGAGCTTCGGGCGATATTTCATGCCCTACATCACTGGACACGGCAACTGGAGGATTGCCCGATCAGGGTACAGTTGGACAATGGCACTGCAGTAGCCTACATCAATAAGCAAGGCAGCACAAGAAGTCTTCACAGCTTGGCTAGAGGTCAAGGCTATTTTATCTTGGGCAGAGGAGCATGTCCTTGAAATTTCTGCAGTTCATATTTCTGGTGTAGAAAACATCCTGGCAGACTTCCTCAGTCGGCACACAGTGGACAGCGGAGAGTGGGAGTTGCATCCAGAGGTGTTCAACCTCATCATCCAGCAGTGGGGTCTGCCATACATCAACCTGATAGCAACCAGACACAACAAGAAGGTTCCAACCTTCTGCTCTCGCTGGGCGGATCCCATGGCTCTGGCAGTGGACACCTTATTGATCCTGTGGCCGTTTCCTCTGGTTTACATCTTCCCTCCTGTTCCTCCATTGAACAGAGTTCTTCAGAAACTGCGACTGGAGCGCTGCCCAGTCATTCTGATTGCGCCGTACTGGCCTCTACAATCTTGGTTTCTGGAGCTTCTGGATCTCTCTGTGGCGGAACCTCTTCTACTTTCTCCCCGTCCAGATCTTCTTCTACAGGGTTACCTCTGGAAAGAAGGTGTTCATCGTCTGGCTTTGACAACTTGGAGAATGAATCCTCAATTTTGAAGAAGAATGGATTTTCTTCTGGGGTGGTGGCTACTATGCTTAATGCCCACATGCCTGTTTCATCTAAGGCCTACCATCAGGTTTGATCTACCTTCCTGGCTTGGTATGCTGACAGACACCTGTCTCAGGATTTTGACCTTCCTACAGTTCTTTCTTTCTTACAAGACGGCGTGGATAAGGGTCTCAGTCTGAGTTCTCTCAAGGTTCAGACTTCTGCGCTCTCTGTACTTTTTCAGAGGCGTCTTGCTATCATTCCTGATGTCAAGGTTTTCTTCCCGGGGGTTGCTCATACCCGTCCTGTGTTTAAGTCCCCTGCTCCTCAGTGGAATCTTAACCTGGTCTTGGGAGTACTTCAGCATCCTCTATTTGAGTCTTTGGCTACCATTCCTCTACGTCTGCTGACGTGGAAGATGGCCCTTTTCTGGTGGTTTCTGTTCGCCAAGTTGCAGAGCTGCATGCCCTGTTTTGTAAACCACCCTTTCTGGTTTTCCACAAGGACAAGATGGTGCTTGACACCTCTCAAGAGTTTCTCCCGAAGGTTGTGTCCGAGTTCCACATCAATCACGAGATTGTGGTTCCTTCCTTCTGTCCTAACCCTTCTGACAACGAGAGGGATCTTCATCTGTTGGATGTTGTGCGTTGTCTCAAGTTCTATGTGCATCGCACTGAGTCCTTGAGGCAGTCTGACACTGTTTGTCATTCCTGAGGGTCCTAGGGCAGGGAAGCCTGTTTCCAAGGTTACCATTGCTTCTTGGGTCAAGTCCACGATTCGTAAGGCTTACGAACTTCGGAAGAAGCCTGTTCCCTTCAGGGTCACGGCTCATTCTATGAGGTCTGTTGGGGCTTCTTGGGCCTACAAGAACCAGGCCTCAGCTGATCAGTTGTGCAGGGCGGCCACTTGGTCATCTGTGCACTCCTTTTCTAAACACTATCGTGTGGATGTGCTGGCATCGGCTGATGCCAGTTTTGGGAGGAAGATCCTGGAGGCAGCCTTGCCTGTCTAGGGTCTCCATGGTTTCTCAGTACTCCTTCACTTTTCAGCCCTGTTGGCTCTAGTTTGTGTGCTGTGCAACAGTTTATGGGGTTTGTTTTTACCCCAGTTCAGTGTCCGTTGACACTTTATGGTTAGTGTTGAGCTATTCATGATCTGATGGTTCATTGGTGCTCTGGTGACTTTGGGGGCCTACACCCGGTCCTTCCCTTTCTTCCCACCCTGGGGAACTTAATGGTTGGACGTCCCAAAGTTACCAGTAACCTGTATTGGACGACAGAGAAAATAGGATTTTAGTCTTACCTGTTAAATCCTTTTCTCTTAGTCCATACAGGTTACTGGTCTCCCACCCTGTCAAGGGACCATGCTTGGCGCTCCTGCGGTACAACATGGGGGTCCTTTCTGGTTCATGCTCACAGGAGTCTTCCTTTATCTTCTTACTTCCTAGTCAATAGTTAGTCTGCAAATCTTACTGGTTGGGGATTGGCCAGATGCAAGCTTAGGAGAGGAGGTAGGCTCCACCCATCAGTCACTTCTCAGAATTGTTCCTGCCTATTAAAGGGGCTGATTGCCTACCCAAAGTTACCAGTAACCTGTATGGACTAAGAGAAAAGGATTCAATAGGTAAGACTAAAATCCTATTTTTGCCAGGTCCCTTGTATGCACATTCCAGATAAATGGCCCAACCCACTGGGGATCCCTGATACACTTTCTGTACTATGGTGGCGCCCGATCATCAGGAGATGGTACATTTTTATCCTTCCTTCTCTTACTTTTTAATGGGTGCTTTCTTACTACTCTAATTCTGTATTGAGATTATAGGAAATCTCAGGAGGTGGGCAGTGGTTGCTTGCCTTGCTTTCTGCGCGTGCTGTTTGACCCAGCGCGGGGTGCGGGGCGCACGACTCTCCTTCTTTTGATCTCTGCTCCGGGATCTGTTTAGCCCATGTGTCTTGGGATGGAGCCGTCCTCATTATATGGTGGTTGTTATTCACTTATTTTGCTTTGTTGCGGCTTGTTCTCTCTTCCTCCTCATTGAACGGTGTACCGGCAGGACCCGTTGGCTTAAGTGATCTGCTGCTGCCGGATCGGGGATCCTAGTAGCTGGCTGGGGTCTTGGTGTGTCAGATCCGGCTCCGGTGGATTATGCCCTGCGGGCCCTCTGGGTTGCACCTATCTTCTTTTTCTTCATCCCCTATCCTCTTCTCTATTTTCCTTTCCTCTCCCTTTCCTTCGGTTTTCCTCTACTCTTCTTCCCTTACCTTCCTCCCAAGTTGGTTCGCCCTTCTGTAGCTCAGCTTTATCGCTCAACGACTGCTAATGACGGATACGTTTCCGGTTTCCTTTGTCTCCATAAATGCTAAGGGCCTCAACTCTCCTTTCAAAAGGAGTATGCTCCTTCAAGATTGCAGGAGGATGGGAGCACAGGTGTATTTCTTCCAGGAAACTCGTTTCTCAGCTGACTCCCCACCCATGATGACATGCCCGGATTTCCCCATTCAATTCTATAGTTTGGCAGGGGTCAAAAAGAGGGGTGTAGGACTCCTTATCCACCGCTCCTTTCCCTTTGTCTTAGATTCCAGCTTGGAAGACCCAGAGGGTAGGTTTCTTTTTGTTAGGGGATCGGTGGGAGACTTAAAACAGACACTGGCAAACATATATATGCCCCCAATGAACGGCAGGCTATATTCCTCTCACAGACGTTGTCCCAATTATCTGATTTTAGCAGGGGCTTGTTGGTTATGGGAGGTGATCTTAATGTGTCCCTGGTCCCTGCTGAGGACTGTTCCACCGGGCGTTCGTCTCTCTCTCCCTCTTCTCTTGCCACTATACAGAAATCTATACATACTCTACATCTTATTGATACTTGGAGGCGTCAACATCCTTCTCTTCGTGATTACACATTATTTTCGCACCCAGCTAAGTCCTATTCAAGTATTGACTAAATTTTTCTTTCTCAGGAGCACCTCCATTACCTGGAGGCTTCTGAGATCTTGCCCATGACATGGTCTGATCACTCACCTGTTCGTACTGACCTGCTTTTTCCACTTTCTCTCCCTCCTCGGTCCTCTTGGAAGCTGGATCTGTCTCTCTTGGCTGATGACACCTTTTGTAAGGATCTTGAATCCCATATTACAGACTTTCTCGCTATTAATATGCCCTCTGTGTCTTCTTCCCTCTCGGTCTAGCAGGCCTTGAAATGTTATTTGAGGGTAATCTTCATAAAGCAATCTGCTTTCCTAAATCGTTCGAAATGTCTTGACTTTCTTTGATCGTCTTCTGAGCGACATCTCAATCCTAAAGTCTCAACCTAAATCTACTCTGGATCCTGCCAAGCTGTGATCCTTAACCTTGCTTAGGTCCCAACTATCCGATATTATCCGGTCTAACACAACTTGTGCTTTCCAGCGGTGTCAGGCTGAAATACACGAATGTAGCAACAAATGTGGTCGTCTACTATCTTTACAGACTCGTACATGTAACCCTTCTCCGAAGGTTCCCCCATACCTTATCTCTTCTCAGAGGCCGAAGGTTCCCCCATGCCTTACCTCTTCATAGACCAAAGATTCCCACTCCACTTACCCCTTTTAGAAGCAGTAGGTCTTTCCCCTTATCAAATTGTAGGCCCCTGCATCTTAACCCCTTTTCGCAGAATCTGAAGCCTCCTAGATGCTACGACTTCACAGTGGCCAGAGGTTTCTATGCATTACCTCCACAGAGCCAAACGCCCCACACCCATTCCTCTTCATGCATGTGGGAACCCCCATCCCCCCTGTGCGCCTTCCTCGCCTTGGTCCTTTTCAAGACCCTCAGCTCCAGGGTAGCAATTTCTTACCAACTCTCCACTCCTCCCCATCCACCTCATTTCCTAGTCACTAGCCTAGTGTCTACACCCCTCTGACTATGAAGTCAGCGCATTAGGTAGGTTACATCAGCCTTGAAGTAGCCGCACCACCCCATACAGGAAATTCTCACCTTTCTCAACCAACACCTGCACTATCGATGAAGCTTTCAATTGGTAGCATGGTGAAGCGTCAAAAGACATTCATTCTTAGCATTTCTTGCCCGAAGCAGTATTCAGATGCAGAATTTTCAGCTCTTGTCCTTCCACCACTAGGCAGCGAAGCAGGTTACAGCCAGGAAGGTAGAACTATATTCTCTCGTTAGCTCCTTTCCCAGTCACTACCTCACCATCTTAGTCCATTCCCCTATTCAGTCAGCTAAAGCAACCCAGATAGCCATGAGTTCAGCATTTCCTAACATTCATGCTGGACCATCGACCCTGGAGAGGGCTCCCTCCATCGGGGCTCTCTCTTTCAAGGCTCTAATCAGATCCACAGCCAGGTACAGGCTCAGGTACTATAAATTTCGTTATGTCTGCACCCCTTATAGCAAGACACTTCTGGGGTTATTCGCCCTAGATATGCCCGCTATAATCAGGTAGAACCATTTCCATATTATAATTCCAGCAATCTTTGTCATCGCCTCTCTCAGGCAGCTTATGCACTTCCATCACTTTAGGTCCAGTGTACGGATTTTAAACAGAGATTTCAGCACGTCCTTCCATCAAGTCACGACTTACTTCTTACCGAGGTTTCTGCCCGCCAGACCTTTTCTCTACTAAGACCCTTTATGTTTTATTGGCTATAACTTACCTCTGCGCAGAAATTGAAGGTTCTTTCGTCCGTCTTACCTTAACTCTTCATGGAAGATTGAAGTTCTTTCTGCCTTCATGCCTTACCTCTTTGAGGCCAAAGGTTTTAGCCACTATGCCTTACCTATTCGGAGGCCATCATGCCTTAAACATTTACAAAGCCATAAATTGTTTCCATGTATCATAACTCATTTCCTACAGCAATTACTCAATTTTACTCTACACATAACCCGTCGGCCACCAGTCCAGCAATCTTAGCACCAGCAACATCAGTTGTCTTCCTCAGTTTCTTCAATCAGAGAGTTAGCAGCCACTCTCATTCCTCTGCTACTTTACCAATATCAGCCGTCCTTTCTCCAAGACTACTGCAATCGCAACTTTTTGGTTTCCAAACAAATCAACCAGAAAGGCTGATTTTCCATTCTTCCCAAGTCAGATCATATCCATTTCAACATCATAATCGTAGCATCTTACCACTACAAGTCCCGTTATTCCTATGGCCAAGGTCTATCTCTAATTCACAATTATTTCAGGCTTCTACTGGCCGGCGTTGAGTAGATCCCACGCAGTACAGGGGACAGTCCTTGAGGCTCTGCGCTGCCTCCTTAGCCTCAAATAATCGGCTTCCTCCCTTCATCTCACATTTCAATGGCATTCTACATCGTATACATACCCGTACTACAATCAGGCTAGTCCTCTCGGCACATGTTTCATTATTTCAAGTCAATACTGTCATTTTTGTGCAGTATCAAGTTATCTTCCAATTTGCTTTGGCTCTTTTTGGCCTCTAATCTGGCTCACCACGTCAAGTCTACCTCCAGGGGCAAAGTACCCACCGAAAGCCAAATAACTTACCATCCATTCCCGTCACTGCCATTTTCCATCAGGTTAATACTCTGGAAGCCCCGATCACAAGTGGAAGGCGTGGCCTGAATTTGTGGGAGGGGCTGCAAGCTGTTCTATGCAAGGCAGCAGCCTCTCCCACTGGGGTTCACTATGTCAATAGCCCCCCAGTTACACTTACCCATCCCTCTTTATCAACTTCTTCTTAAGGTGTACCCTCTAATCAGGTTCGCCACGTCAAGTCTAACTCCGGGGGCAAAGTACCCGGAGAAAGCCAAATAACTTACCGTCCATTCCCGTCACTGCCATTTTCCATCAGGTAAATACTCTGGAAGCCCTGAGCACAAACAGTGTTTACAGACCAGCCTTGTAGGCTAGCTGACAGGTAGTCTGCACTACTCATAGATACTATGGGCTCTGAGCACGTGCACTAGCCATGTGGACAATGACCCTTATTCCAGGGGGTGACAGAAATTTATAAATGGGGAAGGGGGGTTGAATTAGCCATAATGCAAAAGAGATTGTTGACAGGGCCTATCAAACACTAAGTCTTGGTAGAAATCCCCTTCATTGGCTGGTTTAGATCTCCTGGATTGTCACTCCCCTGATTAGTCGCCAGTCCTCCAGAGAGACAAGGGGTGAAATCTGAACCAATGCCCTTGAGAGGGTTCCTTGGTTGCAGGGAGAGAAAATACCAAGGTCCACGATGTATTTGGTTATTTTCAGGCTGGTTTTGCAGGGTGGGTATGAGCTCTGGCCATACTCCAACACCCCATGTTGTATTGTTATGCTCTGTGAAGATCAGCCCGTTTCGGACCTGTTACTTCCTCAGCAGTAGGCGACTCATGGTTGTGTCCAATTCATGGAAGGGGGCCTCATTATAGGAGGAAAGAGGGCAATGCCGAAGAAGAGAAAATTGGGAGGACAGTGCAGGGAAGGAGCGTTACACAGAGAAGAGCAGGAAGGAAGAAGAGGGCAGAGAGAGAGGAATTGGAGGAAGGAAGACAGCACAGAGAGGAAGTTTGGAGATAAGACACTGCAGAGACAACTGGCAGGTAGAGGGATGGTACAATGAGAAAGAAAGGAAATGGTTGCTACCCCTTTTTTTATTACATATGGCCCAAAGACTTTTGGCAGAAAAGTAGATGTCTGTCCATTGCTTTAACAATCTACTGACAAAGTGACAAGTCCTTTATTGTAGGGCAAGGGTATCTTTAAAGACACAGACTGATTCTCCAGTGATGTGCCAGACTGATATAAGTTTAGCCAAGGATAGCACCCAGGGAAGACAAGACTAGATAAACGTGAGTGCCGGTTACCATTCCGTGAGGTGCCGCTCACTTATATCCAAGCACGTCAGGCCTGCGTGCTAGCCACAATAGAAATATATAGGAAATCCAAAACGAACTACTTGAGAGAAGAGTTGAAGGTGCTCTTTATAAGACCAACGTTTCGGCCATAACTGTGGCCTTTGTCAGGATTACAGACGTACTGCATGGAATGAGATCTGGTTGTACGCACGACTTCTGTAAACCACGACAAAGGCCACAGTTATGGCTGAAATGTTTGTCTAATAAAAAGAACATTTAACTTTTCTATCAAGTAGTTCCTTTTGGATTTTGTATGTATCAGAGATCTCGCTAGAATTCCAGGGTTTAAAATACCCATTTAAATGGGAATTTTATGGATTCTCCCCACCTATGGTGCAGTAGATTTGCTCCAGAAACATTTCTGAACTCCCATTAACATAAAAGTAGCATTTAACCTGTTGAATGACAGGCACCTCAATGCACTTCAAGGTGTTAAAAAAAATAATAATAATAATTAAAAAAAAATATATATAAATATATATATATATATATATATATAAACCCACTGATGCCAGTCAATGTCATGTTGGTCATCTACAGCAAAGTTCGTTTGCTCCAGAATTGAACCCCTTTTTCGTAATAAAATAGCCTCCATGACTTTAGCCAACAAGGTCAACAACGAAAATAAACTGGACTGACATGTCACTCGTATCAGTTAACGCTTGGAGTGCCAGAGGGGTACGGAATGCATTGCTCTGCAATGCGATTCGTACCCCTCTGGCACCCAAAGGGTTAATCTTCACACTTCTTTCCAGTAAACCACCTACAGCAATTAGGGCAGTGAATTCCAGTTTTAAGGGTAAGTACAATATATGTTAAAGGTTTTCTTCTTGAAAGAGAGGCAATGGTTCTCCGGTGAGAAACGCTTCATTCCAACATTATAACAGTTAAAACTTGCAATTTGTTGCTGTGGTACTTCCGTGGCTTGTCATTTTAGTGCAAAGCTTTAGTCTCGGACCATAATACTGCACAGACTACAGCAGCATCAGAAAGACATATAAAGCTGCCCTGTGATATACTTGCTGATGCTAATCGCCAGGTTTTGGGGGTCCAGAAGAGGTTTTTCAGCTGATTCGGAGCCACTTTTGGTCCATCGCGAGCACCACTTCCTTGTTTACATAGTGAGCATCCGTGCCGGCGTCACCTACCTGCTATAGCGGTTGTGTCCACAGGAGGGCACCCATGTATAGGATAAAACAGACAATGTTATTAGTTCAAATAAACATGTGAATACAGCGATCGACCACAAGATGGAGCCTGGAGACCGTGTAATAAAAATGTGCCTGGTCGTATGTAAAGGGAAAAGAGCATTCATTGAGTTCTAATGGAAATCGCTGAGTTAATGGGAATCGATGTATGATTGTGTTACAGTGGAAATAAGGCAATGTGTGTGTTTTAATTGATACTGGGGTACACTAGAGGACTAAGGGAGTTGATCTAGCACTGATTTAAAGGGAGCTGGGGTAGTTGGTGTTGATGGGATTGGAGATGGACTACATAATAGGCAAAGTATTGATGAGTACTAGGGCTGGGATAGGTGTGTATAAGGTTGGATAGGGCTGTTTTTTTGGGGGTTGAATTGGTTGGGGTTGGAGTGCTGGGGTGTGTTTGGTGGAGGGATAGTGTGTTTTGTCTTTTTCTGTGTGTTTAGTGCTTTTCATGTGTTTTTGTGTGTTTAGAAGTAATAGAGAAGGTAATCACATAGGGTAGTAGTTGTCCATGTAGGGATAGGGGTGTGTGAGTTTTGTAATGGTGAGATTTGTGGTTTTAATGTAACCGTCAAAATTGCTTTTCGTACCAGGATTTCGGAAGTCGGAAAGGACTTGCGGGTGTGATTGGTTGTGTTTTAGGGCTTTCCGGTGATATTTTTAGCTGGAAAGTAGGTTGTTCTTATTGCCAGGGTTTAGGTAGTTGGAGTGGAGTTGTTTTTGGTGGAATTGTTCATTTGGTATTAGTAGGAAAGAAGATTATTTCTTCTGCTGGGGATGTGGAAATGCAGAGGGGCTTGTACTAGGAGTAATGTCCGGTCAGAGTGTGAGGGTAGCCGGGGTACAATTTAAAAGGGTTTTTGTGAAGGGATTTTGAGTGCTAGGGCTTGGGTGGTTGGAGTGGGTAGGTAGTAGATGGAATAGGTTACTCTGGGAGTAGGGTAGATGTGGTTGGAGTGCATTGTGTTGTAGTTTTTGGGGTTGGAGTGCTGTGGTTTGGGGTTGGAGTAGGATTATTAGGGTATGGGTGGTTGGTGTGGTAAAGTCTAGGAGTACTAGGGTTGGGGTGGTTGATGTGGGTTGGTAGTACTAGTGATTGGGGTAGGATAGTTGTGGGTTGTAGTTGTGTGGCTTGGGAATAGGGATGGTGGTGTGATTGTGATGGTAGCTGGGGTTGGGGCTGTGGGGGTAGTGAGGGGATCTGGGGTTGGGATTGCTGGGGCTGCTAGGGTGAGGGCTGTGGTAGACGGGGTTACAGGGGTTGAAGGGGCTGGGGTAAAGGATGGTGGGTAGTATAGCAAGGAACAGGAAGCTGGGAGGAAGGAGGGTAGTATAACGAGGGACAGGAAGCTGGGAGGAAGGAGGGTAGTGTAGCGAGGGACAGGAAGCTGGGAGGAAGGAGGGTAGTAGCAGGAAGCTGGGAAGAAGGAGGGTAGTACAGTGAGGGACAGGAAGCTGGGAGGAAGGAGGGTAGTACAGTGAGGGACAGGAAGCTGGGAGGAAGGAGGGTAGTACAGTGAGGGACAGGAAGCTGGGAGGAAGGAGGGTAGTACAGTGAGGGACAGGAAGCTGGGAGGAAGGAGGGTAGTATAGCGAGGAACAGGAAGCTGGGAGGAAGGAGCGTAGTATAGCGAGGAACAGGAAGCTGGGAGGAAGGAAGGTAGTGTAGCGAGGAACAGGAAACTGGGAGGAAGGAAGGTAGTGTAGAGAGGAACAGGAAGCTGGGAGGAAAGAGGGTAGAATAGCAAGGAAGCTGGGAGGGTAGTATAGCGAGGGAGAGACGGAAACAAAGGACAGAGGTTGGTGCAGAGATATTGGATAATGGTGTCATGACTCGGGGGGGGTTGATACTTGGAGACCCTGGTATAGGCAGTGGCAGAGAATCAAATTTCTTGTTGAAATAAAGATTAACACTAGGACTCTGCTGTCCGCTATTAAGACTTCCTAATGGGCTTCCCTCACACATTTTTGCTCACGCACTACAGAGGGATCCCAAAACATCAGCTTCCCCAGGTCCAGGGCATGTGAAATTCCAAGTTCATCACCATGGCCAGTGTCAGGCTTAGGGTTAACAGTGTTTGGAGACCAGCCTTATAGGCTAGATATCAGGACATCATGTAGTCTGCGCTACTCATAGATACTATGGGCTCTGAGCACATGCACTTCTGGACAATGCCCCTCATTCCATTGGGTGACTGAGAGGATTATCTGGAGACAAAATTGGGAACGGGGGATTGAATTAGCAATAATGCTACAGAGATTGTTGACAGGACTCTCACTGTGCCTTTCCAACTGAGTGTTGGTGGCAATCATCCTCATTGGCTGGTTTGGATCTCTGTGGTGTAACTCTCCTCTTGATTGGTCACCAGACCTCCAGCGAGAGGAGGGTTGAAATCTGAACCAATCCCTTGAGAGAGTTCCACGGCTGTGGGGGAAAAAAATACCATGGTCCACATTGTATTTGGTTTTGCAGGGTGGGTATGGGCTCTGAACATACTCCAACACCCCATGCTGTATTGTTATGCTGTGTGATCAGCCCGTTTTGGACTTTTTTCTTCCTCAGCAATAGAAAATCCATGGTGGGGTCCTATTCATAGAAGGAAGCCTCATTACAGGAGGAAAGACGGTAATGCACAGGGAGAAGAAATTAGTAAGAGGGAGGATAGTGCAGAGAAGGAGCTGGGAGGAAGGAGAAGGCAGGGAGGGAGAGTAAATGGAGGAAGGAAGATAGTACAGAAAGGAAACTTTGAGATAGTACACTGCAGAGAGAGAAAACTGTGAGAAAGGAGGATGGTGCAGAGAGGAAGAGGGAATGGGGAGGGAGGAGGATGGTGTAGAGAGGAAGAGGAAGCGGGGAGGAAGGAGGATGGTGTAGAGAGGAAGAGGAAGCGGGGAGGAAGGAGGATGGTGCAGAGAGGAAGAGGAAGCAGGGAGGAAGGTGCAGAGAGGAAGAGGAAACGGGGAGGAAGGAGGATGGTGCCGAGAGGAAGAGGAAGCAGGGAGGAAGGTGCAGAGAGGAAGCAGGGAGGATGGTGCAGAGAGGAAGAGGAAGCAGGGAGGAAGGTGCAGAGAGGAAGAGGAAGCAGGGAGGAAGGTGCAGAGAGGAAGAGGAAGCGGGGAGGAAGGAGGATGGTGTAGAGAGGAAGAGGAAGCAGGGAGGAAGGTGCAGAGAGGAAGAGGAAACAGGGAGGAAGGAGGACGGTGCAGAGAGGAAGCAGGGAGGAAGGTGCAGAGAGGAAGAGGAAACAGGGAGGAAGGAGGACGGTGCAGAGAGGAAGAGGAAGCGGGGAGGAAGGATGATGGTGCAGAGAGGAAGAAGGAGGCTGGTGCAGAGAGGAAGAGGAAGCGGGGAGGAAGAGGGATGGTGCAGAGAGGAAGAGGAAGCGGGTACGAAGGAGGAAGGTGCAGAGAGGAAGAGGAAGCGGGGAGGAAGAAGGACAGCACAGATAGGAAACTTACAGGAAGAAGTTGAGAGGAATCTGGAAGGAAGGAAGGACAGCTCAGAGAAGGAAAGAACTGGAAGGCGCACGGCAGAGAAGGAGACAGTGCTTAGAGGGAAAGGAAAGACCCTGGGATGAAGGAAAGTTGTTCGGATGGGAAGAATAAAGGAAACTGAATGGAAGACCGGTGGGTGGAAAAGGAACTTGGAGGAATGAGGGTGGGCTAGGACTCCAGATGGAAAACCGGGAGGAACAATCCCTGTGCAGGCAACGAGGAAATAAACATGGAGAAAGGCGTATACTTCAGGTTAGGAGGACGTATAGTACAGGGAAAAGGGAACCTGGATAATGGAGGGTAGACAGGAGGAGGAGAACACAGTCCACACAATCCCACTGCAAGTCACAGAGGCAATGGGACTCCTCACCCTCTCAAGCCACAAACAACTACTTGACTAGATCTCACAGTCTTTGTATTAGAGCAGTGGTTCTCAACCTGTGCCCTCAGTGGCTATTAACAGGCCAGGATTTTAGAATTTCCTTGTAAGATCACAGGTGAGTTAAATCAATACGACTGAGCCTCTGATCAACACACTTGTGTTCTAGCAGGGAAATTCCTAAGTCCTGGCCTGTTAGTGGCCACTGAGGGCATGGGCTGAGAACCTCTGCTGTATAGTATACAGTCTGCATGTGTCTGTGTATAAGGACTGGCACTATACAGTATAGGAGGGACAGTCCCTGTTAGTGGTCACTGAGGGCATGGGCTGAGAACCTCTGCTGTATAGTATACAGTCTGCATGTGTCTGTGTATAAGGACTGGCACTATACAGTATAGGAGGGACAGTCCCTGTTAGTGGTCACTGAGGGCATGGGCTGAGAACCTCTGCTGTATAATATACAGTCTGCATGTGTCTGTGTATAAGGACTGGCACTATACAGTATAGGAGGGACAGTCCCTGTTAGTGGTCACTGAGGACATGGGCTGAGAACCTCTGCTGTATAGTATACAGTATACATGTGTCTGTGTATAAGGACTGGCACTATACAGTATAGGAGGGACAGTCCCTGTTAGTGGTCACTGAGGGCATGGGCTGAGAACCTCTGCTGTATAGTATACAGTCTGCATGTGTCTGTGTATAAGGACTGGCACTATACAGACAGTCCCTGTCTGACACCCAAATCCCTCTGCTCCTCTATTTAGGAGATCACACTGTGTGGTGTATATACCAGTGTATCAGATTGCTCCACATCAATAAAACCCACAGTAATGTGGGTATAAACTTCTGTATATATCTTATATATTAGTCTGTGTAAAAAATACTTTCATCTTCTTCTAAATCATTCACTTACACAAAGAGTAACTTAACCATTTCAATACCAGAGGGGATGCAATGCAATGCTTACCCCCTGGCACTCAAAGGGTTTAAAATTCTCTACAATGGTCTGGCACTGTGTAGCAGTGGTTCTCAACCCGTGTCCTCAGTGGCTATTAACAGGCCAGGATTTTAGAATTTCCTTGTAAGATCACAGGTGAGTTAAATCAATACGACTGAGCCTCTGATCAACACACTTGTGTTCTAGCAGGGAAATTCCTAAGTCCTGGCCTGTTAGTGGCCACTGAGGGCATGGGCTGAGAACCTCTGCTGTATAGTATACAGTCTGCATGTGTCTGTGTATAAGGACTGGCACTATACAGTATAGGAGGGACAGTCCCTGTTAGTGGTCACTGAGGGCATGGGCTGAGAACCTCTGCTGTATAATATACAGTCTGCATGTGTCTGTGTATAAGGACTGGCACTATACAGTATAGGAGGGACAGTCCCTGTTAGTGGTCACTGAGGACATGGGCTGAGAACCTCTGCTGTATAGTATACAGTATACATGTGTCTGTGTATAAGAACTGGCACTATACAGTATAGGAGGGACAGTCCCTGTTAGTGGTCACTGAGGGCATGGGCTGAGAACCTCTGCTGTATAGTATACAGTCTGCATGTGTCTGTGTATAAGGACTGGCACTATACAGACAGTCCCTGTCTGACACCCAAATCCCTCTGCTCCTCTATTTAGGAGATCACACTGTGTGGTGTATATACCAGTGTATCAGATTGCTCCACATCAATAAAACCCACAGTAATGTGGGTATAAACTTCTGTATATATCTTATATATTAGTCTGTGTAAAAAATACTTTCATCTTCTTCTAAATCATTCACTTACACAAAGAGTAACTTAACCATTTCAATACCAGAGGGGATGCAATGCAATGCTTACCCCCTGGCACTCAAAGGGTTTAAAATTCTCTACAATGGTCTGGCACTGTGTAGCAGTGGTTCTCAACCCGTGTCCTCAGTGGCTATTAACAGGCCAGGATTTTAGAATTTCCATTTAAGAGCACAGGTGAGTTAATCAATATGACTGAGCGTCTGATCAACACACTTGTGTTCTAGCAGGGAAATTCCTAAGTCCTGGCCTGTTAGTGGCCACTGAGGGCACGGGTTGAGAACCTCTGTATTAGACTATAAAAGAGAACGTGACCCACCTTGGACAGAGGGAAAGGGAGGGCTTGACTGCTGGACTCATTTCCAGTATGAAAATCTTTGGGGCCTTTAGCCCCATTGTTGTTTCTTTGAGAGCAGGTGGTGAGGGTTACCTTGTGTTTATAAATATTCCCTGCGGTGTGCTGCCTCATTTCCTTCCTGGGTTCGTGGCAGAAGCCTCAATGGGAATTCCTGCAAATGTCCCCATTTTCACCTTTTTGTCACAATTATTTCATTTGTGGCCCTCATCGGGGGTTCATGGACTTTAGTTTGTCCTGTGGGGGTTTGGGGAGTTAGTCCCTCACACGCTTGATAACGGCTCTGTGAAGGCTGAAGCTCTTGGTAATTGTGTGTTATTGTGCCTCCAGCATGTGCCAGGGAGCTGGCATTATTCCATTTGGTTTACTGTTAATAAATGCTGTGGCTGTTTCTTACCCAAATATGTATTTCTTTGGGTGGAAAGGGGTTCTTTGTTGATGGCAGAATGGGCGTCAAGTAGACAAGAGGAGTTATATTGAGAGGCTTGCGGCTATATGGAACAACAGAATAAATTATATGGTAAGTTCTAAGAAGGGGGTTATATACACCAATAGTGATATGGAGCAGTAGGAGGAATTATAGGGGTGGTTATATGGAGCAATGGAAGGAGATATATGGAGCAATAGGAATTATAGAGAGGTTGTATGGAGCAATGGGAGGAGTTATAGGGAGCAATGGGAGGAGTTATAGGGAGGACTTATGTGGAACAATAGGAGGAGTTAAAGGGAGGACTTATATGGAACAAAGGAGGAGTTATAGGGAGCAATAGGAGGTGTTATAGGGAGCGATAGGAGGAGTTATTTGGAGCGATAGGAGGAGATATAGGGAAGGGTTATATGATCAATAGAAGGAGCTATGGGGAGGGCTTATGTAGAACAATAGGAGTTATAGGGAACAATGGGAGGAGTTATATACAGCAATAGGAGGAGTTATAGGGAGGAATTATATGGAGCCATAGGAGGAGTTATTTGGAACAATAGGAGGAGTTATAGGGAGGAGTTATATGGAGCAATGGGAGGAGTTATAGGGAACAATAGGACTTATAGGGAGGAGTTATATGGAATAATAGGAGGGGTTATAGGGAGGAGTTATATGGAATATTAGGAGGAGATATGGGTAGAAGTTATATGGTGACGGTATATAGAATAATAGGCTTTACAGGGAGGGGTTATATAGAACAACAGTTGGAGTTACAGGGAGGAGTTATAGGGAACAATAGGAGTTATAGGGAGGAGTTATAGGGAACACTAGGAGGAGATATAGGGAGGGGTTATATGGAACAATAGGAGGAGTTATAGGGAGGAGTTATAGTGAACAATAGGAGGAGTTACAGGGAGGAGTTATAGGGAACAATAGGAGTTATAGGGAGGGGTTATATAGAAGAATAGGAGGAGTTATAGGGAACAATAGGAGGAGTTATAGGGAGGGGTTATATAGAACAATAGGAAGACATTTTGAAGATATATATGCAGCAATAGGTTATTATGAACAATAAATAGTAATATTTTATGGTTAAGTGAAACAACAGGACTTTAGTTTGTTTTCTTACATTTGACACAACAGATTTACACCAGAAGTTATTCCTACGTCACATATTTAAACAAATAACATTAGCGCTGAATACACTGTTTTTGACATTCTTCAAAATATACAATATCCTATTATTTTCCTGAATTAATTACATAAAAACGAGCCTTGGAATTGCACAGACATTACACTTCCGTAAGCAACACAGGCAAATACAGAACAGCGGTTCTCAGATTATAAAAAAGAGAGAGAGAGTAACAGCAGCGACCACACGGGGCAATACGGACAATGGAAAGAGGAGTAATTCTGCAACAAACCAGTCACCACAGGGAACAAATACAATACAAATCATTTAACCCTTTGAGTGCTCTGCAATGAGTTGGATACCACTCTGATGCTCAAAGTATTAAATGGCACTTTGAGAATGCTAAAGCTGTTTCCGGTGCACTGCAAAGCAATCAGCATAGACCCCTTTAACTCAATAGGAACAGTTTGGTTCCCCTTTAACCTTCAACTGGTTAAATGTCCCATTTAAGTCAATGTAGGTTTTTCACTGGTTCCTTGAAGGGATAGTAATGGCTTAAAGGGATAGTAATACTTAAAATGTAAAAAAATATATGTTGTAGGGTTTATCCCCCTGAGTAAAACAAGAGCACTGCTGAGAGATATTTTATTAAAAAATTGTAACAGCTCAAACTTTAATTTTTTTAGGTGCAATATCATAGTGGCCTGATATTGTACAGTGGCGCTGTTGCTACACCATCCTATGGACTGCTCTGGTCTGTAGACCATAAATCTCTATAGGATGGTGTAGCCACAGCGCCACTGTAAATTTTCAGGCCACTGTGATAATGCACCTAAAAAATTCATGTTTGAGCCGTTATAATTTTTTAATAAAATTTCTCTCAGCAGTGAGAGTACCCTTGTTTTACTCAGGGGGATAAACCCTACAACAAATATCTTTTTACATTTTAAGTATTACTGTCCCTATAAAAGAATAAAAAGTAATATCGTAGATAATGCAAAAAGAAATCAATCAGTGCAAGTCCCATCTCTCAAACTTTTATGGCTTGAGAGGTAGAACATTTTAAAGTTCCCCTCTCCCTGCTGTTAACTGACAGCAGGAAATGAGTGTCGGCCGACTCGAAGCAGCTCTTCAGCAGAGCCGAGATACAGAATCTAAAAAGAAATACTTCAATGGAACTTGCT
Source organism: Rhinophrynus dorsalis (assembly GCA_037306005.1). Taxonomy (NCBI): domain Eukaryota; kingdom Metazoa; phylum Chordata; class Amphibia; order Anura; family Rhinophrynidae; genus Rhinophrynus; species Rhinophrynus dorsalis. The sequence continues at coordinate 559,807,140 of CM074721.1, forward strand.
TGCAAACCAGGCACCTTTTGTAGACCGTTCCAATGAAGTAGTTCTTTTTAGAATTCGGTATCTCGGCACTGCTGTAGAGCCGCCTGACAATCCCTGTACCAGGATCTCCTGCTGTCAGCTAGACGCTGATGTCAGGGAAAGGAAGGGGGGGAGGAGAAGTTTAAAACGTGCTCTCTCAAACCTTTATGGGACTTGCACCAATTGATTTCTTTTTGCATTATCTACAATATTACTTCTTATACTTTTAAGCCATTACTAACACTTTAAAGTGCGGTTGCTACCCCTTTTTCTTACTACATATGGCCCAGAGACTTTTGGCAGAAAAGTAGATGTCTGTCCATTGCTTTAACAATCAGACTGACAAAGTGACAAGTCCTTTATTGTAGGGCAAGGGTATCTTTAAAGACACGGACTGGTTCTCCAATGATGTGCCAGACTGATATAAGTTTAGCCAAGGACAGCACCCAGGGAAGACAAGACAAGATAAACGTGAGTGCCAGTTACCATTCTGTGAGGTGCCACTCACTTATATCCAAGCATGTCAGGCCTGCATGCTAGCCACAATCGAAATATATAGGAAATCCAAAAGGATCTACTTGAGAGAAGAGCTGAAGGTGCTCTTTATAAGACCAATGTTTCGGCCATAACTGTGGCCTTTGTCAGGATTACAGACGTACTGCATGGAATGAGATCTGGTTGTACGCACGACTTCTGTAAACCACGACAAAGGCCACAGTTATGGCCGAAATGTTTGTGTAATAAAAAGAACATTTAACTTTTCTATCAAGTAATTCCTTTTGGATTTCGTATATATTTTTATCGTAGCTAACACACAGGCCTGATATCCTTGGACACGTGATCTATAAGTGATATCAAATTCCTGGGAGTACGGATACCTTTTTTGACTCTATAAAAGGATGAGTGCTCGATACCATTCCATGTCTGTATCTATATATTCCATATAATATTAAATGAATACAGGCATACCTAGGCTTATTCAAAGAAACGATTTAACAACTCAATGTTCCCCCTCCAGGGGGCCAAAACACTGAGCTAATTAAATCCTATTTTATATTTATTAATCGGATATGTACCTGTATTTATTTAACAATATTTTTTTCCTTCTGGGATGACAAAGAACCTGCAAACGATCCACCCCGGTGAGAAGAACAAGGTTAATGTCCATGTTTGATTTCGGTCTGCCATTGTCCGTTTTGGTGCCCTTGTAAATAAATAAATCTCTGTTGGCAGTTACACGTTACGTTTTCATAACATTTTTATAATACAGCAATTCTTGTGCTCTTTTGCGCAAACACTGGCAGTTAATAGTCTTGTTTTTTCCTAGTTCGCCCCAGCGATTCAACAGGCAAACTCCTGTGTACGTCACAAGTTCATCCAATGTCCCGATCACTGACCAGCCAAGGCGTCTCCGTTCTTCTCAGACCGGTCACTGTAATTGGCCTAAGCTTATGTTCATTACAAAGTTTCAATAGTTCATGGAGACTGATCTATCAGGACGAACAGGAGTAATTCTGGGGGAAAACAAATTGCAACATGGGGGAAAAAATGTAACATGACTGATTTCAATAAGTGTTTTAAAGGGATAGTAATACTTAAGTATTACTAATCCCTATAGTAAAGTCCTATTAAAAATAAATGTATTGCCCCCAGTGTCATCTCTCAGACCTTTATGGTTTGAGAGATAATCGCTCCTAAAGTTGCCCTCTCCCTCCCCCTTCCCCATAGTCAGCGTTGTAGCTGACTGAAGGGAAATCCAGTCAGATCATCAGGCGGCTCTGCAGCAGAGCCGCGATCGCGTTAACTAAAAAGAAAAACTTTCACTAAAACAGTCTTCTACGTGTGCTTGCAAGCCAATCACAAACCAAGCACAAACCAAGCACACGTAGAAGACCATTTCAGTGAAAGTTTTCTTTTTTAGTAACGCAATCCAGCTGTGCTGGAGAGCCACCTGAAAGTCGTACGACTCTCTTCCTTTCAGTCAGCTAGAATGCTGACTACGGGGAAGGGGTAGGGAGAGGGCAACTTTAGCATCGATTATCTCTCAAACCATAAAGGTCTGAGAGATGACACTGAAGGCAATACGTTTTTTTAAGTAGTACTTTGCTATAGCGATTAGTAATACTTAAAGGGATAGTAATACTTCGTTTTAACTTTATTTTATTTTGTAGGCATTAAAAAAACATGAATAATGATGTAAGTCTTATATCCCAAACCTTTATGGTTTAAGAGATATTCACAAGCAAAGTGTCCCCCTCCCGCCCCTTTTACTGATGTAACACTTTTCAGCCAGGACAGAAGGGAGCTGCCCAGGTAGACTGCAGAGAGGGACAATCTTCAATTAAGATAACAGAAAAACCTGAAAAGCTTGTCAAGGGGGGCAGGGATTCCATTGTTCTCATAGGAAGAAGATTGTCCCCTTCTGTTATCTGTCCAGTCTATGGACTGCATTCCACATCTGAGAAGAGATTGTTTACACTAGGTAAAAGGGGCGGGAGGGGGAAACTTTGCTTGTGAATATCTCATAAACCATAAAGGTTTGAGAGATAAGACTTATATCATTCTTCATGTTTTTTTAATGCCTACACAATAAAATAAAGTTAAAACGAAGTATTACTATCCCTTTAAGTATTACTATCCCTTTAAGCTCTTGGATGCTCCCGAGGTTCCCAACGCATTAGTCTGCTCCAGAATTGTACCCCTTTTTCATAATACAACAGACTCTGTGACTTTAGCTAACAAGGTCAACAAGCAAGGTCAATGTCAATAATGAAGACAAATACAGGTCTTTTTCCTGGACGGACATCTAACTCGTATCAGTTAATCTTTACAGTTTTATTCCAGTTAACCACCTACAGCAAATAGGGTAGAAAATTCCAGTCTTAAGGGTAAGTGCAGCGTAATATGGGAAATGTATATTTTGCAGGGTATTCTTCTTGAAAGAGAGGCAATGGTTCTCCAGTGAGAAACGCTTCATTCAAACATTATAACAGCTAAAACTCCCAATGTGTTGCTGCGGTACTTCTGTGGCTTGACATTTTAGTGCACCACTAGCGTACCCCCCCCCCCCCCGATGGATGATTTGTCACTGACCATACTGCTCCACAGACTGCAGCAGCATCAGAGACAACCTTGAGTGCCAGAGAGATATCCAACACATTGCGAAGGGTTAAAGGGAATGCTGCACCCAACAAGAAATTAGTTTGAGCTGCAATGACATTTGAATAAAGAATCTCTGATGGCAGCAATAATGCCTTAGTTTTATTCAGTATAAAATCCCTTTTAAAATACCTATTTCCTATATTACGCGATGCTTTTTCTTTAAATTAATAAGTAAACATGTACAGGTCAAGCTTGCTATGGTAGCAGATTGTTTTTCATATCCTTTTGCCACCATAACGAGTGGACAGACAGACCGCCAGGCTGGACAATTTCTTGATCACGCAATGAATTAAATATGAAATAGCATATACTGTAACTATGTTCCTGATGAGTTTTTTTTTCGGTCAAAAGTTATTGCAGTTCAATTTTTTCTTTCTAAATTAAACTGCAATTTTCTTTTTAGAAAGCCCTCCGATATATAGTTGTTTCCATAACAAAACTTTATATGTCCTTTAAAATAAGGTTTTGCATATATGGTTTGTATGGTCCATATATAGAGTCCCTCGTCCACCTGGCTTGCTGAATTCCCAAGTGACCTCCAGCTTTCTTGCGGGTACAGCACAGTCCTTTCGGGAAGCTCACTTGGTAGCTTTCCATCTCTTAGCAGCGTTGTATAATTTACGGTCATCCAGTTAATTTCCCAAATGCTCAGGCTGAACTGGCTTTCTTCCGTGGTTCGCCAGGCCGGTTCAGTTGAATCTGGCGGGCGGCCTGAAGCACGCGGTGACGCTCGCGGAGATTCCTCCTCCTAACATGCTCATTGGTGATCTCCTGAACATAGAGAGCTGGGAACCAGCCCTTCTTCCCATCTGACAGCCGGATCCCCTCGTACCAACCTGAAAGGACAAGGGTCAGAGTCAGTGTTAGCTACAAACAACACCATTCTATAGATGGGCCAATTAGACCTGCTCTCTATAATAATAAACAATATTTAAAGTGTTAGTAATGTCCACAAAAAAGTTATTTGCATTTAGAAGAGCTTAAAAAGCTGAGCTAAATGCAAAAAAACGTCTCTCTCAAACCGCTATGGTCTAAGAGATACAGGCGTTTAAAGTTTGATCTCTCCTACTGACAGCTGTAAATCTGTCAGCAGGAGAGGCATTTTAGAAGTGCATCGATCTCGTTATTTACTATGAATCCCTTCACTGGAATGGTCTAAAACGAGTGCTTGAAAACCAGGCACACGTTTTAGACCATTCCAATGAAGGGATTTGTGGTAAATAATGAGATCGCGGCACTTCTCAAGCGCCTCTGTGTCAGCTGACACGAATCTCTTGCTGACAGCTTTACAGCTGTCAGTAGGAGAGATCAAACTTTAAAAGCCCGTATCTCTTAAACCATAGCGGTTTGAGAGATACGTTTTTTTTTGCATTTAGCTCAGCTTTTTAATCTCTTCTAAATGCAAAACACTTTTTTGTAGACATTACTAACACTTTAAAGGGATAGTAATGGTTCATTTTAAGCTGATTTAATATTGTAGACATTAAAAATAGATTATCATCGATGTAAGTCTTATCTCTCAAACATTTATGGTTTGAGAGATACAACTTGCTAAAGTTACCTTTCCCTGGCAGTTTTACTCAAGTCTGCCATCTAGCTGACAGCTGCAGATTCCAGTCATTTGACCAGACAGAGGCTCTTCAGTAGAGCTGAAATCACGCTATTTAGAAATAAATACTTCATTGGGACAGTCTACAAAGTGTGCTTGCAAGCCAGGCAAACTTTGTAGACCGTTCCAAATGAATTATTTATCTTTAGATATCGTTATATTGGCGCTGCTGAAGAGCCACATCTGGTCAAGCAACCAGAATCTGCTTCTGACAGCTTTACAGCTCGTCAAGCAGAAAGGGGAGGGTCCAGAGAACTTTATTTTCCTATATCTCTCAAACCATAACAGTTTGAGAGATACGAATAAGTGCAAGTACTCTCTTTTAACTGTATATACCATATAGTTAATACTTTTTTCTGACATTTCTATCCCTTTTATTCCTTTCTGTAGGATAGAGATGTCCCCTGTATAGGCTAAATCTGTGTCTTACAAATGTGATGGTCTACTCCAGCGATGGTCAATCTTCAGACCTGTAGCTGTTGGGAATTACATCTCCCATCACCGTGAGCCAACAACTGGTTGTGGGTGATGGGAATTGTAGTCTCCAAAAGCTGGAGGCCCAAAAGACTGACCACCCTGCCTAATCCACACACATTTATACAGCTGATGTGGTTGAAAAAATAAACGTGTCCATCAAGTCCAGCCTTTGCAGCACCCCCCTTGTTTCTGTTGATGCAGAAGAAGGTAAAATAAAACTCTATTGAAGCCATTTTCAATTATTAAAAAAAAATAGTCATGACCCCAAAAGGCAGTTGAATGTCTCCCTGGATTAACATTCAATTCACATTGTAATTAAAGGGATAGTAACCCCCCAAAAAACTGTAAGCCAAATTATAGGAATAATAAAAAAATACTTAACGCCCTCATTCCCATCTCTCAAACCGTTATGGTTTGAGAGATGTAAGAAAATAAAGACCTACGCTCCCTCCCCCTTCTCTGTATAGCGGACATCATAAGATCCTGCTTCCGGGACCAGACGGCGGCTCTTCAGGAGTGCTGTCATCTAGATATCTAACTATAATTACTTCATCGGTATGGTCTGTGTGTGCCTGGCTTGCAATCACACGTTGTAGACTGTTCCAATGAAGTAATCATAGTTAGATATCTAGATGACAGCGCTCCTGAAGAGCCGCCGTCTGGTGCCGGAAGCAGGATCTCGTGACGTCCGCTATACAGAGAAAGGGGAGGGAGCGGAGGTCTTTATTTTCTTACATCTCTCAAACCATAACAGTTTGAGAGATGGGAATGAGGGCGTTAAGTATGTTTTCATTCCTATCCGTTGGCTTAAAGTTTTTTGGGGGGTTTACTATCCCTTTAACTCTCTTAATTCTCTATATTGTTCTAAGCTACAAAGATATCATATACTTTCTCAAAGTGTCTATTCTGCTAGTGTATTCCACCATAGTAGTCCAGGAGAAGAAGGGAGAGTACTCCTGGCCTACATTTTGAGCTTATTTCTCTGTCATCGCCTGCCTCCCCCCAAATCTGAAAATATGTCCGCAGCTTCTCGCTGTTCCAAAGCCATGCGCCCCTCACACAGATATCTTGATCGTTCGTCCCCATGTCTTGCATGCTTGTCCCCAGCATGTGCTCTGTATCATGATCCCTTCTCCCGTCCTACAGACGTCAAGGTTGCTTTCTCCAGTAGCCATCTCTCACTCCGTTGTCTATCTCCACCACTTTCTCTATGTTCCAGCTGTATTTTTTGTGTATCTGTCACACCTAGTGCATTTTCTCCCACTCACTCTTTCCCTGCACATCTGCGGTCTTTCCAGCCATTCAACAAAATGGGATCTAAATCCTAGGAATAAGAAACTCTTAATTTGTGAAAAAAATTAAAGAGGAACTATCACCTAAAACCAAAGTTTTACCATGCGTTTTAATGTTTAACCCAACATTAGTGCTGTGTGTGTTCTTTACAGGGATAGTAATACTTTGTTTTATCTTTATTTTGTAGGCATTAAAAAACATGAAGAACGATATAAGTCTTATCTCTCAAACCTTTATGGTTTAAGAGATATTCACAAACAAAGTATCCCTTCCCTGTTCAGCCAGATCAGAAGGGAGGTGCCCAGGTAGACTGCAGAGAGGGACAATCTTCAATTAAGATAAGGGAAAAAGCTGAAAAACTTGTCAAGGGGTGCAGGGCTTTCATTGTTCTCATAGGAAGAAGATTGTCCCCTTCTGTTATCTGTCTGGTCTATGGACTGGATTCCACATCTGAGAAGAGATGGCTTACACTAGGTAAAAGGGGCGGGAGGGGAAACTTTGCTTGCGAATATCTCTTAAACCATAAAGGTTTGAGAGATGAGACTTATATCGTTCTTCATGTTTTTTTAATGCCTACAAAATAAAATAAAGATAAAACGAAGTATTACTATCCTTTTAAGTTGCCTGGTAGTGGAGATATCTGCTCTGCAAAATTGGACACTTCTGTGTTCTACGGTACCCTGTACCGTCTGAGGACTTCCCAGCTGCCCCAGGGAGCGCGTTCACTCTCCCCTTCGAAGCTGGATTTCTGTGATGTAGCGTTACAGCAAACTTTGTTTACAATGCTACTGAGGTTGCAACCTGTAATACAACTATATACAACCTCAGTAGCATTGTAAACAAAGTTTGCTGTAACGCTACATCACAGAAATCCAGCTTCGAAGGGGAGAGTGAACGTGCTTCCCTGGGGCAGCTGAAAAGTCCTGAGACATCAGGGAGTCCTGCAGAACACGGAAGTGTCCGATTTTTAGAGTATATCTTTCTATATATTTCTTGCTTTAGATCTGCAGTTTCCTGTTTATAGTGGTCTCTGTCCATGCAAGGCTGGTGCAAGGATTTTTGCCACCCTAGGCAAAACCTAATTTTGCCACCCATTTGGCTCTGCCCCTTGTGTGCCACCCCTTTATACCCCGCCCACTTATACCCCACCTCATTTCATGATTGTCCTCTCTGCCCCTGGTCTGGAGATGCCTGTAAGAGATGCCCCCACCAGCTCCAACTTGCCCACACCAGCTCCATGTTACCCCCACCAGCTCCACTATGCCCCTATCAGCTCCACTATGCCCCCCATGAACTCCACTATGCCCCCCATGAACTCCACTTTGCCCCCCATCAGCTCCAACTTGCCTCCATCAGCTCCACTTTGGCCCACCAGCTCCAACTTGCCCCTGTCAGCTCCAACTTTCCCCCTATCAGCTCCACTTTGCCCCCACCAGCTCCACTATGCCCCTATCAGCTCCAACTTGCCCCCTATCAGTTCCACTTTGCCCCCACCAGCTCCACTATGCCCATATCAGCTCCAACTTGCCCCTACCAGCTCCACTTTGCCCCCCATCAGCTCTAACTTGCCCCCACCAGCTTCACTTTGCCCCCTCAGCTCCACTTTGCCCCCATCAGCTCTAACTTGCCCCCTCAGCTTCACTTTGCACCCCATCAGCTCCTCTTTGCCCAACATCAGCCCCAACTTTGTCCCCCATCAGCTCCACTTTGCCACCTATAAGCTCCAACTTGTCCCCCATCACATATCTGTATCTCCCGCACAATCTTCTCTTCAGTAATGCAGAGCGTGACAGGAGATTATGACTCCCAGCGCGCTCTGCATTACTAAAGAGTTGACGGCGATGAGGTAGCGCAGTAGAGACACAGGTCTAACTGTGTTGCGTTCCCGGTGCGGTGCGTGCGGGCAGCGGGCGCAGCTCTTCTCCGCTACATGCCCGCGCCCCCAGTACATGTGCGCCTTAGGCCGGCGCCTACCTCGCCTATAGGTGGCACTGGCCCTGTGTCCATGCTGCCTCTAGGTCACATCTAACAGAAAGGGCTTCAGTAATCCTGAAAGGACTGTAAGGTTTCTTTCACACGGGCAACATCAATGCGGTAGTTGTTTTGGATCTTTAACATGCTGAACTATAAATGCCTTTCACATGAGTGACCAGCCTGAACGCACCAAGTCCATCGTGCAGCCACTGTGGGGTAGATTTATAAAAAGTGCTCTTGTTCGGATCCTTAAAATGTCTTTATTATTTATTAGGAGTGTTGGTATTTAGAAGGTATTTTAGTTACATTTATAAATATGGTGGCAGTAAAGAATAAGACCTCAGACTAGGGTCCTTCTCAGCCCCAGTCAGGACCCCCCTGATTTTGGGTAAATGTCAGGTAACTTTCTCTGGCTCCCCCTGCACTTACCTTCTGAGGTTTTCCTGAGCACGTTGATGATATCCGCCGGCTCCAGACTCAGTTCATCAGTCTGCACGGCACTGTACGGCTCCACGCACTGCACCTGGGGGCAGTCTGGAAGGACACAGGGAAGGAGAGATGAATGGGTGGAAGGACAGGATGGATGGACGGGAGGAATGGGCAGGAGAAATGGGCAGGGAGTTATTACAGACAACTACAGACAAAAGGGAACTTATACATCCAATGTGCAGGAAACGCTGGTCACACTCACCCCAGTCCTCGTATATAGTGTCACTGCCAGAGAGGGCATCATCATTTTTATTGGGGAACGCTGCCACCCAACGATGCATGTCAGACCTAGAGGGGGACAAGATTCATTGTGTCACCCTGCAGGAGGAGGGACAGACTCCTATCTCCTTCTGTCTGTGTCACTGTGTCACCCTACAGGGGGAGGGACAGACTCATATCTCCTTCTGTCTGTGTCACTGTGTCACACTGCAGGAGGAAAGATAGACTCATATCTCCTTCTGTCTGTGTCACTGTGTCACCCTGCAGGGGGAGGGACAGACTCATATCTCCTTCTGACTGTGTCACTGTGTCACCCTGCAGGAGGAGGGACAGACTCATATCTCCTTCTGTCTGTGTCACCCTGCAGGAGGAGGGACAGACTCATATCTCCTTCTGTCTGTGTCACTGTGTCACCCTGCAGGGGGAGGGACAGACTCCTGTCTCCTTCTGTCTGTGTCATTGTGTCACCCTGCAGGGGGAGGGACAGACTCATATCTCCTTCTGTCTGTGTCACTGTGTCACCCTGCAGGAGGAGGGACAGACTCATATCTCCTTCTGTCTGTGTCACTGTGTCACCCTGCAGGAGGAGGGACAGACTCATATCTCCTTCTGTCTGTGTCACTGTGTCACCCTGCAGGGGGAGGGACAGACTCATATCTCCTTCTGTCTGTGTCACCCTGCAGGAGGAGGGACAGACTCCTATCTCCTTCTGTCTGTGTCACTGTGTCACCCTGCAGGGGGAGGGACAGACTCATATCTCCTTCTGTCTGTGTCACTGTGTCACCCTGCAGGAGGAGGGACAGACTCCTATCTCCTTCTGTCTGTGTCACTGTGTCACCCTGCAGGGGGAGGGACAGACTCCTATCTCCTTCTGTCTGTGTCACTGTGTCACCCTGCAGGAGGAGGGACAGACTCATATCTCCTTCTGTCTGTGTCACTGTGTCACCCTGCAGGAGGACGGACAGACTCATATCTCCTTCTGTCTGTGTCACTGTGTCACCCTGCAGGAGGAGGGACAGACTCATATCTCCTTCTGTCTGTGTCACTGTGTCACCCTGCAGGGGGAGGGACAGACTCCTATCTCCTTCTGTCTGTGTCACTGTGTCACCCTGCAGGAGGAGGGACAGACTCATATCTCCTTCTGTCTGTGTCACTGTGTCACCCTGCAGGAGGAGGGACTGACTCCTATCTCCTTCTGTCTGTGTCACTGTGTCACCCTGCAGGAGGAGGGACAGACTCATGTCTCCTGTCTGTATCATTGTGTCACCCTGCAGGAGGAGGGACAGACTCCTATCTCCTTCTGTCTGTGTCATTGTGTCACCCTGCAGGAGGAGGGACAGACTCATGTCTCCTGTCTGTATCATTGTGTCACCCTGCAGGAGGAGGGACAGACTCCTATCTCCTTCTGTCTGTGTCACTGTGTCACCCTGCAGGGGGCGGTACAGACTCCTATCTCCTTCTGTCTGTGTCACTGTGTCACCCTGCAGGAGGAGGGACAGACTCCTATCTCCTTCTGTCTGTGTCACTGTGTCACCCTGCAGGAGGAGGGACAGACTCATATCTCCTTCTGTCTGTGTCACCCTGCAGGAGGAACGATAAACTACAAAGCTCCCATCTGTCTGTATCACACTTACTGTGTTGGGGCTTTAAAAAGCCGGTCGCAAGTTTTGCCCTGGTGGTTCTCCAGCAGTGTAAGGAAGAAGCTGTTCTCTGCTGTGGGACAAGACTGGATCTGAACTAGAGAACGATGAGCGTAATCCAGGACCACGTACCTCTCTGAACTGGGGAGGAAATAGGACATCGATAAGAAGAGTGTGAGACAGGAGAAGAGGCAAAAGGAAAGAGAGAGAAGGAGCTCAGGAGAAAAGCACATAACAGAGGAGACAATAGCGATACCATGAACAAGACAAGGTGCAGTCAGCGGCATTCCTAGAGAAATGTGGAAAGCTCAACTCACTGGGTGCCATCCCAGGTACAATAGTATCTTATGAGTGCAGGCCGATGCCACTTTTAGAGGGAGTATCTCAGGTCCCCTTCCCTCCTGTCCTGGGTATCCAATTGTCTCTCTCCTAGGTCTTCCTGGATGTCTCCAGTCATCTAAAACTTAAACTAAGCAAAACCAAATATATAATCCCCCCCCCCTCCAACTAGCCTCACCTCAGATATTACCCTCACTGTTAACAGGACAACCATCACACCATCCTCTACATCTCGCTGCATGGGGGTCACATTGGACTCTGCCCTATCCTTCATTCCTCACATCCAGTCAATCTCCAACTCATCCCGCCTCCACCTCCGCAACATCTCTAGAATCCGACCCTTTCTCACGCAAGACACTACCAAAATTCTAATCCAAACACTCATCAAGTCCCGTCTTGACTACTGTAACTCTTTACTAATTGGCCTTCCTCTCAACCGACTAACCCCACTACAGTCCATAATGACTAACCTACCTCACTCATCGCTCCTCTAATACCGTTCCTCTTTTTTATCCTCGACATTGTCAATCCCTACACTGGCTTCCATTAGCATACAGAATTAAATAAAAAATTCTGGTGCTAACTTACAGAGCCCTCACTAACGCCTCACCCTCCTATATTTCATCTCTCATTTCCAAATAGACTCCCATTCACCATCTTCGATCTGCACATGACCTTCTCCTCGCTACAACTCTTATTACAACCTCCCACCCCCGCCTACAGGACTTCTCCCGTACTGCACCTGAGCTCTGGAATTCCCTCCCCTGCCCCATCAGACTCTCCCCCAGCCTTCAGATGCTCACTGAGAACTCACCTCTTCAGGGAAGCCTATCAATTCCCTCAATAACCGTTACGAGCAAGGTCAGACCAACAGCATGTCCAGCTTCTACTCACGTTCATCCCATCTACATCCCCATCACAACCCCATTGTTCACATAGTCTTTTTCTCCAAATCAGAACCACCACTTCCCTGGACCAAAGCACTCAAAAGTACTTCTATCTCCCACCCACTCCCCGGGCAGTTCACGTGGCAGGAGGCACTTACACCCCATAGTACTTATTCCTTCTGTGTCCTACCTACCTTCATCTAGACTAATATCTCACCAGCAGGGGGCCCACAGAGCTTACAGTCTAAAGGGAAATACCCACAGTGGGTCACTTACTGGGAAGAGCAGGCTCTAAGGTGTCATGACTGTTACCCATATGACACCACAGTGTAACCCACAGTGAGTAATCCATTTTAGATTGTTAGCTCTGTGGTGCTATATAGATCATAGACTGTAAGCTCTGTAGTGCCATGTTGGTGGCCCATATAACACTACAGAGCTTGCACTTCACAGGATCCAGTGCGCGCAAATCCTTTTAAACCGTAGGTTCTGTGGTATCATGTAGTCACACACTATAGATTGGAAGCTCTGTGGTATCATGTAGTCACACACTGTAGACTGTAAGCTCTGTGGTATCATGTAGTCACACACTGTAGATTGTAAGCTCTGTGGTGTCATGTAGTCACACACTGTAGATTATAATCTCTGAGGCATCATGTAGTCACACACTGTAGATTGTAGGCTCTGTGGTGTCATGTAGTCACACACTGTAGATTGTAGGCTCTGTGGTGTCATGTAGTCACACACTGTAGACTGTAAGCTCTGTGGTGTCATGTAGTCACACACTGTAGATTGTAATCTCTGTGGTATCATGTAGTCACACACTGTAGATTGTAATCTCTGTGGTATCATGTAGTCATACACTGTAGATTTCAAGCTCTGTGGTATCACGTAGGTCACACACTGTAGATTGCAAGCTCTGTGGTATCATGTAGTCACACACTGTAGATTGCAAGCTCTGTGATATCATGTAGTCACACACTGTAGACTGTAAGCTCTGTGGTGTCATGTAGTCACACACTGTAGACTGTAAGCTCTGTGGTGTCATGTAGTCACACACTGTAGATTGTAAGCTCTGTGGTGTCATGTAGTCACACACTGTAGATTATAATCTCTGAGGCATCATGTAGTCACACACTGTAGATTGTAATCTCTGTGGTATCATGTAGTCACACACTGTAGATTGTAATCTCTGTGGTATCATGTGGTCATACACTGTAGATTTCAAGCTCTGTGGTATCACGTAGGTCACACACTGTAGATTGCAAGCTCTGTGGTATCATGTAGTCACACACTGTAGATTGCAAGCTCTGTGGTATCATGTAGTCACACACTGTAGACTGTAAGCTCTGTGGTATCATGTAGTCATACACTGTAGATTTCAAGCTCTGTGGTATCACGTAGGTCACACACTGTAGATTGCAAGCTCTGTGGTATCATGTAGTCACACACTGTAGATTGCAAGCTCTGTGGTATCATGTAGTCACACACTGTAGACTGTAAGCTCTGTGGTGTCATGTAGTCACACACTGTAGATTGTAAGCTCTGTGGTGTCATATATTCACACACTGTAGATTGTAAGCTCTGTGGTATCATGTAGTCACACACTGTAGACTGTAAGCTCTGTGGTGTCATGTAGTCACACACTGTAGATTGCAAGCTCTGTGGTATCATGTATTCACGCACTGTAGATTGTAAGCTCTGTGGTGTCATGTAGTCACACACTGTAGATTGTAAGCTCTGTGGTGTCATGTAGTCACTGTAGATTGTAAGCTCTGTGGTGTGTTGCCTCCGTTAACCCTAGCGTTCTAGGGTCAGGTCACTGCCAGTGTCCAGCCTGTGTTGCCTCCGCTATCCCTAGCCTCCTAGGGAATTGCCCTGCAGTCACCTATAACCCTATCTCACCTAGTAGCGGTGTGGGGCTGTTGTGGTTCTACTTGTTCCTGAACCGTCCACGGATCAAGCCTACAGAGTCCTATTATATATATATATTGCTACTCTGCTACTCTGACCCGAGTCAGATTTGGGAAGTACTTGGTACGGACCTCATCTGGACCTGAGTAGGGTGATTGTTCTATTTATTTCCAATAAAGCTTTTTAACCTTACCTGTCTGAGTGTTCTTACG
>CM074721.1:559821572-559866572 GCA_037306005.1 Rhinophrynus dorsalis
TGAACAAGGGGGTGCACGGCCTGCACTGCAACACTAAAGGTGCACAGCTGCTCTGGAACTAGGTGGGTCTCGGCCTGCACCGGAACGAGGGGTGCACGGCCTGCACCGGAACGAGGGGTGCACGGCCTGCACCGGAACGAGGGGTGCACGGCCTGCACCGGAACGAGGGGTGCACGGCCTGCACCGGAACGAGGGGTGCACGGCCTGCACCGGAACGAGGGGTGCACGGCCTGCACCGGAACAAGTGGCGCACGGCCTGCACCGGAACAAGTGGTGCACGGCCTGCACTGGAACACGGGGTGCACGGCCTGCCCTGGAACACGGGGTGCACGGCCTGCCCTGGAACAAGTGGTGCACGGCCTGCACTGGAACAAGTGGTGCACGGCCTGCACTGGAACAAGTGGCGCACGGCCTGCCCTGGAACAAGTGGTGCACGGCCTGCCCTGGAACAAGGGGTGCACGGCCTGCCCTGGAACAAGTGGTGCACGGCCTGCCCTGGAACAAGTGGTGCACGGCCTGCCCTGGAACAAGTGGTGCACGGCCTGCCCTGGAACAAGGGGTGCACGGCCTGCACCGGAACAAGTGGCGCACGGCCTGCCCTGGAACAAGTGGTGCACGGCCTGCCCTGGAACAAGTGGTGCACGGCCTGCCCTGGAACAAGTGGTGCACGGCCTGCCCTGGAACAAGTGGCGCACGGCCTGCCCTGGAACAAGTGGCGCACGGCCTGCACTGGAACAAGTGGTGAACGGCCTGCCCTGGAACAAGTGGTGCACGGCCTGCCCTGGAACAAGTGGTGCACGGCCTGCCCTGGAACAAGGGGTGCACGGCCTGCCCTGGAACAAGTGGTGCACGGCCTGCCCTGGAACAAGTGGCGCACGGCCTGCCCTGGAACAAGTGGCGCACGGCCTGCCCTGGAACAAGTGGCGCACGGCCTGCCCTGGAACAAGTGGTGCACGGCCTGCACTGGAACAAGTGGTGCACGGCCTGCACTGGAACAAGTGGTGAACGGCCTGCCCTGGAACAAGTGGTGCACGGCCTGCCCTGGAACAAGTGGTGCACGGCCTGCCCTGGAACAAGGGGTGCACGGCCTGCCCTGGAACAAGTGGTGCACGGCCTGCCCTGGAACAAGTGGTGCACGGCCTGCCCTGGAACAAGTGGTGCACGGCCTGCCCTGGAACAAGTGGTGCACGGCCTGCCCTGGAACAAGTGGCGCACGGCCTGCCCTGGAACAAGTGGCGCACGGCCTGCCCTGGAACAAGTGGCGCACGGCCTGCACCGGAACAAGTGGCGCACGGCCTGCACCGGAACAAGTGGTGCACGGCCTGCACCGGAACAAGTGGTGCACGGCCTGCACCGGAACAAGTGGTGCACGGCCTGCACCGGAACGAGGGGTGCACGGCCTGCCCTGGAACAAGTGGTGCACGGCCTGCCCTGGAACACGGGGTGCACGGCCTGCCCTGGAACAAGTGGTGCACGGCCTGCCCTGGAACAAGTGGCGCACGGCCTGCCCTGGAACAAGTGGTGCACGGCCTGCCCTGGAACAAGTGGCGCACGGCCTGCCCTGGAACAAGTGGCGCACGGCCTGCCCTGGAACAAGTGGCGCACGGCCTGCACTGGAACAAGTGGCGCACGGCCTGCCCTGGAACAAGTGGCGCACGGCCTGCCCTGGAACAAGTGGTGCACGGCCTGCCCTGGAACACGGGGTGCACGGCCTGCACCGGAGCAAGGGGCGCACGGCCTGCATCGGAGCAAGGGGCGCACGGCCTGCACCGGAAAAAGGGGCGCACGGCCTGCCCTGGAACAAGGGGTGCACGGCCTGCACTGGAACACGGACATAGGAGAGTAACATTCAATCCAGGAACACAGGAGGGCCATCGGCAATTCAGGAACACAGGAGGGCCATCGGCAATTCAGGAACACAGGAGGGCCATCAGCAATCCAGGAACACAGGAGGGCCATCAGCAATCCAGGAACACAGGAGGGCCATTGGCAATTCAGTAACACAGGAGGGCCATTGGCAATTCAGTAACACAGGAGGGCCATCGGCAATTCAGTAACACAGGAGGGCCATTGGCAATTCAGTAACACAGGAGGGCCATCGGCAATTCAGTAACACAGGAGGGCCCAGGGTAAATGGGACAGAAACCAACAGGACAGGATGTGAAGTCTAGGCAGTGTGAAGTCAAGTATAATCTGGCCCAGAACAAGAGGAAAGACTACACTAAATAGGGCAGATGTGACTGCAGGAGATAGGGGCCAGCTGGCCAGTGAGAGGACCGGGCCAGTTTGTGTGTGTGTGTGTGTGTGTGTGTGTGCGTGTGTTTGTTTAAATCCTGAATAATACTACCGTTACCCAAACAATCGGGAGGCATCGTGTCTCAGGCAAGGACAGATTGAAGTGAAGCATCTGAGGGTCTGTACAGGCATTGTCACCTATTCATTTTTTACTTTTATTCATTCCATATGGAAGACGGTTGTTTGGATAACGGTAGTATTATTATTTACATTCACAGTGCAATTTGAGGAAAATTCTTTTACATCAAACAGGATTAAACTGCTGTGGTCACATGACGGCATTATCCTTATTAGTCTGAGCTTAGACCTGAGCTTTCACAGAGGTCATAAAAAACACCTTCTAGACAGTCATTTCTTTTATTGCTATTTTAATGAAAATCAGTTTGAGTTGTAATGACTTTTGACTGAAGCATCCCAGTCTGAAATGAATAACAACACATATTTACGTAACTAAAGTGGAACTTTCAGATACTAGCCAGTCGCCATGCATTCATTAAAAGCATGACGACTAGCTTGAAAATAGATGTCTTACCGTAAAAAAATACATGTGTCTTTTCGGGACTGACGGGCAGGTTAGTGCGGTCTGTGAGCCTGCGCCGTAAGTCCTTTCCGGTGACAATATGGTGCAAAGCAGTCTATGGAGACCGGGACTGACGGCACAGGCGCACAGACAAGATGTCTGCACTCTAGCTTCAGTTCTGGTCTCCAAACAGGACAGATTCCTCTAGACACAAGTATTTTTTTACGGTAAAACATGCATTTTCAAGCTATTCACCATGCATTAAATGAATGCACGGTGACTTGATATTATCTGAAAGTTCCGCTTTAATCTTTATTGCTTGTTTAAAGGGATAGTAATACTTAAAATGTAAAAAAATATATGTTGTAGAGTTTATCCCCCTGAGTAAAAGAAGGGAACTCCCATTGCTGAGAGGTGTTTTATTCAAAATTTATTAATTTTCAAAGTTGAATTTTTTAGGTGCAATACCACAGTGGCCTGAAATTGTACAGTGGCGCTGTTGCTACACCATCCTATGGAGATTTATGGTCCCGGGACCAGAGCTGTCCATAGGATTGTGTAGCAAAAGCACCACTGTACAATTTCAGGCCACTGTGATATTGCACCTAAAAAAATCAACTTTGAAAATTAATAACTTTTGAATAAAACACCTTTCAGCAGTGGGAGTACTCTTGTTTTACTCAGGGTATAAACCCTACAACATATTTTTTTTTACATTTTAAGTATTACTATCCCTTTAAATCTCAAATATACTAAATGCCATTTTTTAAATCCTTATAAAGTTTGAATGCAATGACACATTTGGCTGGACGGTGATGATGGGAAGGTGCTCTAGAGCTGGAGGGCGTCAGGTTGCCCGCTCCCAGTGCGTTACCAGTACACAAGTATAACAACACTCACCTCTCGCTGACCTCTTTGACCTTGAGGATATTGGAGAAGAGGATTTTCTTTTCCCGGATGATCAGAGTCTCTTCCAGATCTCGGGATTCCATGAAATGTTCGATGAGGACGTTGATTGAGCGCAGATAGGACGCCTCCGAGGTCAGAACCTCGAACATGCTCTGAAGAGGGAGAGAATGCAAGTCTTTAGAGAGGAAGGTCGCACGACAGATGCAATTCAGTAAGGTGAAGAGGTGCAATTAGGTAAGGTGTGGAGGTGCAACTCGGTAAGGTGGGGGAGGTGCAATTTTGGAAAAAATCGAACACACTATGGAGGCCAGAACTGAAAACTCCTAATGATTTAAATGGGGCTTGTGTCCCCTTAAAATGCTAGAGAAACAGTGGAGTAACAATAGGAGTCGCCCCTGCGACTGGGCCCGTCACTCCAGGGGCCCGGCCCCGGCCCCCCCCCCCCCCACACACACACAACAGGTAACAAGCTGAGGCCTGTGCCTTCTTCAGTACAGCCCTCTAGCAGTTGAGCTGCCTCTTCGGCACTGTAGTAATGCAGAGCGCTGGGAGATGACATCATCTCTGTATTACTGAAGTGAGGACCACGCAAGAGAGCCAGCTGTATAGAGGTCAGTGCAGAAGCAGACACGGACCTCTTCTGCCACACTGCTGGACCACCAGGGGGGGTAGGAAATGGACACTGGGGGGGGGGTCAACAGGGGCAATGTTGAGGTGGAGATTGGGGGCAATGTGGAGGCAATGTAGAGATTGGGGGAGCAATGTGGAGGCAATGCAGAGATTGGGGGCAATGTGGAGGCAATGTAGAGATTGGGGGGCAATGTAGAGATTGGGGGGAATGTAGAGGCAATGTAGAGATTGGGGGCAATGTGGGGGCAATGTAGAGATTGGGGGGGCAATGTAGAGATTGGGTGGGCAATGTGGAGGCAATGTTGAGATTGGGGGGCAATGTAGAGATTGGGGGGCAATGTGGAGGCAATATAGAGATTGGGGGCATTGTTGAGGCAATGTAGAGATTGGGGGCAATGTAGATATTGGGGGGCAACGTAGAGATTGGGGGGCAATGTAGAGATTGGGGGGCAATTTGGAGGCAATGTAGAGATTGGGGGGCCATTGTGGAGATTGGAGACAATGTGGAGGAAATGTGGAGATTGGGGGCAATGTGGAGGTAAGGTAGATATTGGGGGGGCAATGTAGAGATTGGGGGGCAATGTGGAGGCAATGTAGAAATTGGTGGGCATTGTGGAGATAAGGTAGAGATTGGGGGGGCAATGTGGAGGCAATGTAGAGATTGGGGGCAATGTAAAGGCAATGTAGAGATTGGGGGGTACAATGTGGAGGCAATGCAGAGATTGGGGGCAGTGTGGATGCAATGTAGAGATTGGGGGCAATGTGGAGGTAAGGTAGATATTGGGGGGGCAATGTACAGATGGGGGCAATGTGGAGGCAATGTAGAGATTAGTGGGCAATGTGGAGGCCATGTAGAGATTGGGGGCAGTGTGGAGGCAATGTAGAGACTGAGGGGGCAATGTGGAGGCAATGTAGAGATTGGGGGCAGTGTGGAGGCAATGTAGAGATTGGGGGGGGCAATGTGGAGATTGGAGGCAATGTAGAGATTGGAGGGGTACAATGTGGAAGCAATGTAGAGATTGGGGGCAGTGTGGAGGCAATGTAGAGATTGGGGGGCAATGTAGAGATTGGGGGGGCAATGTGGAAGTAATTTAGAGATTGGGGGCAATGTGGAGGCAATGTAGAGACTGGGGGGCAATGTGGGTATTGGGAGGCAATGTAGTTGGGGTGGGCCCAAGGCAATTTCTGCTCCAGGGCACAGTAGCGTCTAGTTACACCTGTGTAGAGAAATCTCCAGCGCACTGCGAGACCTCTTTAGCTTTCAAGGGGTTAAACGCCCCAATTTTTTTTTTTGCATCCTCTGGTGGAGTTGATTCGCTCCAAAACCTCACCGTAAAGTGGAACTAACATTTTTATATGGACTTGAAAGAAAGAGCTTTCAAAATTATAATTATATTATTTATATGTATATTTTTTAGGTTTATATATTTGTCACTTTATGCAAAGTAGGCTGCACTGGCTGACAAAGCCTGGTGGGTCTGAAAAAAATGTCCCCCTCCCTTCCAACTGCTACTTCCTACCAGTCAGACAATAACAATCCACTATCCCTTCTAACTGTCACTTCCTACCAGTCAGACAATAACAATCCACTATCCCTTCTAACTGTCACTTCCTACCAGTCAGACAATAACAATCCACTATCCCTTCCAACTGTCACTTCCTACCAGTCAGACAATAACAATCCACTATCCCTTCCAACTGTCACTTCCTACCAGTCAGACAATAACAATCCACTATCCCTTCCAACTGTCACTTCCTACAGGCGAAGAGACAAGCAGGGAGGTGATTATTTACAGAAGGAGGCTTGCGGACAGTAAGAACCACTCACCTCCTGCATCTTTTTCTCCTCGTTGCTCATGTCCTCCAGTACCCGGCTGTCTCTTACGACCGGCAGTTCCTGCCATAGCGTGTTGTGGGGGGTTGTTGACCTCCGCCCTTGTTTTGGGGACCCTCCAGAGGAGAGGGGACTGTCGTGGGAGGAGTCGTAGCTGGTGAAGCTGCTGTTCCGGGGGACGGTCTGTCTCCGGATCTCCTTACGAATGACAGCCTGGCGGTACGTCTGGTAGAGCGGCTCTGCGGGTGGGACACAAGCGCAGTATTCAGGGAACGGAGATGGGAAAAACCAACTGGACTGTAGGGGCACAAATACAAATTCCCATTCTTTTCATTTGGGATTTTAAACCCATGAATGTTTCTGTGCAATGAGAGGTCTCTAATATCAATGGGAAGGTTTATTTGTTCCCCGTAATTGACTCCACTTTACGTCTTCCCCCATTGTACTGCGAAGCGGAATGTGGTGGTGATATTACAGTAACACTGCGTCTATACACTCACCATCCGCAAGGTGCGATTCCCAGTCTATGGATTTCGGGCTCTTCAGAGGAGGAGACCTAAAATACAGGGAAATAGGAGAATGGTCACAATTTACTGGGACAATAGAACGAGAGAGAATTTATACTGAGAGAGAGAGAATTCATACAGAGAGAGAATTCATACAGAGAGAGAGAATTCATACAGAGAGAGAATTTATACAGCGAGAGAGAGAATTCATACAGTGAGATAATTTATACAGCGAGAGAGATAATATCTACTGACCTGAACACGGAGCTCCCCCCAGAACTCTCGTACAGATCGTCCACTCCCCCTGGGGAAAGAGACCAAGAACATTATAGACAAGTCCTTCTCTTTACCTTCACATACCTGCGCTCAGCAGCGCCCCCTGTATCTCTACCCTCATCTCTACTTATGTACCTGATTGCCTCCTGTACTCAGCAGCGCCCCCTACATCTCTACTTATGTACCTGATCACCTCCTGTACTCAGCAGCGCCCCCTATATCTCTACCCTCATCTCTACTTATGTACCTGATTGCCTCCTGTGCTCAGCAGCGCCCCCTACATCTCTACTTATGTACCTGATCACCTCCTGTACTCAGCAGCGCCCCCTATATCTCTACCCTCATCTCTACTTATGTACCTGATCACCTCCTGTACTCAGCAGAGCCCCCTACACCGCTATCCTCATCTCTACTTATGTTCGTAGCCAATTCCTTCACTCAGCAGCACCATTTACATCTCTGCTTCATCGCTATTTATGTTCCTGGTCACCTCCTGTGCTCAGTAGCGCCCCCTACATCTCTGCTTATGTTTCTGGTCACCTCCTGTGCTCAGCAGCACCCTCTACATCTCTTCTTATGTTCCTGGTCACCTCCTGTGCTCACCAGCTCCCTCTACATCTCTACTTATGTTCCTGGTCACCTCCTGTGCTCAGCAGCACCCTCTACATCTCTTCTTATGTTCCTGGTCACCTCCTGTGCTCACCAGCTCCCTCTACATCTCTACTTATGTTCCTGGTCACCTCCTGTGCTCAGCAGCGCCCTCTATATCTCTACTTATGTACCTGGTCACACCTGCTTTGCTCAACACAAACTGCACCATCAAACACTCACTGCCCTCTCCTGCCACACAGGAGCAGTAAACTTTTTAAATATATACATTTTATATGTTTTTTTTTTAAATACTGCCCACTGCAGGGACAATTGGCATTCAGATGTTATTACAGGTTGAACTGTTACTTTGTTACACTGAAGTCTTCTATTCTGGTCACCAGGTGGTGCTGTTGCTATCAATTCCAATGGGGAACTGTAGCGAACAGGGCTCAGGTACTAACAAAATGAGCTTCGGTTCTGGAGAAAATCAACTGAAACGGCACCAATGAACAAATACATTTTCATCTGAGTTAAATGGGGTTTTTAACCACTTCATTGCATTAGGTACCTCTGTAGTAGTCAAAGGATAAAAAGCTCCATTTAACTTCATGAACGTGACTTGGATTTCTGCAAACGGTCTCATAGAAAGTATTGTTAAAAAAAAAAAAAAAAAAAAATAATTTTAACCCCTTAGTGACCAGCTGCGTGTGCACGCGGCCGGCATTTAACACCCGACGAACTTTTTTTCCGCACTGCATTGAACGGCTTCCTGGATGTACATGTACGCCCTCTGTCACTAAGTGACAGATTCTGCGGGAAGTACACGTACGTCCATTGTCGCGATGGGGTTAATGGGCAGAAATATCAATGTAATCACTAAAAGCAGAAGGAATAGGAGAGGAAAAGTGCTACCTTTATTGGTAGCTGAGTGGCCCTTGGGCAGAAGCTTTCAAAACAACTTTGGTCTCTACGTCAGACGTGATAAGGATGAACACAAAACACACGACAGGTCATACGCTCCTGTAAATTATTTTTTAACTTTAAATTGCAGGGAAGAAGAATCTCTTATCACCCTGGTCTGTGTAAATTATTCCTTAGAGTCCAGTACAGGCCTCTCTTTGCAGCTGGCCAAGTGGTACAAGACTTCTTTCCATTTTGATTTGTGAATAGCTCCAGGAAAGATGGCTAAGTCTATGGAATGTATGGGTTAACTCTCTGAGCGCCAGAAGGTCGTGCAGTGCATTACACACATCTCTGGCATCCGAAGGGGCCCAAAATATGTTTATTTTGACATAAATCCGTTTTTATATCAATCTTAGTCTGTTCCCTCCCCAAGTAGAACCTCATTCCAACCTCCTCCAGTGACGGAGGATTTCTCCATGTGAGCTGGAGCGTTGTCTAGCCAATGAGACCACTCCAGCTCCCATGGAGAAATCCTCCATCATTGCAGGAGGTTGGAACGAGGTGCTACTTGAGGAGAGCAGGGCCAGCGCCACCTATAGGCAAGGTAGGCGCCAGCCTGGGGCTCACATGTACTGGGGGTGCAGGCATGCAGCAGAGCAGAGCTGCACCCAGGGTCGGCCGTTCCCGCTAGCAGGACTCCTCCGCCAGGCACTGTGACAACATCTCCCGGAGCTCTCTGCATTACTGAAGAGAAGACAGTGCGGGAGCTACAGCAGCTACAGGTCTGTGATGGGGGCAAGTTGGAGCTGGTGGGGGCAAGTTGGAGCTGATAAGGGGCAAAGTGGAGCTGATGGGGGGCAAGTTGGAGCTGATGGGGGGCAAAGTGGAGCTGGTGGGGGAAAGTTGGAGCTGGTGGGTGGCAAAGTGGAGCTGGTGGGGGCAAGTTGGAGCTGATGGGGCAAGAAAAGAGGTGGGGAATAAGTAGGCAGGGTATAAAGGGGTGGGACACAAGGGGTGGTGCCAAGGGGCGGCAAAATTAGGTTTTGCCTAGGGTGGCAAAAATCCTTGCACAAGCCCTGGGGGAGAAAACAGACTAAGATTGACAGGCTGGGGGGCAGTGTTGACCAGCAGCCTGCCCTGAAGTGACATAACCGGCTGAACTTTAAAAGCAAGTATCTCGGAATCTGCTTCTGACAGCGTTACAACTCGTCAAGCAGAAAGGGGAGGGACCAGAGAACTTTATTTTCCTATATCTCTCAAATCATAACGGTATGAGAGATACGAATAAGTGCAAGTACTGTATTTTAACTGTATTTACCATATAGTTAATACTTTTTTTCTGACATTACTATCCCTTTAAAACTACCCTGACACGTCTGTGTTTTGGAAAACTAACATTACACGCAGCCTATTGTCAACTACAGCACTGCACCATACAACAATCGCCACCAACAGTTCTGTTTCCCTATTATCAGAGGTGACCGCAGATATTTTTCCGGGGGGGGGGGGCGCTAAGCCATAACGATCCCCAGACCAGCCCCTATGTTTATAAGGCCGTATGCTCTTTGGGGCCAGGGAAAACTTTGATATTTATATATTTACGAATGCGCTTTATACACAATCTGCTTGATTTAGATATTCTTATTATAGGACCTAAAAAGAACTAGATATTTGTGTACTTACTCCTTCTGTACATCATTAACCCTTTGAGTGCCAGAGTGGTATGGAACGCATTGCTTTGCAAAGCATTCTGTACCTCTCTGGCACTCAAAGGGTTAGTAATGGCTCAATATAACCTAAGGTTCGATAGTTCCTTATAGTGTGTAGTAACGCCCTGCACCATCAGCAATGTTCATTGTGGTCTAGTTTCTATGAAATTAGATTATAAAGGTCACCCCTTTATCACCGATTGTGACAAGGGACAATGTAATGTCGGTTTAAAGGGGAACTATCACCAACTATCACCCAATACAAGTTTGTCTCAGAATTCACTTCGTATAGCGATAGGATTGAACAGTTGTTTTCATTTCTTATAAGGTTTGTTGTATGGCTAAATTTTAAGCTTGAAAAAGGATCCGGGTCCTTACTTCCGGAAAGACTGCCGGTACACCTCTGCACCGCAGTCTGCCAATCTTCCTCTGCTCTCTCCCCATGTCGGCTCTCAATACAGCCTCCATCGATGATGGAGGATTTCTGCATGCAAGCCGGAGCGCGCTCATTGGCCTTTTTTTAAAGGGATAGTAATACTAATCCCTATAGTAAAGTCCTATTAAAAATACATGTATTGCCCCAGTGTCATCTCTCAGACCTTTATGGTTTGAGAGATAATCACTCCTAAAATTGCCCCCTCCCTCCCCCTTCCTCGTAGTCAGCGTTCTAGCTGACTGCAGGGGAAGCCTGTCGTACGACTTTCAGGCGGCTCTCCAGCACAGCCGAGATCTCGTCAATAAAAAAGAAATCTTTCACTGAAATGGTCTTCTACGTGCAATTGGTTTGAAAGCACACGTAGAAGACCATTTTAGTGAAATATTTTTTTTAACGCGATCGCGGTTCTGCTGCAGATCCACCTGATGATCGTAAGACCGGATTTCCCTTCAGTCAGCTACAACGCTGACTTCAGGGAAGGGGGAGGCAGAGGGCAACTTTAGGAGCGATTATCTCTCAATCCATAAAGGTTTGAGTGATGACACAGGGGGCAATACATTTATTTTTAATAGGACTTTAATATAGGGATTAGTAATACTTAAGTATTACTATCCCTTTAAGGAAAAACCTGATCTTCTTCATCAAGTAGGGCAGGTTTTGCCTTATACTGACAGACAGAAGATTGTCCCTCATTGCGATCTGTCCAGTCACACGTCCGGATTTCAGATCTCAGGGGGAGGCTGCTTAATAGATTTAAAGTGGGTGGGAGGTGCACACTTTATAATGTAATTTCATAGAAACTAGAGCATATGAACATTGCCGACGGGGGACAGCGTTAGCACACACTATAAGGAACAATCAAACTTCAGGTTATATTGCGCCATTACTATACGTTTAAAAAATGACATCTTGAAATGAAGACTAATATAAGGTGAACCTTATTCCCTCCCTCTACCACAGTCTCTCTCTACTTCCCAACCAGGAGTAGGTCTGCAGATGATGTCTGTAAGGGAGCATGTATGAATTTCCCACCAGCTTTTCTCCTAACATCTCTATGAACTTCCCCGTGGGCCATCTGCACTGTATTCTGCCACAATCCTCCTAATCTCCATGTTGCCCCCCATCAGCTCCATATTGGCCCCATCAGCTCCACATTACCTTCACAATGTCCCCCATCAGCTCCATATTGCCCTCACATTGCCCCCATCCCATCAGCTCCGACTTGCCCCCACCATCTCCATATTGCCCTTCATCGGCTCCAACTTGCCCCCATTAGCTCCACATTGCCCCCACCATCTCCATGTTGCCCACTTGCCCTCACATTGCCTCCCCCCCCCCATTGTCCGTTTCCTACCTCCCCCCGTTGTCTGTTTCCTACCTCCCTGGTAGGAGATCTGTATGTGCCTCCTTTGGCACAGTCTTGTACCTGATGGAGCTCCTGCAGGGTCTCCTATTCAGGAATGCAGAGTGCTGGGAGATGATGTCATCTCCCAGCGCTCTGCATTCCTAAAGAGGCGATGAGGGAGCTCAGCAGCTACAGGAGGCACAGACCTGTCTTGCCGGGGAGGTAGGAAATAGATAACGGAGGGGGGGGGGGTTGGCAATGTGAGTGGGTGCCGCCGGCGCAGTCAGAGAGGTGGCTAGTTTTTTTTTTTTAAGAATATTAAAAAAAAATATATGAATGGCAGGCGCCCCTCGGTGGCGTGCGCCTGTAGGCAGGTGCCTACTTTGCCTAATGGCAAATCCGGCCCTGTCAACACCCAGTCTGGTTGTGAGTGTGCGTTCAAAGACAGGCCCCGGAAGGACCTAAAAGGCTATTACAGCTGTACTAGAAGGAAGCTGGAGGGCAATCCAAAATGGGCAGAAAATCTTAATGGCCCCTATGAATTTCGCCTTTTGAACTTTTACTCAAGAGATATAAATTTCAGATCCTTTCCAGAGGACGTGTCCATGGAGGCAGACATGACAGTTGCTGGCACGATCTCAACACCTCGAACTCTGTCCGATGCACATGTTAAATTTAACCCTTTAAAAGACCAGAGGGGTATGCAAC
Source organism: Rhinophrynus dorsalis (assembly GCA_037306005.1). NCBI lineage: Eukaryota > Metazoa > Chordata > Amphibia > Anura > Rhinophrynidae > Rhinophrynus > Rhinophrynus dorsalis. Next base: position 559,834,235 of record CM074721.1, read on the forward strand.
ACATTGAAAGGTGCTGCAAACTCCTCTTGTCATCAATGGGTTAAAATGACATCCTTCCTAAAATCTGCAATAGAGATGTTGGGTTTAACGTACAAAGAAAAAGTGGAGTAATTCATGACAAACTAGTAGCATTATAGGGGGCAAATAAATGTTCCCCAAATCACTATTGATTTAAATGAGGTGTTTAACACCTTGAATGCCAGAAGTATTCAGTGCGACTCATCTCCCAGGCTTTCAAGTGGTGTGAAGTGCAATTCAAACCAATCGGAATGTAATTGTCCCCTACACTGCAACTTGAATTGCTGCAGACTGGATCCAATTTTTTTAACCCTTTGATTGCCATAGAGGTAATCAACTTTTCATTAAGACTAGAGGAAAGACACTTTTTGACTAAAACAAAGCCATGGGATTTTTTTTATAGTAAGGGCAGTAAAGTTATATAAGTCTTTTGCTCGGGATGCTGTGCTTCCAGATGGACACTTTTCTACTTCAAAACAATATTGAGAATTATGACAGATGGCTTCAAAGCAGATAGGATGTAGATCCAACCTTTACCTCCTGCTACTTAGTACCCAATCCTAACTTGTACCTCCTGCTACTTAGTACCCAATCCCAACCTTTACCTCCTGCTACTTAGTACCCAATCCTAACTTGTACCTCCTGTTACTTAGTACCCAATCCCAACCTTTACCTCCTGCTACTTAGTACCCAATCCCAACTTTTACCTCCTGCTACTTAGTACCCAATCCCAACCTTTACCTCCTGCTACTTAGTACCCAATCCTAACCTTTACCTCTTGTTACTTAGTACCCAATCCCAACCTTTACCTCCTGTTACTTAGTACCCAATCCCAACCTTTACCTCCTGCTACTTAGTACCGAATCCTAACCTTTACCGCCTGTTACTTAGTACCCAATCCTAACCTTTACCTCCTGTTACTTAGTACCCAATCCCAACCTTTACCTCCTGTTACTTAGTACCCAATCCCAACCTTTACCTCCTGCTACTTAGTACCCAATCCTAACCTTTACCTCTTGTTACTTAGTACCCAATCCCAACCTTTACCTCTTGCTACTTAGTATCCAATCCCAACCTTTACCTCCTGCTACTTAGTACCCAATCCCAACCTTTACCTCCTGCTACTTAGTACCCAATCCTAACCTTTACCTCTTGTTACTTAGTACCCAATCCCAACCTTTACCTCCTGTTACTTAGTACCCAATCCCAACCTTTACCTCCTGTTACTTAGTACCCAATCCTAACCTTTACCTCCTGTTACTTAGTACCCAATCCCAACTTTTACCTCTTGTTACTTAGTACCCAATCTTAATCTTTACCTCCTGTTACTTAGTACCCAATCCTAACCTTTACCTCTTGTTACTTAGTACCCAATCCCAACCTTTACCTCTTGTTACTTAGTACCCAATCCTAATTTTTACCTCCTGTTACTTAGTACCCAATCCTAACCTTTACCTCCTGTTACTTAGTACCCAATCCCAACCTTTACCTCCTGTTACTTAGTACCCAATCCCAACATTTACCTCCTGCTACTTAGTACCCAATCCTAACCTTTACCTCCTGTTACTTAGTACCCAATCCCAACATTTACCTCCTGCTACTTAGTACCCAATCCTAACCTTTACCTCCTGTTACTTAGTACCCAATCCCAACCTTTAGCTCCTGTTACTTAGTACCCAATCCCAACCTTTACCTCCTGCTACTTAGTATCCAATACCAACCTTTACCTCCTGCTACTTAGTACCCAATCCTAACCTTTACCTCCTGTTACTTACTACCCAATCCTAACCTTTACCTCCTGTTACTTAGTACCCAATCCTAACCTTTACCTCTTGTTACTTAGTACCCAATCCCAATCTTTACCTCCTGCTACTTAGTACCCAATCCCAACCTTTACCTCCTGTTACATAGTACCCAATCCCAACCTTTACCTCCTGTTACTTAGTACCCAATCCTAACCTTTACCTCCTGTTACTTAGTACCCAATCCCAATCTTTACCTCCTGTTACTTAGTACCCAATCCTAACCTTTACCTCCTGTTACTTAGTACCCAATCCCAACCTTTACCTCCTGTTACTTAGTACCCAATCCCAACATTTACCTCCTGCTACTTAGTACCCAATCCTAACCTTTACCTCCTGTTACTTAGTACCCAATCCCAACATTTACCTCCTGCTACTTAGTACCCAATCCTAACCTTTACCTCCTGTTACTTAGTACCCAATCCCAACCTTTAGCTCCTGTTACTTAGTACCCAATCCCAACCTTTACCTCCTGCTACTTAGTATCCAATACCAACCTTTACCTCCTGCTACTTAGTACCCAATCCTAACCTTTACCTCCTGTTACTTACTACCCAATCCTAACCTTTACCTCCTGTTACTTAGTACCCAATCCTAACCTTTACCTCTTGTTACTTAGTACCCAATCCCAATCTTTACCTCCTGCTACTTAGTACCCAATCCCAACCTTTACCTCCTGTTACATAGTACCCAATCCCAACCTTTACCTCCTGTTACTTAGTACCCAATCCTAACCTTTACCTCCTGTTACTTAGTACCCAATCCCAACCTTTACCTCCTGTTACTTAGTACCCAATCCCAACATTTACCTCCTGCTACTTAGTACCCAATCCTAACCTTTACCTCCTGCTACTTAGTACCCAATCCCAACCTTTACCTCCTGTTACTTAGTACCCAATCCCAACATTTACCTCCTGCTACTTAGTACCCAATCCTAACCTTTACCTCCTGCTACTTAGTACCCAATCCCAACCTTTACCTCCTGTTACTTAGTACCCAATCCCAACATTTACCTCCTGCTACTTAGTACCCAATCCTAACCTTTACCTCCTGTTACTTAGTACCCAATCCCAATCTTTACCTCCTGTTACTTAGTACCCAATCCCAACCTTTACCTCCTGCTACTTAGTATCCAATCCCAACCTTTACCTCCTGCTACTTAGTACCCAATCCTAACCTTTACCTCCTGTTACTTACTACCCAATCCTAACCTTTACCTCCTGTTACTTAGTACCCAATCCTAACCTTTGCCTCTTGTTACTTAGTACCCAATCCTAACCTTTACCTCCTGTTACTTAGTACCCAATCCCAACCTTTACCTCCTGCTACTTACTACCCAATCCTAACCTTTACCTCCTGTTACTTAGTACCCAATCCTAACCTTTACCTCTTGTTACTTAGTACCCAATCCCAACCTTTACCTCCTGCTACTTAGTACCCAATCCTAACCTTTACCTCCTGTTACTTAGTACCCAATCCCAACCTTTACCTCCTACTGCTTAGTACTCAATCCCAACCTTTACCTCCTGTTACTTAGTACCCAATCCCAATCTTTACCTCCTGTTACTTAGTATCCAATCCTAACCTTTACCTTCTGTTACTTAGTATCCAATCTGAATCTTTACCTCCTGTTACTTAGTACCCAATCCCAACCTTTAGCCTCTTAGACACTACAGAACCCTCCAACACATCCCTTCACAATGATTTGGACACTTCCCTAGCAAAATTATCAGTCTATGACTTACTGCAAATAAAACATTGCGTTTCTGTAACATGTAAATGGCCAAAGGCATGGAAAGCCTACTGTTTTATTTGTAGTAAATCACAGGTTGTTGATGTGTTACTTAGTACCCAATCCCAACCTTTACCTCCTGCTACTTAGTACCCAATCCCAACCTTTACCTCCTGCCACTTAGTACCCAATCCCAACCTTTACCTCCTGCTACTTAGTACCCAATCCTAACCTTCACCTCCTGTTACTTAATATCCAATCCCAATCTTTACCTCCTGTTACTTACTACCCAATCCTAACCTTTACCTCCTGTTACTTAGTACCCAATCCAAATCTTTACCTCCTGCTACTTAGTACTCAATCCCAACCTTTACCTCCTGTTACTTAGTACCCAATCCCAACCTTTAACTCCTGCTACTTAGTACCCAATCCCAACCTTTAACTCCTGCTACTTAGTACCCAATCCTAACCTTTACCTCCTGTTACTTAGTACCCAATCCCAACCTTTACCTCCTGCTACTTAGTACCCAATCCCAACCTTTACCTCCTGCTACTTAGTACCCAATCCCAACCTTTACCTCCTGTTACTTAGTACCCAATCCTAACCTTTACCTCCTGTTACTTAGTACCCAATCCCAACCTTTACCTCCTGCTACTTAGTATTCAATCCTAACCTTTACCTCCTGTTACTTAGTACCCAATCCCAACCTTTACCTCCTGTTACTTAGTACCCAATCCTAACCTTTACCTCCTGTTACTTAGTACCCAATCCCAACCTTTACCTCCTGCTACTTAGTACCCAATCCCAATCTTTACCTCCTGCTACTTAGTATTCAATCCTAACCTTTACCTCCTGCTACTTAGTATTCAATCCTAACCTTTACCTCCTGTTACTTTGTATCCAATCCTAACCTTTATCTCCTGTTACTTAGTACCCAATCCCAACATTTACCTCCTGTTACTTAGTACCCAATCCCAATCTTTACCTCCTGTTACTTAGTACCCAATCCCAACCTTTACCTAGTGCTACTTAGTATTCAATCCTAACCTTTACCTCCTGTTACTTAGTACCCAATCCCAACCTTTACCTCCTGTTACTTAGTACCCAATCCCAACATTTACCTCCTGTTACTTACTACCCAATCCTAACCTTTACCTCCTGCTACTTAGTACCCAATCCTAATCTTTACCTCCTGTTACTTAGTACCCAATCCCAACCTTTACCTAGTGCTACTTAGTATTCAATCCTAACCTTTACCTCCTGTTACTTAGTACCCAATCCCAACCTTTAACTCCTGCTACTTAGTACCCAATCCCAACCTTTAACTCCTGCTACTTAGTACCCAATCCTAACCTTTACCTCCTGTTACTTAGTACCCAATCCCAACCTTTACCTCCTGCTACTTAGTACCCAATCCCAACCTTTACCTCCTGTTACTTAGTACCCAATCCCAACCTTTACCTCCTGTTACTTAGTACCCAATCCTAACCTTTACCTCCTGTTACTTAGTACCCAATCCCAACCTTTACCTCCTGCTACTTAGTATTCAATCCTAACCTTTACCTCCTGTTACTTAGTACCCAATCCCAACCTTTACCTCCTGTTACTTAGTACCCAATCCTAACCTTTACCTCCTGTTACTTAGTACCCAATCCCAACCTTTACCTCCTGCTACTTAGTACCCAATCCCAGTCTTTACCTCCTGCTACTTAGTATTCAATCCTAACCTTTACCTCCTGCTACTTAGTATTCAATCCTAACCTTTACCTCCTGTTACTTAGTATCCAATCCTAACCTTTACCTCCTGTTACTTAGTACCCAATCCCAACATTTACCTCCTGTTACTTAGTACCCAATCCCAACATTTACCTCCTGTTACTTACTACCCAATCCTAACCTTTACCTCCTGCTACTTAGTACCCAATCCCAACCTTTACCTCCTGTTACTTAGTACCCAATCCCAACCTTTACCTCCTGTTACTTACTACCCAATCCCAACCTTTACCTCCTGTTACTTAGTACTCAATCCCAACCTTTACCTCCTGTTAGTTAGTACCCAATCCCAACCTTTACGTCTTGTTACTTAGTACCCAATCCTAACCTTTACCTCCTGCTACTTAGTACCCAATCCTAACCTTTACCTCTTGTTACTTAGTACCCAATCCTAACCTTTACCTCTTGTTATTTAGTATCCAATCCCAATCTTTACCTCCTGTTACTTAGTACCCAATCCTAACCTTTACCTCCTGTTCCTTAGTATCCAATCCCAACCTTTACCTAGTGCTACTTAGTATTCAATCCTAACCTTTACCTCCTGTTACTTAGTACCCAATCCCAACCTTTACCTCCTGTTACTTAGTACCCAATCCCAACATTTACCTCCTGTTACTTACTACCCAATCCTAACCTTTACCTCCTGCTACTTAGTACCCAATCCTAATCTTTACCTCCTGTTACTTAGTACCCAATCCCAACCTTTACCTAGTGCTACTTAGTATTCAATCCTAACCTTTACCTCCTGTTACTTAGTACCCAATCCCAACCTTTAACTCCTGCTACTTAGTACCCAATCCCAACCTTTAACTCCTGCTACTTAGTACCCAATCCTAACCTTTACCTCCTGTTACTTAGTACCCAATCCCAACCTTTACCTCCTGCTACTTAGTACCCAATCCCAACCTTTACCTCCTGTTACTTAGTACCCAATCCCAACCTTTACCTCCTGTTACTTAGTACCCAATCCTAACCTTTACCTCCTGTTACTTAGTACCCAATCCCAACCTTTACCTCCTGCTACTTAGTATTCAATCCTAACCTTTACCTCCTGTTACTTAGTACCCAATCCCAACCTTTACCTCCTGTTACTTAGTACCCAATCCTAACCTTTACCTCCTGTTACTTAGTACCCAATCCCAACCTTTACCTCCTGCTACTTAGTACCCAATCCCAGTCTTTACCTCCTGCTACTTAGTATTCAATCCTAACCTTTACCTCCTGCTACTTAGTATTCAATCCTAACCTTTACCTCCTGTTACTTAGTATCCAATCCTAACCTTTACCTCCTGTCACTTAGTACCCAATCCCAACATTTACCTCCTGTTACTTAGTACCCAATCCCAACATTTACCTCCTGTTACTTACTACCCAATCCTAACCTTTACCTCCTGCTACTTAGTACCCAATCCCAACCTTTACCTCCTGTTACTTAGTACCCAATCCCAACCTTTACCTCCTGTTACTTACTACCCAATCCCAACCTTTACCTCCTGTTACTTAGTACTCAATCCCAACCTTTACCTCCTGTTAGTTAGTACCCAATCCCAACCTTTACGTCTTGTTACTTAGTACCCAATCCTAACCTTTACCTCCTGCTACTTAGTACCCAATCCTAACCTTTACCTCTTGTTACTTAGTACCCAATCCTAACCTTTACCTCCTGTTACTTAGTATCCAATCCCAATCTTTACCTCCTGTTACTTAGTACCCAATCCTAACCTTTACCTCCTGTTCCTTAGTATCCAATCCCAATCTTTACCTCCTGTTCCTTAGTATCCAATCCCAATCTTTACCTCCTGTTACTTAGTACCCAATCCCAACCTTTAGCCTCTTGGACACTACAGAACCCTCCAACACATCCCTTCACAATGATTTGGACACTTCCCTAGCAAAGTTATCAGTCTATGACTTACTACAAATAACATTGAGGTTTCTGTAACATGTGTATGGTCAAAGGCATGGAAAGCCTACTGTTTTATTTGTAGTAAATCGCAGGTTGTTGATGTGTAAAAGTCAGGATTTGATGCACAGACTCTCCTTCTGATTACGGTGTATACGTAGTCAAAACACAGTCCTTGCTGCTCTCCTGACCATTTATACATATGTAACGAATCGAACATTACTAATGAAAGCCATTCTGAGCTCTCCAGGAATCTGTATATTTTAATTTTTTTGTTAGAAAAGTATTAACATGACATGTAAAAATCACTTGTACTGTTAACCCATTGAGTGCCAGAGGGGTATGCAACGCAAAGCAATGCTTCCGCACCCCTCCGGCAATCAAATGGTTAACCTAGGGATGTAGTAGTAAAAATGGCTTACCCTGCAGCCCCAATACTAGTAGTTTTTAAACCCTTTGAGTGCCAGAGGTGTAGCGAACGCATTACGTTGCAATGTGTTGGCTACCTCACTAGCACTCAAAGGGTTGAATACATTAAACGGTTATGGGTGATACCATTTTAAGGTGTAATTAAGTAAGAAGTTGAGGAGGTGAAATTCTGGAGTGGGCCAACCACGTCACAGAGAAAGTCCCATTTAAAGGGGAACTGTCATGTCCTATAAAGTAATACTTATTTCAATCTTTATCCCCCAATACAGGTTGAGTCTTTTTTTTTTTTTTTTTTTTTTTTTTTTTAATCGCTAATTTTATGGAGAAATAAGCTTCTAAAGTGTTAACATATGACATCACATCAGGCCTCGCTGCAGTACAGCTCTATACAGCAGGCTGTCAATCTTCTCGTCCCCTTTTGCACGTCGTTCCCTCCTCCTTGTCTGATGCTCGAATCCTCCATTTTACATGGCGCACTTTCATTGGCAAGACAGAGCGGCAGGTCACATGGTGGATTCCAGCACCAGACAAGGAGGCGGGAAAGAGGCACAACAGGTAAGGAGCGAGGCCTGATGTGACGTCATACAGTAACACTTGAGAAGTTTATTTCTCCATAAAATTTGGAAAAAAACAAACAAAAACAAAAAAAAATGTTTCAACCTGTATTGGGGACAAAGAATGAAATAAGCATTACTTTATAGGAGGCTAGAGTTACCCTTTAAAATCAATAAGAACTGTAACCAGCTGAATGCTAGAGCATTAATTGCACTTAAAATGTCCAGACAGTTATTTTATTGCATTCTATGAGACAGGAGAGTCACTGACTAAAGTTCTTTATAAAATAGGGTAATAACAGCTCCACTACTGTGTGACAGTTTGAGCTGTAATGACTTTTGAGTTAACCACCATCCAGCTGTGGTAGTGTCTTTGTTGTACACAGAAGAAGTGCTATAATATACTAATATATGTATTTTCATAGCAGAACTCTACTAATACATTAATCCTTTGAGTGCCAGAGGGGTTAACAACACATTGGGCTCACCTGTGACAGTCCAACGGTTAAGACTAACACACTGGGAAAATATCAGGTAGCAAGCTATTATCTTATCTTATAATGGTATTTTCTTAGAGGGCTCTAGGTTATAAGGCTTATAACAAGACAAATCTATCCAAACACACAGTTGCACTGAATGAAATGTAACAATCGTCCAAACACAACACACAAGCAGTAACTGCCACCCGTGCCTCGTTCCACTATACAAATTTAATTTCAGTTGTTTCTCATAGAGCTTCTTCAAAGGACCACTAACATGGAGGCACTTTTGTCCAAAAATGTTAATTTCTTACTTTTTTAAAGGGATAGTAATGTTTCATAATAAAAGCAGCTCTAATTAATCATCATAGTATTTGGACTTTGGAGAGTGTTATATCAATTCTGTCAGAGTTGTAGTACAAGAGTAATTCAATGATAAAGTATCCCCCTCCTGTCCCTTTTACTGATGTAACACTGCTCAGCCAGATCAGAAGGGAGGTGCCCAGGTAGACTGCAGAGAGGGACAATCTTCAATTAAGATAAGGGAAAAACCTGAAAAACTTGTCAAGGGGGGCAGGGATCTCATTGTTCTCATAGGAAGAAGATTGTCCCCTGCTGTTATCTGTCTGGTCTATGGACTGGATTCCACATCTGAGAAGAGATGGCTTACACTAGGTAAAAGGGGGGCAGGGCTTTCATTGTTCTCATAGGAAGAAGATTGTCCCCTTCTGTTATCTGTCTGGTCTATGGACTGGATTCCACATCTGAGAAGAGATGGCTTACACTAGGTAAAAGGGGCGGGAGGGGAACTTTGCTTGTGAATATCTCATAAACCATAAAGCTTTGAGAGATAAGACTTATATCGTTCTTCATGTTTTTTAATGCCTACAAAATAAAATAAAGATAAAACAAAGTATTACTATCCCTTTAAAGGAAAACCAACCCAAGGAATAATAATGACAACTTATTTTTATCAAGCCATAAAATCCTAAAAACCAACAATCTTTAATTTGTACTGGATAGTCTGTCCACAGGGGAAGACATGATTTTTTTGGGGGGACCCCTACCATATCCCACTTATGTGTCTGACGAATGTCTTCAGCTGCAAAGAATCATGTCCTTGTTCATAGACATGATATCCAAAGCTTATTATAAAATTATTTTGGAGAACCAATCCACATAGAATTGATTTGAAGTGCCTATTAGGATTTTATGCCTTGACAACTGTAAATGGTGATCATAATCAGGAGGTGTTCAGTGTATGGAACTTTCTAATACACAACATTCCATTGAAACTCACCATTAGAGTCCTCAGATGATGCTCGGTTCTCGCTTGTTCTGTACACTTTATCGGTCGGTAGGCTACTCGATGATCCCTTCTTCTCTTTTTGTTTTGTCTCGTCAGCATTCCCTGCCGAGTACCTCTTCAGAGACCCTTGCCTCAAAAATGGTGGAGGAGGAGGGGCTGCCCCACGTGGAGGTTTGCTGGGTACTTTTGGTGGAACTGCTGGAGGCAGATCTCCTATTCCGGATAAAGAGTGTGAGGGCATCTTGTTCCTGCGAGCCGGCTTGCGGACACGGTTCAGGGATTCTGCATATTTGTCTTCGATGGGCTCTCTCAAAGGTGGAACCTCTGCCTTAGGTACCTCAGGAGTGGTGAACAGAGGATCACTGGGAGAGGCGTTTTTCTGAGGGTTATAATCTATATTTTTACTAACCTGCGAGTCCTCCATGGGCAACACTACCTGCTCAGCATCAACAGAACTGGGGGTACTTTTAAACTTTGAACTCCTTATTAGAGGTGCTTCAGATTGTTCAGATTCAAGTCCATTTGTGCTCAGTTGCTCTGAAGAAGGAATTTCTGAGGTAGAGTCAACATTCCCACTGGGCCTAAATCTCCTGAACTGTGGAGATTCTTTAAGGTTAGAGTCCAAACTGCATCTTGTATTACTAAGAGGGTGGATATCTCCCTCTTCAGCGGTTGAGCCAGTCATCTCCCCATTAAAACTGCATTCACTTGTAGACTTATAAGATGTCAGTACGACACTGTTCCTAGCTTTCTCTTCCCCATTTGTTACTCCATCTTGGGCACAGTCCACAAATCTCTGTGACCTCCTCCTCACTGGATAGCTGGCCCCAGCCACCATTTTGTTTCTAAGACGCCACTGTCCCCATTTCCCTCCATCATCATCATCAGTAACAGACATGGCCCTCTGAAGCACACCCCCATCGTCTGAAGAGTCTGAGGCCCCGTTGATATCATGGGCTTTAGGAACGAAGGATTCTGGGACCCAAACTAACACCATACCCGGCCTCTGTTCATGACAGGCACAACGGCATCTCGTGGGGCAGGCTTTATGAGGCGGACAAGTTCCCATCTTGACTGTCCCCTCCTCTGGTTCCTGGAAAAGTTTGGGAGGCAGAGCTAAGAGGTGCAAGGGGGAGACAAAAACAAGAAACAAATATTATTATTCAGGGTAAATGCATAAAAAGCATACAACAAACTGCAAAAAAAGTATACATATGTGACCAACTGCAGCAGGAAGGACACGTACCTAGGTAAGTACTTCTGTTACACACAGTAATTATATAGATACGCCTGACTGCTGTGTGATGGATTCCTACCTAGGTAAGTGCTTGTGTTACACACAGTAATTATATAGATACACCTGACTGCTGTATAATGGACTCCTACCTAGGTAAGTGCTTCTGTTACACACAGTAATTATATAGATACGCCTGACTGCTGTGTGATGGATTCCTACCTAGGTAAGTGCTTGTGTTACACACAGTAATTATATAGATACACCTGACTGCTGTATAATGGATTCCTACCTAGGTAAGTGCTTCTGTTACACACAGTAATTATATAGATACACCTGACTGCTGTACGATGGACTCCTACCTAGGTAAGTGCTTCTGTTACACACAGTAATTATATAGATACACTTGACTGCTGTACGATGGACTCCTACCTAGGTAAGTGCTTCTGTTACACACAGTAATTATATAGATACACCTGACTGCTGTGTGATGGACTCCTACCTAGGTAAGACCTTCTGTTACACACAGTAATTATATAGATACACCTGACTGCTGTATGACGGACTCCTACCTAGGTAAGTGCTTCTGTTACACACAGTAATTATATAGATACACCTGACTGCTGTATAATGGACTCCTACCTTGGTAAGTCCCTCTGTTAAACAGAATAAATAATTAAAATACACAGTCGTACACACTTCTCAGAACAGACTTATGTCTCTCAAAGGTATTTAGTGACCCTTACAGACCAAAATACTACAGAGACAACACAGAAAACAAAATGAAACGCGTTAGCACCCGAAAGCTAAATACAGCCCACGCAGCCTTATTCACAATAATCTAGTGAAAAAACACTTTCTAGTGACACATTGATACATATGTCCCTGTAGATTTCATTTACAAATTGTGACTACTTATTGACTTGATATATACAGACTTGTCACAAATGCTAATGTATTGAGTTTTATTCAAGTAATTTGTGAACTTTTATTGAGGTTGATGCCCCATGTTTCTATGTCTCTGTTGAAAAAAAAAAAAAAAAAAAAAAATAGGCATTTTACTAACGTTTCAATGAAAAATCTCCAAGCAGTGAGTGTACACTTGATTTACTTGGCATGAAAAATCTGTAACACGTATATATATTTTTTTTAAACAAAGAGTTTACTGCTCCTTTAAACTTCTCCAGCTTTCCGCTTGATACCAGCGAGTACCTCATACAGCGTCCTCTATGTCTAGAGCTGTCCTCCTCCATCTTTAAAACTACCCAGACATTTCTATCTGTTGGAGAGCTAACATTACACGCAGCCTATTGCCAACATCAGCACTGCCAATGCATACCTCCCAAGTGTCCCTCTTTTGGACCCAAATCCCTCTGTCCCTCTTTCCCACCCTGATGTCCCTCTTTTTAGGATATCAGATTGCATGGTGTGTATATAAGTGTATCACCTTGCTCCACTACAATAAAACTCACATTATTGTTTGTTTAAACGTCAGTATCTGTGTTTATAAATTAGTCTGTGTAAATAAAATACTTTGATCTTGTTATAAGTCATTTATTAGGTTACACAAGGGGGTATGAATAGGTCATGAAATAGCCTAAAAATTCTCGGTAATGTCCCGAGCACCAGCCACGGCCCCAGCAACACCCCATAAAACACAAGTGTCCCTCTTTGGCAATTTGAAATGTTGGGAAGTATGCAATGTACAGCAATCCCCACCAGCATACACTTCTGTTTTCCTCCCTATCCTCTCCTCTGGCACTCAAAAAGTTAAAACTGTAAGCTCCTTGGGGCAGGGACCACTTTAATATTTATATAGTTACGGATACTCTTTACATACAATGTGCTTGATTTTGATATTCCTATTTAAGCCATGTATTGCTGCGATATAGATCCCCCTGTAAGAACAAGAGTGGTGCATAATATATTGCTCAAACCACTGGTCCTTAAAGGGTTAAGAACGCTATATCAGATGTATACTATGTGATCTACTATAATGGGAAATACAGATACTCCCAGGAGGCTGCCGCAGCCTCAACACTCTCAGCTAATGGAATCAACCGGCACGCGGTGATGACATCATCAAATCCATCTGCACGAGTCCCTGGCACTGAACTGCAGGGGGGAGGGGGACACAGGGACAGTTATGCAAAGGCAAAAGGAGGGCAATACTGCAACAAATCAACTGCACCGGAGATCAAGTCACATTGATATAAATGGAGTCAAGTTTAACCCCCTTTCTTTTTTTTTTTTTTTTTCAAATATTCACCTGTCATTGTAAGTGACAGATCTGTTTTACAAGGTTAGTAAAACTCTTATATTGTAATAATAGGAGTGAATTCAAATCGCCTATACTTTTAATTTAATTTTACATCTTTTTAACCCTTTTAAGTTCCTGATAGTGACCTCCCTGGATCTGTTTGCAGCAAGCTTACTGTCGGGGACTGAGAAAGCCAGTAAGTGATATAATGCCCAAGGAAGAGGCAATGTAAAAAAAAAACAAAAAAAAACACCGCACAGCACAATCAGTGCTGCAGCGATACACTGCGGGACATTCACTAAGTGGTGATAAAGAGGTGATAAAGTGGAGATGACTTCTCCAGTGATATCACTTCTCCAGTTCCTATGTTATTGTATGAAACCTATGGACTAAGATCACTTCAGCTTTGGAGATCTTAGTGAACAGGCTCCATAGAATAACAAAGGAACTGGAGAAGCGATATCACTGGAGAAGTTATCTCCACTTTATCACCTATTTATCATAGCTTAGCGAATCCCCAGCATTGTATCGCTGTCCAGCTTTTATGGTTACTGACAAGAAAACTCTCTGTAAACAGAGAACCAGAGAGCTCACTGTCAGCTATATAACATTTAAAAATAAAATAGATGAAGATACTTTACCCACCTACGGGGTATGTGAAGTCAAAATAAAGTATTACTGTTCCTTTAAACGATAATGTGAACCTGGTTCTTCCACTTACAATTTGTTGCTTATTTTTACTCCCGGCACTAGAGAAATAAAACAGGTTTTCTTACATGCTTAAATCGGGCCAGTCACCTGCTTTTAAAGAGGAGCACGAACTGTCTACGTATCGTATTTGCCATTTTCTGTAATATAGTGGGATTTTAGTTTAATTTTCTCTCAGCCCATGTGTAACACAAGAACCATGGCGTGAAGTCGCACTCCAACAAACGGTTACTATGATTTATAAAGCCACTTTACCTTTGTGGACTGTGGCCTTTCACACGGTGTATTCATACCAAAAGTATTGCTGCTTCCAGAAATGCTGTTTAACCCTTTCATTACCAACAGGACTGACAATCACTTCCCCCTGAATCCCATTACACTAAAATAATGTGCTAGATGCAAAGCGCCAAGGCAATTTAACCCTTTGAATGTCAGAGAGGTATCCAACGCATTGAGTTGCAATGTGTTGGATATCTCCCCGTCACTCAAAGAGTTAATGCATTGGAAGTGATCACCTGAGGCCTCCCGTGTCGAGTGGGATTCGTTTTGGGTTGCCAATAGTTCCTGCATTACAGAAAGAAACCAGTTCAACCCCGTGGTTAAAGGAGCAGTAAACTTTTCTTTATGAAAACACATATTTTATAGAGCTTTTCCTACTGAATAAAACAAGGTCACTCCCATCGCTGTCAGATGTTTTATTCAAAAAGTATAGCAGTTTAAATAATCAGGAAGTGAATTTACTGTGTTTACTTCCTGATAGTTCTAACTGACAGGAAGTGAATTTACTGTGTTTACTTCCTGATAGTTCTAACTGACAGGAAGTGACTCAGCAGTTTCTATCACATTCTATGGAGAACTGTATGTCTCTGACTTTTCTGACTTTCCTCTCCATTAGAATCTAACAGGAAATCTAATAAGAATTTGACCTCTAGAGGTCACTGCTAAGGTAAAAAAACATGATTATAAACTGTAATAACTCTGGAAATATAAATCTCTCCGCAGTGGGAGTACCCTTATTTTACTCAATAGGAAAATCTCTACAATATATGTTTTTTCAAAAAAAAAGTTTACTGCTCCTTTAAGTAGGAGTGAGGCTGTCCTGCTTGCACAACACTTAAAGGGGAACTACCACCCCAACACAATGTACTCTCTAAGTACATTAAGCTCCATTGTACCTCCCTCTGTCTTGCACATCACTAGTACGTCATTGTCCTCAGCACCACGTGACCTGCCGTGCTCCTGGCATCAAGCGCGGTCAGGTCATTTCAACCTAGCGGGAGCGGATGCATGTGAAGCACCCGCTATATATAAACCACCGGTCTGTTTCCACTAGGCTGAAATGACCTGACCGCGTTTGATGCCAGGACCACGGCAGGTCAGGTGGTGCTGAGGACAATGACGTACCAGTGATGGACAAGATTGAGGGAGGTACAATGGAGCTGAATGGCTCCATAGCGGTCATGCGCTGAACGGATTAAAGGGGCAAGATGTCATCTGTAGAAATTCAGTATAAAGATTGTGCTCTTACAACGCTTTTTTGGAGAAAACCAACTATGGATCGCTAATAACGCTAGGAAAACAAAGACTTAGAGATTACATTGTGTTGGGGTGGTAGTTCCCCTTTAACTGGGGATTATTTTTGTTTCCTGCTACTAATGCCCCTAGCTACACAACCCAGCGCCCTGGCTCACATTCCCCGCCGCTTTGTTACATTGTCTGCCTACCTTTGAGCCCTGAGAAATAATTACTCCCAAATCCCTTTCCAGTATAGTACCCTTAATACTATATTCTGCCTTTGGATTTTTATGTCCTAAGGGCATTATTTTACTTTTATCAACGTTAAACTGCAGCTGCCACACTCTTGTCCATTATTCTAATTTATCTAAATAATATTTTGTTTGGCTTATTGCCCCAGGAATGTCAACCCTGTTGCAGATCTTGCATACCTACAATCAGAAGTGGTAGATAAGAGGAATAGCCTACCAGCAGAAGTGGTAGATAAGAGGAATAGCCTGCCAGCAGAAGTGGTAGATAAGTGGAATAGCCTACCAGCAGAAGTGGTGCATACCGTAAAATCTCGGGTATAATATGCACATTTTTACCCCATTTCACCTTATGTGAAGTGGGGGGTGCGTATTATACACGAGTAAAAAAAAAAATTAAAGTAAAATATGTCCAGCAACCTCTCTGGAGGCAGCGGGCTGCATCCCTGCGCTCACCGCCCGCTTCCTCTGTGCAGAAATACTGTGTAAAAAAAATGAAATGCCCACCTTGATAACCAGGATTCCCCCTCTGTACTTCTAAGCAGCCGTCAAGCAGAGACAGCGGGCGGCATTCTTGCACTAGCCGCCCGCTTCTTCCTCTCTCCGAACTCCTCTGAGCAGCCCTGTCAGGACCTACTACCATAGGTCCTGACAGGGCTGCTCAGAGGAGTTCGGGGAGAGGAAGAAGTGGGCGGCTAGTGCAAGAATGCCGCCCGCTGTCTCTGTTTGACGGCTGCTTATAACTACAGAGGGGGAATCCTGGTTATCAAGGTGGGCATTTCATTTTTTTTACACAGTGTTTCTGCACAGAGGAAGCGGGCGGTGAGCGCAGGGATGCCACCCGCTGCCTCCAGATGGGGGTGCGTATTATACATAGGAACTACACTGTTACCCAAAATCTTAGGTATAATTTGCACCTGCGTATTATACACAGGTGCGTATTACACCTGAGATTTTACGGTAAGTGGAATGGTAGAGGTTAATACAAGCATGCATGTAACAGAAGACAAGACCAAGGACCAAATAAGATGTGATGCTTGTACAGTAGGAAAAATTGGCAGACCAGGTGGGAAGAATGGATCTTATCTGCTGTCATAATCAATGTTTCTATATTTCTTTTCCTACAAATAAGAAGGAAAGATAAGGAAAGCTACAACTACATTCAACAGGATCCACAGTGTTTACCTATAGATGTGAGGCCTCCATTTACAACTACACCGGGAACCTCCTGGGAGGAAGGGATCTTGAGACAGGCCAGCAGTGCACCTCCACTTGGTACGATGTGGAGTGTGATATTGTGTGTACAGCGTTGCTAGGTGCATTAAAGGGATAGTAATACTTAAAATGTAAAAAAAATATGTTGTAGGGTTTATCCCCCTGAGTAAAACAAGGGCACTCCCACTGCTGAAAGGTGTTTCATTCAAAAGTTATTAATTTTCAAAGTTGAATTTTTTAGGTGCAATATCACAATGGCCTGAAATTGTGCAGTGGCGCTGTTGCTACACCATCCTATGGAGATTTATGGTCAACTGACCAGAGCTGTCCATAGGATCGTGTAGCAACAGCGCCACTGTACAATTTCAGGCCATTGTGATATTGCACCTAAAAAATTCAACTTTGAAAATTAATAACTTTTGAATGAAACACCTTTCAGCAGTGGGAGTGCCCTTGTTTTACTCAAGGGGATAAACCCTACAACATATTTTTTTTACATTTTAAGTATTACTATCCCTTTAACCCAGCCTCCTAAACCTTCACACACATACCATGTAGGCTCACGCTAACAGCTCCTTATCCTAACCACGGGTTTTAACCCTTTGAGCAGAGGAGTAACTAGAAGCCACAGGGCTCTAGGGCAGAAACTGCCATGACCCACCCCCCGACCACATTGCCCCAATCTCCACATTGCCCCTATTAACCCCCCCCAGTGTCCATCTCCTACCTCCAGCAGCATGGCAGGAGAGGTCTGTGCCTCCTTCTGCACAGACCTCTACACAGTTGGAGCTCCCGCGCGGTCCTTTCTTCAGTAATGCAGTGCGCTGAGAGATGATGTCATCACTAGAGTGCCAGAGACAGAGGGAGCTCAGCTGTTAGAGGTCTGTGCCACAGAAGGCACAGACCTCAGCTTTGTTACAGGCACTGGGCGGGGGGTGAGGGGTCTCAGGGGGCGGCCACGCTCCTGGGGTGACAGGGCCGGTCGCAGGTGCTACCCCTGACACCGCTATTGTTATACCACTGCCTCCCAACATGTCAAATTGCTAAAGAGAGACACTTGTTTTTTAGGGGGTGTTGCTGGGGGCGTGGCTGGTGGGCAGGGCGTTACTGAGAATCTTTAGGCTATTTCATGACTTTTTGACACCTCCTTGTGTAACCTATTAAAGACTTATAACAAGACCAATGTATTTTATTTACACAGACTAATTAATAAACAAATATACTGACATTTAAACAAACAGTAATGTGAGTTTTATTGCTGTGGAGCAATGTGATACACTTATATACACACCACACAATCTGATCTCCTAAACACAGGGACACCAGGGTGATACACTTATATACACAACACACAGTCTTATCTCCTAAACACAAGGACACCAGGGTGATACACTTATATACACACCACACAGTCTGATCTCCTAAACACAGGGACACCAGGGTGATACACTTCTATACACACCACACAGTCTGATCTCCTAAACACAGGGACACCAGGGTGATACACACCACACAGTCTGATCTCCTAAACACAGGGACACCAGGGTTATACACTTATATACACACACACAGTCTGTCTCCTAAACACAGGGACACCAGGGTGATACACTTATATACACACCACACAGTCTGATCTCCTACACACAGGGACACCAGGGTGATACACTTATATATACACCACACAGTCTGATCTCCTACACACAGGGACATCAGGGTGATACACTTATATACACACCACACACTCTGATCTCCTAAACACAGGGACACCATGGCGATACACTTCTATACACACCACACAGTCTGATCTCCTAAACACAGGGACACCAGGGCGATACACTTATATACCCACCACACAGTCTGATCTCCTAAACACAGGGACACCAGGGTGATACACTTATATACACACCACACAGTCTGATCTCCTAAACACAGGGACACCAGGGTGATACACTTATATACACATCACACAATCTGATCTCCTAAACACAGGGACACCAGTGTGATACACTTCTATACACACCACACACTCTGATCTCCTAAACACAGGGACACCATGGCGATACACTTATATACACACCACACAGTCTGATCCCCTAAACACAGGGACACCAGGGTGATACACTTATATACACACCACACAGTCTGGTCTCCTAAAAAGAGGGACATCAGTGTAGAAAAGAGGGAAAGAGGGATTTGGGTCTAAAAGAGGGACTGTCCCTCCTAAAGAAGGACAATTTGGAGGTATGATTTAAGTGACAGACAGGTATCCAACACATTGCTTTACTATGCAATGGGTAACCCTCTGCATAAGGGTTAAATCCCTAAAAGCAATTTGCAAGTGTACTGTTTTAATGCCCATGTAGACTTGTGTGCCATTTGCAATGAAGGATATGAACTAAGCCAGTTAAAGGAGCATAAACACCTACGAAATGGCTTGATATAAATGTAAATATCCCTTAAATACAGCTAGAACATGTAAGAATAAATTGTATTTGAAGTCTATAAAAGCTAATCCTACACTTTATTTTTAACACGTTTGTAAATTGCCCTGTCCAGAGAGCAGTTATATAAAGGGACAGTAACACATAATATATAGTAATATCTATATTTTAAGGTTTATCCTCCCGAGTCCCATAAGGGTACTCTCACTGCTTAGCGGTGTTTTATTCCGAACTTATAGCAGCTCAAACTTGAAATTTTTTTTTAGGTGCAATATCTCAATGGCCTGAAATGTTTCAAGTGGTGCTGTTGCTACACCATCCTATGAACAGCTCTGGTCAATTGACCATAAACATCCACAGGATAGTGTAGCAACAGCGCCTATTCGTTTTTAGGAGACGACGTCCAATTAACCACTTCACTGGCGTTGCCGTTCATATCCTCAACATCTACCCAAAAACGAAGGACATGGGAGGCCACATCCTCTTCAGTCCAGCAACAAAGGGGTTACTGTCATTCACTGGGGGTTATCTTGTGGAAAGTCTTTAGTTCCCTGTTCCTCTGTCATTGGGGGAATCATGTTGCATAAATGACATCATCAGGCCTGCACAAGATGACATCATTTATGCAAATAACTTATTCCCACAGACTCAGCTGGAACTGTTTACCCTATGAATGCCAGAAAGGCTTCACAATGCACTGGAAATCTCTCTGGCATTCAAGAGGTTAAAAGCCTCAACTGAACTCAATGAGAAGTTTAATTTTTTTCTCCCTATAGTGCAAGTGGTTTATGATTTCTACAATATGCTTTTATATATTTACTAGCAACATGGGACGGCGTTGCCCGTCATGTTATGACCATTGGGCGCACGTGTTTGAAATGCAGACACACTGATAAACACAGACATATGCAGCATACAGGCAGACACATACCATACATCCCAAGTGTCCCTCTTTAGGAGGGACAGTCCCTCTTTGAGGGCCAAATCCCTCTGTCCCTCTTTCCCACCCTGTTGTCCCTCTTTTTAGGAGGTCAGACTGTGTGCAGGGCCGGCTCCACCTATAGGCGAGGTAGGCGCCGGCCTAGGGCGCACACGTACTGGGGGCGCGGGCATGCAGCGAAGAAGAGCTGCGCCCACACACCACGCCAGGAACCACAACACAGTCAGGCCTGTGTTGCTACAGCGCTCCCTCATCTGGTCGGATCTTTAGTATTGCAGAGCGCGCTGGGAGTCATGATCTCCAGCCGCGCTCTGCATTACTGAAGAGAAGACTGCGCGGGAGATACAGATATGTGATGGGGGGCAAGTTGGAGCTGAGGGGGCATAGTGGAGCTGAGGGGCAAGTTGGAGCAGATGTGGGGCAAAGTGGAGATGATGGGGGCAAGTTGGAGCTGTTAGGGGAAAGCTGGAGCTGAGGGGGCATAGTGGAGCTGGTGGGGGCAAGTTGGAGCTGATGAGGGTCAAAGTGGAGCTGATGAGGGTCAAAGTGGAGCTGAGGGGGGGCAAGTTGGAGCTGAGGGGGGGCAAGTTGGAGCTGAGGGAGGGGCAAAGTGGAGCTGGTGGGGCAAGTTGGAGCGGATGGGGGGGCAAGTTGGAGCGGATGGGGGCAAGTTGGAGCCGCTGGGGGCATAGTGGAGCTGATAGTGGAAAGTTGGAGCTGAGAGGGCATAGTGGAGCTGGTGGGGGCAAGTTGGAGCGGATGGGGGCAAGTTGGAGCGGATGGGGGGCAAAGTGGAGCTGATGGGGGTAAGTTGGAGCTGAGGGGGTAAAGTGAAGCTGAGGGGGCAAAATGGAGCTGGTGGGGGCACGTTGGAGCTGATGGGGGCAAGTTGGAGTTGATAGGGGCAAAGTGGAGCTGGTGGGCCAAAGTGAAGCTGATAAGGGGCAAGTTGGAGCTGGTGGGGGGCATCTCTTACAGGCATCTCCAGAACAGGGGCAGAGTGGCTCAGGGGGCAGAGAGAGGACAATCATGAAAAGAGGTTGGGTATAAGTAGGCAGGGTATAAAGGGGTGGGACACAAGTGCGGAGCGAAATGGGCGGCAAAATTAGGTTTTGCCTAGGGTGGCAAAAATCCTTGCACCAGCCCTGACTGTGTGGTGTGTATTACTTTGCTCTACAGCAATAAAGCAATAAACTTCAGTATATGTGTTTATACATTAGTCAGTGCAAATAAAATACTTTGGTCTTGAACTAAATCATTTATTCAGTTACATAAATAGCCAGTAATAGGTCATGAAATAACCTAAAAATTCTTACTAATGCCCCGCCCACCAGCCACACCCCCAATAATATTACCTAAAACTAACGTGTCCCTCTTTGGCCCTGTGAAATGTTGGGAGGTATGCACATACACACAGTGAGCGGCAGAAACATGCAAAAGACATGTACACACAGACACACTGGAGATGCACATATGGACACACATATGTAACAGAGATGTACACACACAGACACGCAACATATATGAGCAGAAACACATGTGCTCATGAGTTGTGTACCCCTCTGGCACTCAAAGGGTTAAGGTATAGAGAGGCATGTCAGAGTTAAATAGCAGTGGGAAGTGTGTTCATACCTGGGAACACTGACTTGTGGAGTCCGTAGAGGGGACTGATGTGGAGAGACAAATGGGGCAAGCTGGGTTAAAAGTGGGTGGGGCTTAATCGCGAGTAGGGGGCGGGGCTTAACATAAATGTGAAAAAGTGTTAGTAATAGGCTGGGGAAGGAGGAGAAGTGGGAGGGAAATGCAAGTTTACAGTGTGAGGGGTTTGAACACACTCCATGAGGGGTAAAACTTGATACAGAACCCTGTGGCAGTCAGTGGGTTAAGTGTGAATCTGATGGCTGTCTGTCCTGTGTCTTGCATGGCAAATGGTGACAGTGAAGAAGTAATTCAGCAATGAGGGCCTACCTTAACCCTTTGAGTGCCATTTTGTTCCCTGCTGATGCAGCACCATTCAGTTGCTTTACTACAGGTCCTGCTGAGGTCACTGGGAGTCAAGGTGAGTGACTGTGTGTCAGCCATCTTTCTTTCTGGCTTTGTGTGTGTATGGGTGTTTGGTGCTGTGTGAGTGAGGCATGTATGTGTTATACCTGGGAATTTTTACTTGTGGAGTCCCTCATGTGGTGCTGATGTGGAGAGAGCAATGGGGCAATCTGGGTTAAAAGGGGGCGGGGCTTAATCGCGAGTGGGGGCGGGGCTTAACATAAATATGGAAAAGTGTTAGTAATAGGCTGGGGAAGGAGGAGAAGTGGGAGGGAAATGCAAGTTTACAGTGTGAGGGGTTTGAACACACTCCCTGAGGGGTAAACCTTGATACACAACCCTGTGGCAGTCAGTGGGTTAAGTGTGAATCTGATGGCTGTCTGTCCTGTGTATTGCATGGCAAATGATGACAGTGAAGAAATAATTGAGCAATGAGGACCTACCTTAACCCTTTGAGTGCAATTTTGTTCCTCTGGTGCTGCAGTACAGGTCCTGCTGAGGCCTCTGGGAGTCAGGGTGAGTGACTGTGTGTGTGTGTCAGCCATATGTATTTCTGGCTTTGTGTGTGTATGTGGTGTTGTGTGTGTGAGTGGGACATGTGTGTGTGAGTGGGGCATGTGTGTGAGTGGGGCATGTGTGTGTGTGTGGTGCTGTGTGAGTGGGGCATGTGTGTGTGTTTGTGTGGTGCTGTGTGAGTGGGGCATGTGTGTTTGTCTGTGGTGTAGGAGCAAGTGGCGGCCATATTGTTTTTTTCTGACTTTGATAGTGGTGGGCGGGCTGCATAGTGGGGGCGGGCCAACTCCCTGCATGATTGAATCACCCAATGGGAACAGTAACTCCTCCTTAATACCACCCCTGGGTGTGTTTTGGCAGGCACAAAGTCTTCTTTTATATATATAGACTAGTTGAAGAGCCCATGTACACTGGCCACAGTGTCGAGCGGTCGCGGTGCAGTCATGCGCTGTAGAGACTGCCCGTGACGCGGCTGATATGGAGCACCCGGCAGTCTCTACAGTGCATGACTGCATCGTGACAAACTTTTAGTGAATTATTATATAGGATGGGGTCCACTTAATAATTTAATGTTTATTATTATTATTTTTTTTTTTATTAAAAATTCTAGCAATAACCACTTTTTCCCTCCTCTGTTGGCACTATGCCAAAACAATGTATCAAAATAGTTGTATCAATAATCCTAATGACCTGGCCGGTGTCCCAGACTGTTATCACAGCTCCTTCAGACAGGAGTCGCACAGTCTACAAATTTCCTAGCATTTGTATAAACTGTGAATCCGGCAACGACTCCACCAGAGGTCAACGGCTGGGTGTGCGGAGGGTAACTCTAGGCATGAAGGAATTGCATCTGATGGCTTCATCTGGGGCATATGTACAAAGGGTGCCTGTCTGGGGCAAAATATCAGTGCAGATTCTCAGTGATTGTAATTGATGAGAGAGAGAGGTCTCCAGTGCAATGTATTGGGATGATATGTGGACCGGGGGTGGGGGTGAGGGAGAGAGAAGAGAGGGGAAAAAAGGGGGTGAGAGAGACAGAGAAAAGAGAGGAGAGGCAGAGAGAAAGAGAGAGGAGAAAAAAGAGGGGCAAGAGGTAAGGGTGGAGAATGAAAAAGGATGAAGTGGTAAGAGATGCGAAACATTAAAGGGAAAGGAGAAAGATGAAAGCAGAAAGGAAAGGGGAGAGAGAGAGAGAGAGGGAGAGAGAAAATAAAGGGGTAGAGAAACAGACGAAAGTCTAAGAGGGAGAAAGCAAGCATGGGATAGGCATATGGTGGCCCAGAACATAAGACAAAATCCAAGGACCAAGTAAGGACTGAGGTTTTTACAGTAGGAAAATGGGCAACTAGATGGGTCGAATGGTCCTTATCTGTCATCAAATTCTATGTTTCTCCAATTCAAAGAGTGACGGGAAAAGCAACAAAAACAGTAAGAGACAGAAAAACGTTGGGGTGTAGAGTACAATATTCTGAATGTTACATTCAATATATACACAAACACAAGATGCAACAGCACGTTTATGTACAAACACATACCTCTCTCCTGATTAGAGATCACACATAAATACACACACTAATACACAGTACACACACAAATACACTGAATCTCTCCCCCGCACACTAATACACAGTACACACACTGACACTTATATAAATACACTGAATCTCTCCCCTGTACACTAATACACAGTACACACACACACACTGACACTTATATAAATACACTGAATCTCTCCCCTGTACACTAATACACAGTACACACTCACTGACACTTATATAAATACACTGAATCTCTCCCCTGTACACTAATACACAGTACATACACACTGACACTTATATAAATACACTG
This sequence comes from Rhinophrynus dorsalis, assembly GCA_037306005.1. Taxonomy (NCBI): domain Eukaryota; kingdom Metazoa; phylum Chordata; class Amphibia; order Anura; family Rhinophrynidae; genus Rhinophrynus; species Rhinophrynus dorsalis. The sequence goes on from CM074721.1 coordinate 559,859,200, forward strand.
AATCTCTCCCCTGTACACTAATACACAGTACACACACTGACACTTATATAAATACACTGAATCTCTCCCCTGTACACTAATACACAGTACACACACTGACACTTATATAAATACACTGAATCTCTCCCCTGTACACTAATACACAGTACACACACACTGACACTTATATAAATACACTGAATCTCTCCCCTGTACACTAATACATAGTACACACACTGACACTTATATAAATACACTGAATCTCTCCCCTGCACACTAATACACAGTACACACACACACTGACACTTATATAAATACACTGAATCTCTCCCCTGTACACTAATACACAGTACATACACACTGACACTTATATAAATACACTGAATCTCTCCCCTGTACACTAATACACAGTACACACACACTGACACTTATATAAATACACTGAATCTCTCCCCTGTACACTAATACACAGTACACACACACTGACACTTATATAAATATACTGAATCTCTCCCCTGTACACTAATACACAGTACACACACACTGACACTTATATAAATACACTGAATCTCTCCCCTGTACACTAATACACAGTACACACGCACTGACACTTATATAAATACACTGAATCTCTCCCCTGTACACTAATACACAGTACATACACACTGACACTTATATAAATACACTGAATCTCTCCCCTGTACACTAATACACAGTACACACACACTGACACTTATATAAATACACTGAATCTCTCCCCTGTACACTAATACACAGTACACACACACTGACACTTATATAAATACACTGAATCTCTCCCCTGTACACTAATACACAGTACATACACACTGACACTTATATAAATACACTGAATCTCTCCCCTGTACACTAATACACAGTACACACACACTGACACTTATATACATACACTGAATCTCTCCTCTGTACACTAATACACAGTACACACACACTGACACTTATATAAATACACTGAATCTCTCCCCTGTACACTAATACACACACACACACTGACACTTATATAAATACACTGAATCTCTCCCCTGTACACTAATACACAGTACACACACACTGACACTTATATAAATACACTGAATCTCTCCCCTGTACACTAATACACAGTACACACACACACTGACACTTATATAAATACACTGAATCTCTCCCCTGTACACTAATACACAGTACACACACACTGACACTTATATAAATACACTGAATCTCTCCCCTGTACACTAATACACAGTACATACACACTGACACTTATATAAATACACTGAATCTCTCCCCTGTACACTAATACACAGTACACACACACTGACACTTATATAAATACACTGAATCTCTCCCCTGTACACTAATACACAGTACACACACTGACACTTATATAAATACACTGAATCTCTCCCCTGTACACTAATACACAGTACATACACACACTGACACTTATATAAATACACTGAATCTCTCCCCTGTACACTAATACACAGTACACACACACACTGACACTTATATAAAAACACTGAATCTCTCCCCTGTACACTAATACACAGTACACACACACTGACACTTATATAAATACACTGAATCTCTCCCCTGTACACTAATACATAGTACACACACTGACACTTATATAAATACACTGAATCTCTCCCCTGTACACTAATACACAGTACACACACACACTGACACTTATATAAATACACTGAATCTCTCCCTTGTACACTAATACACAGTACACACACTGACACTTATATAAATACACTGAATCTCTCCCCTGTACACTAATACACAGTACACACACACTGACACATATAAATACACTGAATCTCTCCCCTGTACACTAATACACAATACACACACACACTGACACTTATATAAATACACTGAATCTCTCCCCTGTACACTAATACACAGTACACACACACTGACACTTATATAAATACACTGAATCTCTCCCTTGTACACTAATACACAGTACACACACACACTGACACTTATATAAATACACTGAATCTCTCCCCTGTACACTAATACACAGTACACACACACTGACACTTATATAAATACACTGAATCTCTCCCCCGTACACTAATACTCAGTACACACACTGACACTTATATAAATACACTGAATCTCTCCCCTGTACACTAATACACAGTACACACACACTGACACTTATATAAATACACTGAATCTCTCCCCCGTACACTAATACACAGTACACACACTGACACTTATATAAATACACTGAATCACTCCCCTGTACACTAATACACAGTACACACACTGACACTTATATAAATACACTGAATCTCTCCCCTGTACACTAATACACAGTACACACACACTGACACTTATATAAATACACAGAATCTCTCCCCCGTACACTAATACACAGTACACACACTGACACTTATATAAATACACTGAATCTCTCCCCCGTACACTAATACACAGTACACGCACACTGACACTTATATAAATACACTGAATCTCTCCCCCGTACACTAATACACAGTACACGCACACTGACACTTATATAAATACACTGAATCTCTCCCCCGTACACTAATACACAGTACACACACACTGACACATATAAATACACTGAATCTCTCCCCTGTACACTAATACACAGTACACACACACTGACACTTATATAAATACACTGAATCTCTCCTCTGTACACTAATACACAGTACACACACACTGACACTTATATAAATACACTGAATCTCTCCCCTGTACACTAATACACAGTACACACACACACTGACACTTATATAAATACACTGAATCTCTCCTCTGTACACTAATACACAGTACACACACACACTGACACTTATATAAATACACTGAATCTCTCCCCTGTACACTAATACACAGTACATACACACTGACACTTATATAAATACACTGAATCTCTCCCCTGTACACTAATACACAGTACACACACTGACACTTATATAAATACACTGAATCTCTCCCCTGTACACTAATACACAGTACACACACTGACACTTATATAAATACACTGAATCTCTCCCCTGTACACTAATACACAGTACACACACTGACACTTATATAAATACACTGAATCTCTCCCCTGTACACTAATACACAGTACACACACTGACACTTATATAAATACACTGAATCTCTCCCCTGTACACTAATACACAGTACACACACACTGACACTTATATAAATACACTGAATCTCTCCCCTGTACACTAATACACAGTACACACACTGACACTTATATAAATACACTGAATCTCTCCCCTGTACACTATTACACAGTACACACACTGACACTTATATACATACACTGAATCTCTCCCCTGTACACTAATACACAGTACACACACACTGACACTTATATACATACACTGAATCTCTCCTCTGTACACTAATACACAGTACACACACACACTGACACTTATATACATACACTGAATCTCTCCCCTGTACACTAATACACAGTACACACACTGACACTTATATAAATACACTGAATCTCTCCCCTGTACACTAATACACAGTACACACACACACTGACACTTATATAAATACACTGAATCTCTCCCCTGTACACTAATACACAGTACACACACTGACACTTATATAAATACACTGAATCTCTCCTCTGTACACTATTACACAGTACACACACTGACACTTATATACATACACTGAATCTCTCCCCTGTACACTAATACACAGTACACACACACTGACACTTATATACATACACTGAATCTCTCCTCTGTACACTAATACACAGTACACACACACTGACACTTATATAAATACACTGAATCTCTCCCCTGTACACTAATACACACACACACACTGACACTTATATAAATACACTGAATCTCTCCCCTGTACACTAATACACAGTACACACACACTGACACTTATATACATACACTGAATCTCTCCTCTGTACACTAATACACAGTACACACACACTGACACTTATATAAATACACTGAATCTCTCCCCTGTACACTAATACACAGTACACACACTGACACTTATATAAATACACTAAATCTCTCCCCTGTACACTAATACACAGTACACACACACTGACACTTATATACATACACTGAATCTCTCCCCTGTACACTAATACACAGTACACACACACTGACACTTATATAAATACACTGAATCTCTCCTCTGTACACTAATACACAGTACACACACACTGACACTTATATAAATACACTGAATCTCTCCCCTGTACACTAATACACAGTACACACACTGACACTTATATAAATACACTGAATCTCTCCCCTGTACACTAATACACAGTACACAGTACACACTGACACTTATATAAATACACTGAATCTCTCCCCTGTACACTAATACACAGTACACACACTGACACTTATATAAATACACTGAATCTCTCCTCTGTACACTAATACACAGTACACTCACTGACACTTATATAAATACACTGAATCTCTCCCCTGTACACTAATACACAGTACACACACACTGACACTTATATAAATACACTGAATCTCTCCCCTGTACACTAATACACAGTACATACACACTGACACTTATATAAATACACTGAATCTCTCCCCTGTACACTAATACATAGTACACACACTGACACTTATATAAATACACTGAATCTCTCCTCTGTACACTAATACACAGTACACTCACTGACACTTATATAAATACACTGAATCTCTCCCCTGTACACTAATACACAGTACACACACACTGACATATAAATACACTGAATCTCTCCCCTGTACACTAATACACAGTACATACACACTGACACTTATATAAATACACTGAATCTCTCCCCTGTACACTAATACACAGTACACACACACACTGACACTTATATAAATACACTGAATCTCTCCCCTGTACACTAATACACAGTACACACACACACTGACACTTATATAAATACACTGAATCTCTCCCATGTACACTAATATACAGTACACACACTGACACTTATATAAATACACTGAATCTCTCCCCTGTACACTAATACACAGTACATACACACTGACACTTATATAAATACACTGAATCTCTCCCCTGTACACTAATACACAGTACACACACTGACACTTATATAAATACACTGAATCTCTCCCCTGTACACTAATACACAGTACACACACACTGACAGTTATATAAATACACTGAATCTCTCCCCTGTACACTAATACACAGTACATACACACTGACACTTATATAAATACACTGAATCTCTCCCTTGTACACTAATACACAGTACACACACACTGACACTTATATACATACACTGAATCTCTCCCCTGTACACTAATACACAGTACACACACTGACACTTATATAAATACACTGAATCTCTCCCTTGTACACTAATACACAGTACACACACACTGACACTTATATACATACACTGAATCTCTCCCCTGTACACTAATACACAGTACACACACTGACACTTATATAAATACACTGAATCTCTCCTCTGTACACTAATACACAGTACACACACTGACACTTATATAAATACACTGAATCTCTCCCCTGTACACTAATACACAGTACACACACTGACACTTATATAAATACACTGAATCTCTCCCCTGTACACTAATACACAGTACATACACACTGACACTTATATAAATACACTGAATCTCTCCCCTGTACACTAATACACAGTACACACACACTGACACTTATATAAATACACTGAATCTCTCCCCTGTACACTAATACACAGTACACACACTGACACTTATATAAATACACTGAATCTCTCCCCTGTACACTAATACACAGTACACACACACACTGACACTTATATAAATACACTGAATCTCTCCCCTGTACACTAATACACAGTACATACACTGACACTTATATAAATACACTGAATCTCTCCTCTGTACACTACGAAATCAGAGCCACCTAAACTCACATTAATCACAGAAATCCCAACCCCCTTATATACCTCTCTCAGGTCTGCGTCCTGCTCTCATATACTCCCATGGGCACTAGCCGGAGTGGGCAAGAGCAGCAAGGGAGATGACGCAGCTGAACCAAGGCTGGGGGAGGGGGGGATCAGATTGCAAATATGACTGGAGTCCAGTTATTTCCGGTTTATTCACAGTTAATATATCTTAGTAAGTTTGGAGACAAACAACTTTGAACTCAATCACTTTGTTGGTTATAGAACTGATAAGAGCAAATTGTGTGTGGGGGGGGGGATTTACTGGGTTAAATTTGTCCTCTCTCAACTTCGGCATTTCCGATACTTCCGAAGACGTGAGCGAGAACTGTCACGCTGGGTTCAGTATATGTTTTTGGAATTTAAATTCCCAGTGTTATTTTAAATAATTTTTTTTGTAATGTAATATTTTATTTGATCGAGCAACCTTTTTTATGTTGGATCTTTTGCTTGATTGATTGATTACACTTTGTGATGCAAATAAACTTCTGGGCGTGTGATGTATTTATATTCGGTCTTTTGTTCAATCAAGTGTGCGCTATTAGACTTTCTCTGTCATGTAATATTTTGGGTAAAGCGTGGTACCGTGGTGGCCGAAGACAATGCAGGAGACTAGTGGAGTAAAAAGGACACTTTTATTGTTAACGGAGCGGTTCTAGGATGGAAGCTTTAAAGACGTGTGTGTGTGTGTGTGTGTGTGTGTGTGTGTGTGTGTGTGTGTGTGAAAGGTATCTTTCCTGCGCAGACACATAATGCACACGTTCTAATCCAGGAAGGAATATATATCGAATTCTTCATGAATTGCACACAAAAAATTAGCTTTTACACAGGACCGGATTTACATCTCAGGAGCCTGTAGGCACAGAAATCTGAAGCGCCCCCCCCCCCCCTCCATTGGCCATCTCCGCAGGACACCTCCACAACACTCCTAACCTCCACATTACCCCCATCTTCATACTGCCCTCACAATGCCCCCCTTCAGCTCCATATTGCCCCCATCACTTCCATATTGCCCCCATCAGCTCCATATTGCCCCCATCAAGTCCATAATGCCCTGACATTGCCCCCATCATCTCCAACTTGCCCTCACATTGCCCCCATCAGCTCCAACTTGCCCCCACATTGCCCCCATCATCTCTACATTGCCCCCATCAGCTCCAGCTTGCCCCCATCAGCTCCAACTTGCCCTCACATTGCCCAATCTCCACACTGCCCCCATCAGATCCAGCTTGCCCTCACATTGCCCCCATAATCTCCAACTTGCCCCCATCAGCTCCAATTTACCCCCCATCGTATCAACATTGCCACCATCAGCTCCACATTGCCCCCACTTTGACCCCCGTACCAGTTTCCTACCTCCCTGGTGGTC
>CM074721.1:559871572-560101572 GCA_037306005.1 Rhinophrynus dorsalis
CCTTGTTACACTGGTAATCACGGAATCACACATACACTGACACCCCAGTCTTGTTACACTGGTTATCACAGAATCACACATACACTGACACCACAGACTTGTTACACTGGTAATCACAGAATCACACATACACTGACACCACAGACTTGTTACAATGGTAATCACAGAATCACACATACACTGACACCCCAGTCTTGTTACACTGGTAATCACGGAATCACACATACACTGACACCCCAGCCTTGTCCCACTGGTAATCACAGAATCACACATACACTGACACCCCAGTCTTGTTACACTGGTCATCACAGAATCACACATACACTGACACCACAGACTTGTTACACTGGTAATCACAGAATCACACATACACTGACACCACAGACTTGTTACAATGGTAATCACAGAATCACACATACACTGACACCCCAGCCTTGTTACACTGGTAATCACAGAATCACACATACACTGACACCCCAGTCTTGTTACACTGGTAATCACAGAATCACACATACACTGACACCCCAGTCTTGTTACACTGGTTATCACAGAATCACACATACACTGACACCCCAGCCTTGTCCCACTGGTAATCACAGAATCACACATACAAATGTCCACTGACTTAAATGTAGCCTTTAACCTCAATACTTTGCAATGCCTTGAAGACTGCTGTATCATGCAGAGGGTTAAAGCCCCATTTAAATTAAGGGGAATTTGGGGAATATTAATTTATTTCCTACGGTTCACTTGGTTTGTACCATAACCGCACTACCCCGGTGGCATTACAGAACAAGAGCGGCTTCACAGCACCCACATTATCCAGGGAATAAAGGGCCCAGAGTGATCTGCTCCAGCACCCATCGGCACCAATTCCACAGTATGGGAATATAAAACTGACCTGCACCCACATGCACCTCTGCACCTTCCATTCCTGCTCTCTTCACCCTGCAACTCTCTCTCTTACTTTGCTTAGCCCCTCCCCTCCTGATACACTGTGGTCACATGACTTACTGCTGATGCCACCAAAGGTCCTTCAGCCCACTAGAATGTACTGACTATCATAACACACTGCTGAGGATCATTCCAGTAGATGATCCTGTAAATGATTCAGGATCAGTGAAACCCAGACAGAAGCCAGAAAACTGGACAGCTGGTATTATTATTATTATTATTAATATATATAGCGCTAACTAATTCCGCAGCGCTGTACAATTGGGAATAGACATACAGAGGTAATAAATAGTACAATCAACTGTGGAGAACAGAAGGATCAGAGGGCCCCCTGCTGGTGAGAACTTAGGCAGAGGCAAGAAGGGTGGAGGAAGATCTGGGCCGCAGGACATTTAAAACATTTCCCTCTATGGAGGGTCACATGACAGCAGGCAGGGGACTGCTCCTACTTAGCTTCCTGGACACGGTCATTATTTTACTGGTACAATTCAGCATACCCACAGGGCATATCCCTTTTTTTTTTTTGTCTGTGTGACCTTAGAAAATGTGGCCTACATTTGTTTATTATTCAGCCTGTTCTTCCGCATACCCAGCCCAGGTATTTTACACCCCAAAAACCCGTCTGACTGGCTCCGCCAGGAAGCAGGCACATGCTAGTCTTATGAGTGGGAGAATGAGAAACATGCCGAGACTGAACACCACAGGCAAGAGCATGGCACTGACCGATCGTATAAACACTACATGGAGGTCCTCTACAGGCAAGAGCATGGCACTGACCGATCGTATAAACACTACATGGAGGTCCTCTACAGGCAAGAGCACCGCACTGACCGATCGTATAAACACTACATGGAGGTCCTCTACAGGCAAGAGCACGGCACTGACCGATCGTATAAACACTACATGGATGTCCTCTACAGGCAAGAGCATGGCACTGACCGATCATATAAACACTACATGGAGGTCCTCTACAGGCAAGAGCACGGCACTGACCGATCATATAAACACTACATGGAGGTCCTCTACAGCAAGAGCATGGTACTGACCGATCGTATAAACACTACATGGAGGTCCTCTACAGGCAAGAGCACGGCACTGACCGATCGTATAAACACTACATGGAGGTCCTCTACAGGCAAGAGCACGGCACTGACCGATCGTATAAACACTACATGGAGGTCCTCTACAGGCAAGAGCACGGCACTGACCGATCGTATAAACACCACATGGAGGTCCTCTACAGGCAAGAGCACGGCACTGACCGATCGTATAAACACCACATGGAGGTCCTCTACAGGCAAGAGCACGGCACTGACCGATCGTATAAACACTACATGGACGTCCTCTACAGGCAAGAGCACGGCACTGACCGATCGTATAAACACTACATGGAGGTCCTCTACAGGCAAGAGCACGGCACTGACCGATCGTATAAACACTACATGGAGGTCCTCTACAGGCAAGAGCACGGCACTGACCGATCGTATAAACACTACATGGAGGTCCTGTACAGGCAAGAGCACGGCACTGACCGATCGTATAAACACTACATGGAGGTCCTGTACAGGCAAGAGCACGGCACTGACCGATCGTATAAACACTACATGGAGGTCTCTACAGGCAAGAGCACCGCACTGACCGATCGTATAAACACTACATGGAGGTCCTCTACAGGCAAGAGCACCGCACTGACCGATCGTAAAACACTACATGGAGGTCCTCTACAGGCAAGAGCACCGCACTGACCGATCGTATAAACACTACATGGAGGTCCTCTACAGGCAAGAGCACGGCACTGACCGATCGTATAAACACTACATGGAGGTCCTCTACAGGCAAGAACACGGCACTGACCGATCGTATAAACACTACATGGAGGTCCTCTACAGGCAAGAGCACGGCACTGACCGATCGTATAAACACTACATGGAGGTCCTCTACAGGCAAGAACACGGCACTGACCGATCGTATAAACACTACATGGAGGTCCTCTACAGGCAAGAGCACGGCACTGACCGATCGTATAAACACTACATGGAGGTCCTCTACAGCAAGAGCACTGCACTGACCGATCGTATAAACACTACATGGAGGTCCTCTACAGCAAGAGCACGGCACTGACCGATCGTATAAACACTACATGGAGGTCCTCTACAGGCAAGAGCACGGCACTGACCGATCGTATAAACACTACATGGAGGTCCTCTACAGGCAAGAGCACGGCACTGACCGATCGTATAAACACTACATGGAGGTCCTCTACAGGCAAGAGCACGGCACTGACCGATCGTATAAACACTACATGGAGGTCCTCTACAGGCAAGAGCACGGCACTGACCGATCGTATAAACACTACATGGAGGTCCTCTACAGGCAAGAGCACGGCACTGACCGATCGTATAAACACTACATGGAGGTCCTCTACAGGCAAGAGCACGGCACTGACCGATCGTATAAACACTACATGGAGGTCCTCTACAGGCAAGAGCACGGCACTGACCGATCGTATAAACACTACATGGAGGTCCTCTACAGGTAACAGGCAAGAGCACGGCACTGACCGATCATATAAACACTACATGGAGGTCCTCTACAGGCAAGAGCACGGCACTGACTGATCGTATAAACACTACATGGAGGTCCTGTATAGGCAAGAGCACGGCACTGACCGATCGTATAAACACTACATGGAGGTCCTCTACAGGCAAGAGCACCGCACTGACCGATCGTATAAACACTACATGGAGGTCCTCTACAGGCAAGAGCACCGCACTGACCGATCGTATAAACACTACATGGAGGTCCTCTACAGGCAAGAGCACGGCACTGACCGATCGTATAAACACTACATGGAGGTCCTCTACAGGCAAGAGCACCGCACTGACCGATCGTATAAACACTACATGGAGGTCCTCTACAGGCAAGAGCACCGCACTGACCGATCGTATAAACACTACATGGAGGTCCTCTACAGGCAAGAGCACCGCACTGACCGATCGTATAAACACTACATGGAGGTCCTCTACAGGCAAAAGCACGGCACTGACCGATCGTATAAACACTACATGGAGGTCCTCTACAGGCAAGAGCACGGCACTGACCGATCATATAAACACTACATGGAGGTCCTCTACAGGCAAGAGCACCGCACTGACCGATCGCATAAACACTACATGGAGGTCCTCTACAGGCAAGAGCACCGCACTGACCGATTGTATAAACACTACATGGAGGTCCTGTACAGGCAAGAGCACGGCACTGACCGATCGTATAAACACTACATGGACGTCCTCTACAGGCAAGAGCACGGCACTGACCGATCGTATAAACACTACATGGAGGTCCTCTACAGGCAAGAGCACGGCACTGACCGATCGTATAAACACTACGTGGAGGTCCTCTACAGGCAAGAGTACCGCACTGACCGACCGTATAAACACTACATGGAGGTCCTCTACAGGCAAGAGCACCGCACTGACCGATCGTATAAACACTACATGGAGGTCCTCTACAGGCAAGAGCACGGCACTGACCGATCGTATAAACACTACATGGAGGTCCTCTACAGGTAACAGGCAAGAGCACGGCACTGACCGATCATATAAACACTACATGGAGGTCCTCTACAGGCAAGAGCACGGCACTGACCGATCGTATAAACACTACATGGAGGTCCTGTATAGGCAAGAGCACGGCACTGACCGATCGTATAAACACTACATGGAGGTCCTCTACAGGCAAGAGCACCGCACTGACCGATCGTATAAACACTACATGGAGGTCCTCTACAGGCAAGAGCACCGCACTGACCGATCGTATAAACACTACATGGAGGTCCTCTACAGGCAAGAGCACGGCACTGACCGATCGTATAAACACTACATGGAGGTCCTCTACAGGCAAGAGCACCGCACTGACCGATCGTATAAACACTACATGGAGGTCCTCTACAGGCAAGAGCACGGCACTGACCGATCGTATAAACACTACATGGAGGTCCTCTACAGGCAAAAGCACGGCACTGACCGATCGTATAAACACTACATGGAGGTCCTCTACAGGCAAGAGCACGGCACTGACCGATCATATAAACACTACATGGAGGTCCTCTACAGGCAAGAGCACCGCACTGACCTATCGTATAAACACTACATGGAGGTCCTCTACAGGCAAGAGCACCGCACTGACCGATCGTATAAACACTACATGGAGGTCCTGTACAGGCAAGAGCACGGCACTGACCGATCGTATAAACACTACATGGAGGTCCTCCACAGGCAAGAGCACGGCACTGACCGATCGTATAAACACTACATGGAGGTCCTCTACAGGCAAGAGCACGGCACTGACCGATCGTATAAACACTACATGGAGGTCCTCTACAGGCAAGAGCACCGCACTGACCGATCGTATAAACACTACATGGAGGTCCTCTACAGGCAAGAGCACCGCACTGACCGATCGTATAAACACTACATGGAGGTCCTCTACAGGCAAGAGCACCGCACTGACCGATCGTATAAACACTACATGGAGGTCCTCTACAGGCAAAAGCACGGCACTGACCGATCGTATAAACACTACATGGAGGTCCTCTACAGGCAAGAGCACGGCACTGACCGATCATATAAACACTACATGGACGTCCTCTACAGGCAAGAGCACGGCACTGACCGATCGTATAAACACTACATGGAGGTCCTCTACAGGCAAGAGCACGGCACTGACCGATCGTATAAACACTACGTGGAGGTCCTCTACAGGCAAGAGCACGGCACTGACCGATCATATAAACACTACATGGAGGTCCTCTACAGGCAAGAGCACGGCACTGACCGATCGTATAAACACTACATGGAGGTCCTCTACAGGCAAGAGCACGGCACTGACCGATCGTATAAACACTACATGGAGGTCCTCTACAGGCAAGAGCACGGCACTGACCGATCGTATAAACACTACATGGACATCCTCTACAGGCAAGAGCACGGCACTGACCGATCGTATAAACACTACATGGAGGTCCTCTACAGGCAAGAGCACGGCACTGACCGATCGTATAAACACTACATGGAGGTCCTCTACAGGCAAGAGCACGGCACTGACCGATCGTATAAACACTACATGGAGGTCCTCTACAGGCAAGAGCACGGCACTGACCGATCGTATAAACACTACATGGAGGTCCTCTACAGGCAAGAGCACGGCACTGACCGATCGTATAAACACTACATGGAGGTCCTCTACAGGCAAGAGCACGGCACTGACCGATCGTATAAACACTACATGGAGGTCCTCTACAGGCAAGAGCACGGCACTGACCGATCGTATAAACACTACATGGAGGTCCTCTACAGGCAAGAGCACCGCACTGACCGATCGTATAAACACTACATGGAGGTCCTCTACAGGCAAGAGCACCGCACTGACCGATCGTATAAACACTACATGGAGGTCCTCTACAGGCAAGAGCACGGCACTGACCGATCGTATAAACACTACATGGAGGTCCTCTACAGGCAAGAGCACGGCACTGACCGATCGTATAAACACTACATGGAGGTCCTCTACAGGCAAGAGCACGGCAATGACCGATCGTATAAACACTACATGGAGGTCCTCTACAGGCAAGAGCACCGCACTGACCGATCATATAAACACTACATGGAGGTCCTCTACAGGCAAGAGCACGGCACTGACCGATCGTATAAACACTACATGGAGGTCCTCTACAGGCAAGAGCACGGCACTGACCGATCGTATAAACACTACATGGAGGTCCTCTACAGGCAAGAGCACGGCACTGACTGATCGTATAAACACTACATGGAGGTCCTCTACAGGCAAGAGCACGGCACTGACCGATCGTATAAACACTACATGGACGTCCTCTACAGGCAAGAGCACGGCACTGACCGATCGTATAAACACTACATGGAGGTCCTCTACAGGCAAGAGCACGGCACTGACCGATCGTATAAACACTACATGGAGGTCCTCTACAGGCAAGAGCACGGCACTGACCGATCGTATAAACACTACATGGAGGTCCTCTACAGGCAAGAGCACGGCACTGACCGATCGTATAAACACTACATGGAGGTCCTCTACAGGCAAGAGCACGGCACTGACCGATCGTATAAACACTACATGGAGGTCCTCTACAGGCAAGAGCACGGCACTGACCGATCGTATAAACACTACATGGAGGTCCTCTACAGGCAAGAGCACGGCACTGACCGATCGTATAAACACTACATGGAGGTCCTCTACAGGCAAGAGCACGGCACTGACCGATCGTATAAACACTACATGGAGGTCCTCTACAGGCAAGAGCACGGCACTGACCGATCGTATAAACACTACATGGAGGTCCTCTACAGGCAAGAGCACGGCACTGACCGATCGTATAAACACTACGTGGAGGTCCTCTACAGGCAAGAGCACCGCACTGACCGATCGTATAAACACTACATGGAGGTCCTCTACAGGCAAGAGCACGGCACTGACCGATCATATAAACACCACATGGAGGTCCTCTACAGGCAGCGGTGCCTCTTACTGCACCACACCGACAGTTACACCTGGGCTCTGCGCCTTGGAATGTACAAGCGCCAATCATTTGCTGATGCCAGACACACTCAAAGGGTTAAACAGGCGTTACCTGATTATCTCAGATTAGTCATCACTAAATTAAAACGTGCAGGTGATGAAGCAATTAACAGCCAGACGTGTTTATACAGCACTAAATGTGGTGTAATCTAGAGAGACAGGTACAGACAGAGACTGACAGGGAGAGAGACAGGCACAACAGAGAGCTGAGATGAGACAGAGAGAAAGGGAAGAGAAACAAGAGAGAAGTGACAAGAGAGAAGAGACAAGACAAGAGAGAGAGAAGAGAGAGAGAAGAGACAAGAGAGAGAAGAGAGAAGAGACAAGAGAGAGAAGAGAGAAGAGACAAGAGAGAGAAGAGAGAAGAGACAAGACAAGAGAGAGAGAAGAGAGAGAGAGGAGACAAAAGAGAGAAGAGAGAAGAGACAAGACAAGAGAGAGAGAAGAGAGAGAGAGGAGACAAAAGAGAGTAACAAGAGAGACAAGAGAGAGAGAGAAGAGACAAGAGAGAGCAACAAGAGAGACAAGAGAGAGAAGAGAGAGACAAGAGACAGAAGAGACAAGAGAGAGAGAGAGAGCTGAGAGAGAGCCAAGAGAGAGAGAGAGAAACAAGAGAGAAGAGAGAGAGACATGAGAGAGAAGAGAAAAAAGAGAGAGACAAGAGAGAGAATTGAGATGAGACAGAGAGAAAGGGAAGAGAAACAAGAGAGAAGAGAGAGAGAGACGAGAGAGAGACAAGAGAGAGAAGTGAAATAGAGAGAAGAGAGAGACAAGAGAGAGAGCACTGAGAGAGCCAAGAGAGAGAGACAAGAGAGAGAGACAAGGGAGAGAGACAAGAGAGAGAGACAAGGGAGAGAGACAAGAGAGAGAAACGAGAGAAGATAGAGAGACAAGAGACAGAAGAGACAAGAGAGAGACAAGAGAGAAAGAGAGAGAAGTGAAATAGAGAGAAGAGAAAGAGACAAGAGAGAGAGCACTGAGAGAGCCAAGAGAGAGAGCCAATAGAGAGAGACAAGAGAGAGAGACAAGAGAGAGAGAGACAAGAGAGAGAGACAAGAGAGAGCCAAGAGAGAGAGACAAGAGAGAGACAAGAGAGAGAGACAAGAGAGAGAGAGACAAGAGAGAGAGACAAGAGAGAGAGACAAGAGAGAGAGAGACAAGAGAGAGAGACAAGAGAGAGAGACAAGAGAGAGAGAGACAAGAGAGAGAGACAAGAGAGAGCCAAGAGAGAGCCAAGAGAGAGAGACAAGAGAGAGAGACAAGAGAGAGCCAAGAGAGAGACAAGAGAGAGAGACAAGAGAGAGACAAGAGAGAGAGACAAGAGAGAGAGACAAGAGAGAGCCAAGAGAGAGCCAAGAGAGAGAGACAAGAGAGAGACAAGAGAGAGACAAGAGAGAGACAAGAGAGAGAAACGAGAGAAGATAGAGAGACAAGATACAGAAGAGACAAGAGAGAGACACGAGAGAGAGAGAGAGAGACGAGAGAGAGAAGAGAGAGAGAGATGAGAGAGAAAGAGACGAGAGAGAGACAAGAGAGAGAGAGATGAGAGAGAGAGATGAGAGAGAAAGAGAAGAGAGAGACAAGAGAGAGAGAGATGAGAGAGAGAGAGGAGAGAGAGAGAGAGAGAGACAAGAGAGAGAAGAGAGAGAAACAAGAGACACACAAGAGAGTTGAGAGAGAGACAAGAAAGAGTCAAGAGACAGAGACAAGACTAAACTTTAGCCCTTTGTCTTAATGCCTGTTTAATGTCTCTTGCGCCAAGGAGAGGGCCGCTGGGCACCCTATGTGTATTTGGGTGTCCCTTTCCTCTGCGCCATTTGACGTTATGTATTATACATGATACGAGGATACAGAGTAGCGTTACACCATTTGTCTGCACATGCCAGTTGGCAGGCCTTCGGGGCAAGCTGGTGCTGAAGATGGCGGTGCGTGCACGCCATTGGGCACTAAACAGATCGTACACTCTAGTACGTACCACCCCGGAGAGAACTAGTAATGATACTACAAGACATTACTAATCCTTTAATTTAATGTTTCCGTTGCACTTAGGTTCCAGAGATAACATCTTCAATCCGCCAGGGATGTCCTATCCATGGAGGCGGCCATGACAGTTACTGGCAGAACCACAGGGCCTCAAACTGCTTACTGCATATGGTAACCTTAACTCTTTAAGGATCAGAAGAGAATACATTGTACACCCCTCTGGTCCTCAAATAGTTAACTAGGTTCATGCAGTCTGTCTGCTTCAGTTTGGGGAAAAAAAAACCAAACCTTCCAGCAGCTGTCATGGCAGCCTCCATGGAACGGTCATCCACGATTTTGATTGAAGATGTTCTCTCTTGAACCGAGATGCAAGTGCAGAATTCATAGGGGCCATCAGAATTTCCTGGCCTCAGTAAAGTCTGTGTTCTCTTTCATACACACCTACCTGGGAGATAGACAATATAAATTCTACATTATTATTGTTGGTGTTTATATTGAAGAAAACAATAAATGTCCAGTCTTTCCCTCTACTTGTCTATTAGTCTTTGGAGACTCTTGTAGGACGGGGTTAAAGGGATAGTAATGTCTTCTAGAAATAAAAGGTAATATCGTATCTCTTCAAAAAATAAATCCATCGATGCCATATATGAGGTAATAAAGTTCTCTATCCCTCCCCCTTTCATGGATGTCAGTATCTAGCGGAAAAAAGCTGATCCTGGTCCCGGGACCAGCAGGTGGCTCTTCAGCAGAGAAGAGATATTGCAATCTACAAAGAAATACTTCATTGGAAATGTGCTTGCAAACCAGGCACACTTTGTAGACCGTTCCAATGAAGTATTTCTCTGTAGATCGCTGTATTTCGGCACTGCTGAAGAGAGGCCTCAAGTAGGCTGACACAGATCTGCTGCGGTCAGCTTTACAGCCGACATCAGTGAGGGCCGAACGTTATCACCTTATATCTCTCAAACCATAAAAGTTTGAGAGATTGGAGTGGAATCGAAACGATGGACTTATTTTTTGAAGAGATACAATATGATACAATATTACCTTTTATTTCTAGAACACATTACTAACCCTTTAAAGGGATAGTAATACTTCGTTTTATCTTTATTTTATTTTGTAGGCATTAAAAAAACATGAAGAACGATATAAGTCTTATCTCTCAAACCTTTATGGTTTGAGAGATATTCACAAGCAAAGTTTCCCCTCCCGCCCCTTTTTACCTAGTGTAAGCCATCTCTTCTCAGATGTGGAATCCAGTCCATAGACCAGACAGATAACAGAAGGGGACAAACTTCTTCCTATGAGAACAATGAAAGCCCTGCCCCCCTTGACAAGTTTTTCAGGTTTTTCCCTTATCTTAACTGAAGATTGTCCCTCTCTGCAGTCTACCTGGCACCTCCCTCCTGATCTGGCTGAGCAGTGTTACATCAGTAAAAAGGGTGGGAGGGGGATACTTTATCATTGAATTACTCTTGTGCTACAACTCTGATATAACTGATATAACACTCTCCAAAGTCCAAATACTATGATGATTAATTAGAGCTGATTTTATTATGAAACATTACTAACCCTTTAACCCCGTCCTACAAGAGTCTCCAAAGACTAATAGACAAGTAGAGGGAAAGACTGGAAATTTATTGTTTTCTTCAATATAAACACCAACATAATAATGTAGAATTTATTTTGTCTACCTCCCAGGTAGGTGTGTATGAAAGAGACTTTACTAAGGCCAGGAAATCCTGATGGCCCCTATGAATTCTGCATTTGCATCTCAGTTCCAGAGAGAACATCTTCAATCAAAATCGTGGATGACCGTTCCAGGGAGGCTGCCATGACAGCTGCTGGAAGGTTTTCTTTTCCCCAAACTGAAGCAGACAGACTGTGTGAACCTAGTTAACTGTTTAAGGACCAGAGGGGTGTACAATGCATTCTCCTCTGATCCTTAAAGCATTAAGCCTTTGAGTGCCAGAGCAAAGCAATGCGTTGCGTACCACTCTGGCAGTCAAAGGGTTAAGGTTACCATGTGCAGTAAGCAGTTTGAGGCCCTGTGGTTCTGCCAGTAACTGTCATGGCCGCCTCCATGGATAGGACATCCCGGAGGAATTGAAGATGTTATCTCTGGAACCTAAGTGCAACGGAAACATTAAATTAGTATCTCTAGGATTTTATGGCCGTAGTAAGGTCATTGGGGGTTGTTATTAGGCATTACTTCTCCTTTAATATAAATTAATTTGCATGATGCAGACTGGCATCCAGCAGGCACCTGGTGCCACAGTTACAGCAGATTAAAGCTGTATTGTACCACCCGCTGAGGAAAATACCTGTAGTCAGCAGTTGGAGCCCCCTCCAGTATCTGGATGGATCAGAAGGGTCATATTGATCTCCAGGGTTGGGCAACAGTCACTGTCACTACTAAGGGCCCTAGGGTCCAAATCACTTAAACGGGACTTTCAATGAATAGACTATTAGAGAGGTGTGAAACGCGTTGTCGCTACCAATCCAGCAATTAACACTATAAAAGGTCCAGAGCAGTATGCATTGCACTTATTTCTGGTCCTTAAACAGTTAAAGGAGCAGTAAATATTTATTAAAAATGATATATTTTATAATGTAGTACATGATCAAGAGATATGTGGACATGCCTTCTCATTAGAGAGTATTCAAACATATATATACACACATAGCTGCATACACACACACACTCGCATTCACATACACACAAACACACATGCATACACACACACACACTTGCATTCATTTCACACACTCGCATTCACATACACACAAACACATGTACACACACAAAACGCCGAAACTCTCATATACATAAATCACAAACTTTCCCAGATCCTGAGGACTGTAACAAACACACACACAAACACTGAATAAAGTATACCCACCCACACACACACACACACACACACACACACACACACACACACACACATACACACACATATACAGGTGCCCTGAAGACAATGTATTCCGTCCTTTTCTAGTAATAAGGAAGTCTAGTCCCAGTGAGTCAGCCTGGAATTACCAGCTCACCGCTTCACTCACTTTCCAGTCTGAACTTGGCTGACACAAACAACAAGAAGGTATCAGTTGGCTTTACTCCAAGTAACTCACGTGTGTGGCACACCCAGGACATAGCACAACAGTAAATATCCTTCACAGGACACTGCAAAGCAGATAAGTGAACGAAGTCTACATTTCGTAATGTGTAAAACAGAAAGAAGGACTTACCTGAGTAGGACTCCATCACACAGCAGTCAGGTGTATCTATATATTACTGTGTGTAACAGAAGTACTTACCTAGGTAGGAATCCATCACACAGCAGTCAGGCGTATCTATATAATTACTGTGTGTAACAGAAGCACTTACCTAGGTAGGAGTCCATCATACAGCAGTCAGGTGTATATATATAATTACTGTGTGTAACAGAAGGACTTACCTAGGTAGGAATCCATCACACAGCAGTCAGGTGTATCTATATAATTACTGTGTGTAACAGAAGCACTTACCTAGGTAGGAGTCCATCATACAGCAGTCAGGTGTATATATATAATTACTGTGTGTAACAGAAGGACTTACCTAGGTAGGAGTCCATCACACAGCAGTCAGGTGTATCTGTATAATTACTGTGTGTAACAGAAGGACTTACCTAGGTAGGAGTCCATCACACAGCAGTCAGGTGTATCTATATAATTACTGTGTGTAACAGAAGCACTTACCTAGGTAGGAGTCCATCACACAGCAGTCAGGTGTATCTATATATTACTGTGTGTAACAGAAGTACTTACCTAGGTAGGAATCCATCACACAGCAGTCAGGTGTATCTATATAATTACTGTGTGTAACAGAAGCACTTACCTAGGTAGGAATCCATCACACAGCAGTCAGGCGTATCTATATAATTACTGTGTGTAACAGAAGCACTTACCTAGGTAGGAGTCCATCACAGCAGTCAGGTGTATATCTATATAATTACTGTGTGTAACAGAAGCACTTACCTAGGTAGGAGTCCATCACACAGCAGTCAGGTGTATCTATATAATTACTGTGTGTAACAGAAGGACTTACCGAGGTAGGAGTCCATCATACAGCAGTCAGGCGTATCGATATAATCACTGTGTGTAACAGAAGCACTTACCTAGGTAGGAGTCCATCACACAGCAGTCAGGTATATCTATATAATTACTGTGTGTAACAGAAGCACTTACCTAGGTAGGAGTCCATCATACAGCAGTCAGGCGTATCTATATAATTACTGTGTGTAACAGAAGCACTTACCTAGGTAGGAGTCCATCATACAGCAGTCAGGCGTATCTATAGAATTACTGTGTGTAACAGAAGCACTTACCTAGGTAGGAGACCATGACACAGCAGTCAGGTCTATCTATACAATTACTGTGTGTAACAGAAGCACTTACCTAGGTAGGAGTCCATCACACAGCAGTCATGTGTATCTATATAATTACTGTGTGTAACAGAAGTACTTACCTAGGTAGGAGTCCATCATACAGCAGTCAGGCATATCTATATAATTACTGTGTGTAACAGAAGGAGTTACCTAGTTAGGAGTCCATCACACAGCAGTCAGGTGTATCTATATAATTACTGTGTGTAACAGAAGTACTTACCTAGGTAGGAGTCCATCACACAGCAGTCAGGTGTATCTATATAATTACTGTGTGTAACAGAAGCACTTACCTAGGTAGGAGTCCATCACACAGCAGTCAGGTGTATATCTATATAATTACTGTGTGTAACAGAAGGACCTACCTAGGTAGGAGTCCATCACACAGCAGTCAGGTGTATCTATATAATTACTGTGCGTAACAGAAGTACTTACCTAGGTAGGAGTCCATCACACAGCAGTCAGGTGTATCTATATAATTACTGTGTGTAACAGAAGCACTTACCTAGGTAGGAGTCCATCATACAGCAGTCAGGTGTATCTGTATAATTACTGTGTGTAACAGAAGTACTTACCTAGGTAGGAGTCCATCACACAGCAGTCAGGTGTATCTATATAATTACTGTGTGTGACAGAAGCACTTACCTAGGTAGGAGTCCATCACACAGCAGTCAGGTGTATCTATATAATTACTGTGTGTGACAGAAGCACTTACCTAGGTAGGAGTCCATCACACAGCAGTCAGGTGTATCTATATAACACTAGGAATGTGGAGAGGGTGTTGCCAGTCTCGTTTACTGGAATGGGTGTATTATTTTCTACAGAATTCTTACGAAATGCAACTGAAAGTGTATACTTTGTAATGTAATGTTATAGGATATTTTTCCTTGAAAGGTCACTATAATAAAGGTACATTCAATTTATTTTTCTAGTAAAAGGCATTTTGAATGTGGTTTTAAAACCTGTAGTTAACCTCAATATACCATCTATTCTACCCTATAGGTCAATATCAGGTGAATTTTAGTTATACGTGCATGTTCCCGACTGTCACACACTTACATGTGGATGAGGCAATGTCCCAGTGGTAAGAAGAGACACAGGTGGATGATTGTCAGAGGGGTGGGCAGGGATGAATTAGAGGCCGAGGGAGGAATGAATGTGTGGGGGAGAGGGAGGGATGGACAATAAGGGGAGGGCTCAATGAACGCATTTTGCAAATCTACAATGAAGCCTTCGAATGTGTGAGTTTTGTTTAATTCTCTCGTGCTTCAGCTTTCTACATTTAGAATGGTAACCACACAGGAATGGGCATGTAAAACGTGTGATCGACACAGAGGCAGAGATATATTGTAAGGAGGTATGCAAATGTGTGAGCGGTTGAAG
Source organism: Rhinophrynus dorsalis (assembly GCA_037306005.1). Lineage (NCBI taxonomy): Eukaryota > Metazoa > Chordata > Amphibia > Anura > Rhinophrynidae > Rhinophrynus > Rhinophrynus dorsalis. The sequence goes on from CM074721.1 coordinate 559,886,929, forward strand.
CAAGCGCACACAAGACATAGTAGTGTTTGATTGAGGAAAACATTTTATTCGTTGGAAGAACAGGAACATGACAGATGGGGTTTAATGTAAAATGTAAAGTTGTGTATGTAGATATTTGCATTTGGAAGGCAAGCGAATGTAGTGATAATTGAGTGATGTAAGATATGAAAGTAAATAAACTAAAAGTAATGTATTACATGGCAATCATTTAGGGCATTAAGCAGGTGGTAGGGCCATTGAGATGAGCAAGGAAGGGAATGAGCATTGTATACAAGGTTGTGGTGGGATGGAATGGCCACACAGGCGAGGGTGGAATGTTAGAGTGCAGAGATTCTCACTGGAGTGGTCAAGGGGATCTTTGCTCCCCTCACCCGGCAACTTCAGTGATAATACCCCCGTGCCACCATTTGCAAATATTGTCACAGGACTAGAGGAGGTGGGGGGGTGAAGCCACCTTGTCCACTCCTGGTTATTTGATCAGACCTTGGAATGAATAGCTCACTACAGAGATCCTTGTATTGACCTCTCATATACTTGTACATTGTGATAAGATCTCCTCTTAGTCGTCTTTTCTCTAGAGTAAATAAACCAAGTTTGTTTAGTCGTTCCTCATATGTCAAGTCCTCCATTCCCTTAATTAGTTTTGTTGCTCTTCACTGTACCCCCTTTAGTTCTAGTATATCCTTTTTCAGAACCGGTGCCCAAAATTGCACTGCATACTCAAGGTGAGGTCTTACCAATGATTTGTATAATGGCAAAATAATGTTATCCACTCTTGCTTCAATACCTCTTTTTCTACAAGACAGGACTTTGTTTGCCTTTGCTACTGCTGTTTGACACTGGTCACTGTTTCCAAGTTTGTAATTTACAAGGATACCCAGGTCTTTCTCTAGCAACGAGTCCCCTAAAATTATTCCATTAAGTTTATAAGTAGCACTGGGATTGTTTTCTTCCCAAATACATGAATTTACCCTTTCCCACATTAAACTTCATTATATTGCTGTAATGTTTATATACTAATTTAGCCACTTTACATACTGATATAATGTTCAGTTTGTACACTGATGTGATCTTCTTATTCTATAATGTCCAGTTTAAGCACAAATTTGACCCGTTTACATATTTCTGTGATGTCCAGATTATATATCAGTTTGGCCAGTTCATAGATTTTGCTGCAATCTGATACTCTAAAGGTATTCTGATCTTTAGGAAGTAATTTTCTTTGTAAGTTTTCAGGCTCCATATTTTGCCATTGTGACATTTCTTAACAGATGCAATTTAAAGCGGAACTACCATGTCACAATATGTTTAGCTTAACTAAGTCCCCTTCTGGTGACTAGCTGCTTAGCAGTGCTAGTCGCCAGAATTATTACCTGATTTGATAGATAAATGCTTTATTCCCCAGCTGTCAGTAGCCTGGAGCGCGGTCATCTTGCCAGAATGACGTCCACGCGCCTGCACTATAAGTCCCAACCGGATCTAGGAGGCGTTGCTAGGAGCTGTTCGGCTCTGGAAGGGACTGACAGCGCAGACACGTGGACGTCATTCTGGCAAGATGTCCGCGCTCCGTGCTACTGACAGCTGGGGAATAAAGCATTTATCTATTAAATCAGGTAATAATTCTGGCGACTAGCGCTACTAAGCACCTAGTAGCCAGAAGGGGACTTAGTTAAAGGGATAGTAATACTTCGTTTTAACTTTATTTTATTTTGTAGGCATTAAAAAAACATGAAGAACGATATAAGTCTTATCTCTCAAACCTTTATGGTTTAAGAGATATTCACAAGCAAAGTTTCCTCCCCCCCGTTCAGCCAGATCAGAAGGGAGGTGCCCAGGTAGACTGCAGAGAGGGACAATCTTCAATTAAGATAAGGGAAAAACCTGAAAAGCTTGTCAAGGGGGGCAGGGCTTTCATTGTTCTCATAGGAAGAAGAGTGTCCCCTGCTGTTATCTGTCTGGTCTATGGACTGGATTCCACATCTGAGAAGAGATGGCTTACACTAGGTAAAAGGGGCGGGAGGGGAAACTTTGCTTGTGAATATCTCTCAAACCATAAAGGTTTGAGAGATAAGACTTATATCATTCTTCATGTTTTTTTAATGCCTACAAAATAAAATAAAGTTAAAACGAAGTGTTACTATCCCTTTAAGCTAAACATTTTGTGACATGGTAGTTCCGCTTTAATAAATAGAAGTTAAATGTGGTTTAATATTTCGTCTCCGTTAATTACCTTCCTTAATACCTTTCCGTCACACAACACAATACTGAATGTCTTCCCTAAACGCCAACGCTGTTAGTGGTTAGAGGGGAAATTAACACCTGGAATGGAGTCAATTTTCATTTTTAATTATCCCTTTGAGTGCCAGAGACGTAGCCAAAACTTACTTTCTCTCAGTATAAGGAAAACCCTGTTCCCGCTTGATGAACGAGGGCAGGTTTTTACTTATGCTGACAGAAGATTCTCCATCATCGCGGCCGGCTTGTTGCCCTGAGGGGAGGTAGCATTACGTATGGAAAAGGGTTGGGAGTGGGGATAATTTTAATTAAAATAAAATGAATGCCACAACGTTTTGAGCAGTTACAATGGCGCGTTTCATTGTAAAAAAACAAACACAGCTATATATCTTTAATGCGCTTGTAATGGTACAATAAAGAGTCATACTTGATTAATCATTATACTTTTTTATGATGCTGTGTACCTTTATAATTGTCCGTATCGGGGCAGTTGCCTTGTAATTTTAACGTTTACCCCGCCTGCCCCTCTTCCCTATGTGACGCAGCGTCTCCATATATCTGAAAGCCAGTCTGGACAGATGGCAAAAGAGGGACAATATTGTGTGTACCATAAAGTGTGACAGGGTTCTCCTCATAGGGGAAAAGGGACGTGAGGGAGGATCTTTAAAATAAAATTACAAGACGACCGATATGGACAATTACACAATTACAAAGGTACAGAGAATTATAAAAAGTATAATGTCTAATCAAATAGGACCGTTTATCGTATCATTACTATCTCTAAGTATTATGTATAAAACACAGTATATCTTGGAGCAATGCAGTTATATGGGTGGGGTTGTTTTACGTTACAGATCTGCATTAACCCTTTGCAGACAAGAAAGGTTCATAATGCATCTCGTCATCAAGGGGTTAGTTTGTGCAGAAACTCCTAAGGCCGTCATCAATCAATTCTGTGCGCATTGGATTCCCAAAATTTATCTTTCATTAGTACTTTGTATCAGGGTCTATGGGAGACAGGTACCGGGGGCTATGGGAGACAGGTACCGGGGGCTATGGGAGACGGGTACCGGGGGCTATGGGAGACAGGTACCGGGGGCTATGGGAGACGGGTACCGGGGGCTATGGGAGACGGGTACCGGGGGCTATGGGAGACGGGTACCGGGGGCTATGGGAGACGGGTACCGGGGGCTATGGGAGACGGGTACCGGGCGCTATGGGAGACTGGTACCGGGCGCTATGGGAGACTGGTACCGGGCGCTATGGGAGACTGGTACCGGGCGCTATGGGAGACTGGTACCGGGCGCTATGGGAGACTGGTACCGGGCGCTATGGGAGACTGGTACCGGGCGCTATGGGAGACTGGTACCGGGCGCTATGGGAGACTGGTACCGGGCGCTATGGGAGACTGGTACCGGGCGCTATGGGAGACTGGTACCGGGCGCTATGGGAGACTGGTACCGGGCGCTATGGGAGACTGGTACCGGGCGCTATGGGAGACTGGTACCGGGCGCTATGGGAGACTGGTACCGGGCGCTATGGGAGACTGGTACCGGGCGCTATGGGAGACTGGTACCGGGCGCTATGGGAGACTGGTACCGGGCGCTATGGGAGACTGGTACCGGGCGCTATGGGAGACTGGTACCGGGCGCTATGGGAGACTGGTACCGGGCGCTATGGGAGACTGGTACCGGGCGCTATGGGAGACTGGTACCGGGCGCTATGGGAGACTGGTACCGGGCGCTATGGGAGACTGGTACCGGGCGCTATGGGAGACTGGTACCGGGCGCTATGGGAGACTGGTACCGGGCGCTATGGGAGACTGGTACCGGGCGCTATGGGAGACTGGTACCGGGCGCTATGGGAGACTGGTACCGGGCGCTATGGGAGACTGGTACCGGGCGCTATGGGAGACTGGTACCGGGCGCTATGAGAGACTGGTACCGGGCGCTATGAGAGACTGGTACCGGGCGCTATGGGAGACTGGTACCGGGCGCTGTGGGAGACTGGTACCGGGCGCTGTGGGAGACTGGTACCGGGCGCTATGGGAGACTGGTACCGGGCGCTGTGGGAGACTGGTACCGGGCGCTGTGGGAGACTGGTACCGGGCGCTATGGGAGACGGGTACCGGGCGCTATGGGAGACGGGTACCGGGCGCTATGGGAGACGGGTACCGGGCGCTATGGGAGACGGGTACCGGGCGCTATGGGAGACGGGTACCGGGCGCTATGGGAGACTGGTACCGGGCGCTATGGGAGACGGGTACCGGGCGCTATGGGAGACGGGTACCGGGCGCTATGGGAGACTGGTACTGGGCGCTATGGGAGACGGGTACCGGGTCTATGGGAGACTGGTATCGGGTCTATGGGAGACGGGTATCGGGTCTATGGGGGACGGGTATCGTGTCTATGAGGCAGACATGATCCCGGACTCCCCCTACTGCAGGCTTCCTAAAGTCTCCAGTGGGAGTGGTTTGGGGTTCTGGATTCCAGTACAATCCGCACAGAATTGATTAATAATGGCCATTAGGGTTTGTTGCCCAGATTATAGTAAATGGAGGTTGTTATTATTGGCCGGTATTCGTGTTCCTTTTCTGGTACACCTTCCTCATAGGCGCAATGCCCATAGGAAGCAGTATCACCATTTAACCCCTTGGATGCTACAACCATCTGGTGTCACGTGCAAGCTGTAAATGTTTCACTATGGTGACTTTTATTCCATGAAGACACGATACTGTTGTAATTTAACCCTTCAAGTGACAGCGGACCGTACAATCTATTGCTTGCACAATACTCTGGCACACAATGAGTTAAAAGAAATCTCGTACACAGAGACAAAACAGATGCAATTCTTGAGCACATCAAACGCAGAACAGGGATCAAAAATAGGACGTTCCTATTGATTTAACCCTTAAACGAACAGATGGGTGCACAACACAGCCCTCCATTTCTTAAAGGGCTAATCCGTTGGAAATGAACTGTCACCATGCTATAATGGTCAGATTACAATTACAAATAAAGGAGACCTAAGGGTGTCTAATAATACCCCCCCACACACACACACACACACGTGCCTTACCATGGCCAGAAAATTCTAATTGCCCCTATGAATCTTGCCATTCTGCCATTGTTCAAGCAATAACCTCAGTCAGTCAGTCAGTCCTGGATGTTAGGTCCATACAAACGGACATGACAATTACTGGCACGGCTGCAGAGTCTGCTTAACCCTGTGAGTGCCAAGGGGTTAAGAACCAGAGGAAGGGGGGTGCAATGCATTCCAAACTACACAAAGCCATGCACGAAGAACCCCTGGTCCTTAAATGGTTAAGATTACCGTGCCCAGTGGGCGGAGCTTGTGTCTTACTGTCCTGCTAGTAACCACTATGTCCGCCTCCATGGATACAATATCCAGGACCGACTGAAAAATGATATCTCTAGAATAAAGGCTCAAGGGCAAAATTTGTAGCGGCCATTAGGGTTTTCCGGACATAGTAAACTAAGTGGACACGCATTATTAGGAGGGGTCTCCTTTAAGACACAGGAAACCTCATTACTTTATTTTTTGTAATGAAAATGGCATCTTTCATAAAATAACTATTTTACAGATTCATTTTTAAACCCCTCGAATGCAAGTCCAGAATGCTCTGCAAGGGGTTAAAGGGACAGTAATACTTAAAGGGATAGTAATACTTCATTTTAACTTTATTTTATTTTGTAGGCATTAAAAAACATGAAGAATGATATAAGTCTTATCTCTCAAACCTTTATGGTTTAAGAGATATTCACAAATAAAGTATCCCCCCCCTGTTCAGCCAGATCAGAAGGGAGGTGCCCAGGTAGACTGCAGAGAGGGACAATCTTCAATTAAGATAAGGGAAAAACCTGAAAAACTTGTCAAGGGGGGCAGGGATTTCATTGTTCTCACAGGAAGAAGATTGTCCCCTTCTGTTATCTGTCTGGTCTATGGACTGGATTCCACATCTGAGAAGAGATGGCTTACACTAGGTAAAAGGGGGCAGGGCTTTCATTGTTCTCATAGGAAGAAGATTGTCCCCTGCTGTTATCTGTCTGGTCTATGGACTGCATTCCACATCTGAGAAGAGATGGCTTACACTAGGTAAAAGGGGGCAGGGCTTTCATTGTTCTCATAGGAAGAAGATTGTCCCCTTCTGTTATCTGTCTGGTCTATGGACTGGATTCCACATCTGAGAAGAGATGGCTTACACTAGGTAAAAGGGGGGCAGGGCTTTCATTGTTCTCATAGGAAGAAGATTGTCCCCTGCTGTTATCTGTCTGGTCTATGGACTGGATTCCACATCTGAGAAGAGATGGCTTACACTAGGTAAAAGGGGCAGGAGGGGTTTCATTGTTCTCATAGGAAGAAGATTGTCCCCTGCTGTTATCTGTCTGGTCTATGGACTGGATTCCACATCTGAGAAGAGATGGCTTACACTAGGTAAAAGGGGCGGGAGGGGTTTCATTGTTCTCATAGGAAGAAGATTGTCCCCTGCTGTTATCTGTCTGGTCTATGGACTGGATTCCACATCTGAGAAGAGATGTCTTACACTAGGTAAAAGGGGCGGGAGGGGAAACTTTGCTTGTGAATATCTCATAAACCATAAAGGATTGAGAGATAAGACTTATATCATTCTTCATGTTTTTTTAATGCCTACAAAATAAAATAAAGTTAAAACGAAGTATTACTAATCCCTATAGCAAAGTACTACTTAAAAAAAACGTATTGCCCCCAGTGTCATCTCTCAATCCTTTATGGTTTGAGAGATGATCGCTTGTAAAGTTGCCCTCTCCCTCCCCCTTCTCCATAGTCAGCATTCTAGCTGACTTAGGGAAATCCAGTCAGAGATCATCAGGCGGCTCTGCAGCAGAGCCGCGATCACGTTAACTAAAAATAAAACTTTCACTAAAACGGTTTTCTATGTGTGCTTGCAAACCAATCACAAACCAAGCACACGTAGAAGACCATTTCAGTGAAAGTTTTCTTTTTCAGTAACACGATCTGGCTGTGCTGGAGAGCCACCTGAAAGTCGTACGACTCTCTTCCTTTCAGTCAGCTAGAATGCTGACTACGGGGAAGGGGGAGGGAGAGGGCAACTTTAGAATCGATTATCTCTCAAACCATAAAGGTCTGAGAGATGACACTGGGGGCAATACGTTTTTTTTAAGTAGTGCTTTGCTATAGGGATTAGTAATACTTAAGTATTATTATCCCTTTAAGTATTACTAATCCCTATCCCTACAGTAAAGTCCTATTAATAATAAATGGATTGCCCCCAGTGTCATCTCTCAAACCTTTATGGTTTGAGAGATAATCTCTCCTAAAGTTGCCCTCTCCCTCCCCCTTCCCCGTAGTCAGCATTCAATCTGACTGAAGGGAAATCCAGTCATAGATCATCAGGCGGCTCTGCAGCAGAGCTGTGATCGCATTAATAAAAAAAAATATTTCACTAAAACGGTCTTCTACGTGTGCTTGCAAACCAAGCACACGTAGAAGACCATTTCAGTGAAAGTTTTCTTTTTTATTAACGCAATCGCGGCTGTGCTGGAGAGCCGCCTGTAAGTCGTATGACTGGCTTCCCTGCAGTCATTTAGAATGCTGACTACGGGGGAGGGAGAGGGAAACTTTAGGAGCGATTATCTCTCAAACCATAAAGGTTTGAGAGATGACACTGGGGGCAATACATTTATTTTTAATAGGACTTTACTATAGGGATTAGTAATACTTAAGTATTACTATCACTTTAAAGAGATAGCTCTGCTTTAATATCTAATCATTACTATCACTGTACAATAAAGTTCCCCCCAATAATTAGGCATATGGCGATATGTTTAGAAATAGTGCCGCGTTATGAACAAATCCCTCTTCTTATGAGACCAGAGGCCAGGGTTGCGCGCAGACATCTTGCCTTAGAGACATCTGCACTCCTGCACTGTCTGTCCCGGTCTCCCCTAGGGGGCGTTGCATTGTACCTTAAGGTAACAGGAAGGGAATGACGGGGCAGGCACCTCTAAAGCAAGAAGCCTGGCATCAGTCTCAGAAGATGAAGGATTTCTTAATAACGCGGTACTTGTGCGCATTAATAGCACTGTTTCTAAGCTTATCGCTATATGCCTAATTATTGGGGGGACTTTAATTAGGGTCGATTTAAAGCAAGGTCGATTATTCAATATATGTTTTTATGAAGACGTGTACCTTTCTAAGATTCCCGGCCCTTTTTCCCTACGTCACGCTGCCTTGCCTCGGATCTGAAATCTGGACCAATCGCAGCGAGGCACAATCTTGTGTCTATCCCCACTGAAGAAGGAGGGCAGGTTTTCTTTATGCCCACACAAGACTGTCCCTCGTTGCAATTGGTCCGGAACGGCTTGCTACTCTGAGGGAAATCGGTGTGACGCACGGTAAAGGGGCGGGAGCGGGACACTTTAAAATAAACCGAATAACACAACGTTATGGACAGTACACTTTGTTATGAAAATGGATATTGAAGAATAGACCATGTCTTAATATCAACACGTTACTGTCCCTTTAAAAATTCCGATTTAACCCTTTTCAGGGCCAGAGGGGTACGCAGCACATTGCTTTTCAATGCTTTGTGTACCCTTCTGGCCCTGAAAAGGGTTAAACGAATGAAGATGGTTATTGGTCTCATAGGATGCTGATGAATTGCTCCGGTTTGGCTTTAGGCAGATGGCCCTGCGGGTACAGGAATGAGATACTCACGGGGCGGGCACGGACGTCGATCTTCCTCCTTCTCGGTCTGCACTTTCACTAAATCCTCCGTCCTCTGTGACTGTGCCCTTTCCTCTTTGCCTTGAGCAGCTACTGCCCTTGGGGGCTCCTTGGGTTGGGGATCACCCCCGGCTCCCCCTACAGGGTCCCTCTGAAACAGGCCGGCGATCTTCTTCACTGATACTCCTGCCAGCGGCTGCCCATCGCCACTGACTTCTGGGGGACCTGATCCCCGTCTGGGGATGGTGGGCACAGGGGCGTTCTGTGGGCATGGAGGCAGCTGGGGTGGCTTGGGGGGCAGGTGAGGTGGGGGACGGTTTGGGGGTCTGGCTTTAATAATACGGGTTGGTTTTTGGGATAAGGGGATAGGAGGGGGCAGTGTATCCATGGCTGACATGGTGCAAATGAGGTCACAAGGTCTGCGATGACATCATGGAGAACACTGAAAATAAAGGACAAGAGAGATTCAGACAGACGTACTAAGGAGACCTGTTTTATTCTGTATCAACCCAACTGAATGAAAAAGGGCAAATAAAAAAATCTGATTAACCCTCTGAGTGCCAGGGAGGAACGCACCGCATTGAAGAACGATGCGTTGTGTACCCCTCTGGCACTCAAAGAGTTAACTTAAATGTATCTTTTAATCCCTGGATTGCTAGACAGAGTTTTAACACATGGCTATCAGTGACACAGACAGAAGGAGATAGGAGTCTGTCCCTCCCCCTGCAGGGTGACACAGTGACACAGACAGAAGGAGATACGAGTCTGTCCCTCCCCCTGCAGGGTGACACAGTGACACAGACAGAAGGAGATAGGAGTCTGTCCCTCCTCCTGCAGAGTGACACAGTGACACAGACAGAAGGAGATATGAGTCTGTCCCTCCCCCTGCAGGGTGACACAGTGACACAGACAGAAGGAGATATGAGTCTGTCCCTCCTCCTGCAGGGTGACACAGTGACACAGACAGAAGGAGATATGAATCTGTCCCTCCTTCTGCAGGGTGACACAGACAGAAGGAGATATGAGTCTGTCTCTCCTCCTGCAGGGTGACACAGTGACACAGACAGAAGGAGATATGAGTCTGTCTCTCCTCCTGCAGGGTGACACAGTGACACAGACAGAAGGAGATATGAGTCTGTCTCTCCTCCTGCAGGGTGACACAGTGACACAGACAGGAGATATGAGTCTGTCCCTCCTCCTGCAGGGTGACACAGTGACACAGACAGAAGGAGATATGAGTCTGTCCCTCCTCCTGCAGGGTGACACAGTGACACAGACAGAAGGAGATATGAGTCTGTCCCTCCTCCTGTAGGGTGACATGGTGACACAGACAGAAGGAGATGTGAATCTGTCACACACCTCTATATTGTCACTGTAACCGGCAGTCACACACACCTCTATATTGTCACTGTAACCGGCAGTCACACACCTCTATATTGTCACTGTAACCGGCAGTCACACACCTCTATATTGTCACTGTAACCGGCAGTCACACACACCTCTATATTGTTCTGAGCAAGAAATGTATCCATTGTCTGTCCATAAAAGAACCCTAGTTACTGCCCTTACTGTACAAAGAAATCTCTTCCTTTGTTGTGGTCAAAAGCATCTTTTCTCTAGTCTTAAATGATCCTCCTTCTGTTTGCTCAGCTCCTTGAATAGGGCCCAGTGCTTTGGATTGAACTCTGAGTGCCAAAGACATCTCCAATGCATTGCAATGCTTTGGATACCAATATTTTTTATAAATCTTAACCACAACCCTCTTAGACGTCTCTTCTCTAGTGTAAATAACGACAAATTATTTAGGTAAATTAGAAGAATGGACAAGAGTGTGGCAGCTGCTGTTGATAAATGAAAAATAATGCATTTGGGACATAAAAATACAAAGGAAAAATATACTATTAAGGGTACTGTGCTGTCAGAGACAACAGAGGAAAGGGATTTGAGAGTAATTATCTCTAATGACTTAAAGGTAGTCAAGCAATGTAATAAAGCAGTTGGGAATGCAAGCAGGGTACTGGGTTGTATAGCTAGGGGCATTAGTAGCAGAAAAATGGAAGTGGTCATGTCACTCTACAGATCTCTAGTTAGACCTCACCTAGAGTATTGTGTACAGTACAGGAGACCCCATCTCCAGAAGGATATAGATACTCTAGAGTATTGTGTACAGTACCAGAGACCCCATCTCCAGAAGGATATAGATACTATAGAGTATTGTGTACAGTACCGGAGACCCCATCTCCAGAAGGATATAGATAATATAGAGTATTGTGTACAGTACTGGAGACCTCATCTCCAGAAGGATATAGATACTCTAGAATATTGTGTACAGTAGAGGAGACCTCATCTCCAGAAGGATATAGATACTATAGAGTATTGTGTACAGTACAGGAGACCCCATCTCCAGAAGGATATAGATACTATAGAGTATTGTGTACAGTACCAGAGACCCCATCTCCAGAAGGATATAGATACTATAGAGTATTGTGTACAGTAACGGAGAACCCATCTCCAGAAGGATATAGATACTATAGAGTATTGTGTACAGTACTGGAGACCCCATCACCAGAAGGATATAGATACTCTAGAGTATTGTGTACAGTACTGGAGACCCCATCACCAGAAGGATATAGATACTATAGAGTATTGTGTACAGTACCAGAGACCCCATCTCCAGAAGGATATAGATACTATAGAGTATTGTGTACAGTACTGGTGACCCCATCTCCAGAAGGATATAGATACTATAGAGTATTGTGTACAGTACAGGAGACCCCATCTCCAGAAGGATATAGATACTATAGAGTATTGTGTACAGTACAGGAGACCCCATCTCCAGAAGGATATAGATACTATAGAGTATTGTGTACAGTACCAGAGACCCCATCTCCAGAAGGATATAGATACTATAGAGTATTGTGTACAGTAACGGAGACCCCATCTCCAGAAGGATATAGATACTCTAGAGTATTGTGTACAGTACTGGAGACCCCATCACCAGAAGGATATAGATACTATAGAGTATTGTGTACAGTACCAGAGACCCCATCTCCAGAAGGATATAGATACTATAGAGTATTGTGTACAGTACTGGTGACCCCATCTCCAGAAGGATATAGATACTATAGAGTATTGTGTAAAGTACAGGAGACCCCATCTCCAGAAGGATATAGATACTATAGAGTACTGTGTACAGTACTGGTGACCCCATCTCCAGAAGGATATAGATACTATAGAGAGGATTCAGAGAAGGGCTACTAAAATGGTGACGGGTTTACAGGAAAAGAAATATCAGGATAGATTAAAGGATCTGAACATGTATAGCTTGGAGGAGAGAAGAGAGAGAGGGATATGATAGACACATTCACATACATGAAGGGATTCAACAAAGTGCAGGAGGGAAGTACATTTCACGGGAGTAAAGATGTCAGAACAAGAGGCCATAGTCTAAAACTAGAGGGACACAGGTTTAGATGTAATGTAAGAAAGTTTTACTTCACTGAGAGGGTAGTAGATAAGTGGAGTAGCCTACCAGCAGAAGTGGTAGAGGTTAATACAGTGAAGGAATGTAATCATGCATGGGATAGGCATAACGCTGCCCTGAACATAAGACAAGACCAAGGACTAAATAAGGTTTGAGGTTTTTACAGTAGGAAAATGGGCGACTAGATGGGCCGAATGGTTCTTATCTGCCGTCAAATTCTATGTTTCTGTTTCAATGTATCTAGTCTCTCTTTTGAACTAAAATATTCCAGTCCCTTTATTGGATTTTTTGCAAATCTTCATTTATTTTTTTAACTAAAAAATAAAGTTTTTACATGGAATTTATCACGTATTGAGTCTGCTCCTATGGTGGCAGACTTCATAAAAATCCCAGTGCCGCAATATGAAACCCAAAACAGCCCCCTATCCTCCTTTCAGGGGCCAGAGAGCTGTCCCCATTGGGTGTAAGGCAATGTGAAGTATGTGTGTCTCAGCCGTGAGCTTTGAGCGCTATATGCGCATTGCCCATAAACCAGCTGTGATACAGGAGGGGGTATGGGGATTCCACCTCGCTGGGCAGAGACTGAACTGGTAGAATTCAGTCTCTCACTGTCCAGTCTCTTCTCAAGAGAGAAACAGTTGTACAGAGTGGGAGGGGGGGTTCTCTAGCCATCTATCCAGTTCTGTACCCATGATGAAACGATGGGGTTCACAAGAGAGCCTCAATTTCGTTGGCAGGGGACACAGATCTGCAGATTGAAGGTCTATCCTTTTAACCCCTCTGGCACTCAAAGGGTTAAGATCTGGTGCCAAAAAACCATATTCTAGACCAAAAAAAAATATTTAAAAAGGTAAATACTAGGAGGTGTGGGAGGCAGTGAAGGGGCCGTGTACAGAACATGCACACACATTTAGGAGCCAGTTGTTAACCCTTTAGAAGCCCGGTCTACCAGGATTCCCCCCCACACACACACCTAGGACTGAGGTCTAACCAAGAAGAGGCTGTCTCAGGACGATGTCAGGAAGGGACAGAGATATTTGGATGGTGAGTGTCCCAGATCCACAGGAAATAAACGTCCTTTTTCTAAAAATACCAGAAATATTTACTCAGGATTTCCACCTTGGCAGAATGTCTGGGATTTGTTAAAGGAATAGCAGCTCTGGAATTTTACATGTTCTGTACCCAATATATACACAGTCAGGGGGCAGACAGCGCTCTGTCAGGGATAATGAAATCAGGGCTAGTGATTCAATGTAAAAACGATACCAAAAAAAAAGAAAGCACTCAGCACTGCAGGGAGAGTGTAACATTGTATTACATCACACAGTGTATTCAGTGCTGCAGGGAGAGTGTAACATTGTATTACATCACACAGAGCATTCAGTACTGCAGGGATAGTGTAACATTGTATTACATCACACAGAGCATTCAGTGCTGCAGGGATAGTGTTACATTGTATTACATCACACAGATCATTCAGTGCTGCAGGGATAGTGTAACATTGTATTACACCACACAGAGCATTCAGTACTGCAGGGATAGTGTAACGTTGTATTACATCACACAGAGCATTCAGTGCTGCAGGGATAGTGTAACATTGTATTACATCACACAGTGTATTCAGTGCTGCAGGGAGAGTGTAACATTGTATTACATCACACAGAGTATTCAGTGCTGCAGGGATAGTGTAACATTGTATTACATCACACAGAGCATTCAGTACTACAGGGAGAGTGTAACATTGTATTACATCACACAGAGCATTCAGTGCTGCAGGGATAGTGTTACATTGTATTACATCACACAGATCATTCAGTGCTGCAGGGATAGTGTAACATTGTATCACATCACACAGAGCATTCAGTACTGCAGGGATAGTGCAACACTGTATTACATCACACAGATCATTCAGTACTGTAGGGATAGTGTAACATTGTATTACATCACACAGAGCATTCAGTACTGCAGGGATAGTGTAACATTGTATTACATCACACAGATCATTCAGTACTGCAGGGAGAGTGTAACACTGTATTACATCACACAGAGCATTCAGTGCTGCAGGGATAGTGTAACATTGTATTACATCACACAGAGCATTCAGTGCTGCAGGGATAGTGTAATATTGTATTACATCACACAGAGCATTCAGTGCTGCAGGGAGAGTGTAACATTGTATTACATCACACAGAGCATTCAGTACTGAAGGGATAGTGTAACATTGTATTACATCACACAGATCATTCAGTGCTGCAGGGATAGTGTAACATTGTATTACATCACACAGAGCATTCAGTACTGTAGGGAGAGTGTAACATTGTATTACATCACACAGAGCATTCAGTGCTGCAGGGAGAGTGTAACACTGTATTACATCACACAGAACATTCAGTGCTGCAGGGATAGTGTAACATTGTATTACATCACACAGATCATTCAGTGCTGCAGGGATAGTGTAACATTGTATTACATCACACAGAACATTCAGTGCTGCAGGGATAGTGTAACATTGTATTACATCACACAGAGCATTCAGTGCTGCAGGGAGAGTGCAACATTGTATTACATCACACAGAGCATTCAGTGCTGCAGGGATAGTGTAACATTGTATTACATCACACAGAACACTCTGTGCTGCAGGGGTAGTGTAGTAGTAGTGCTACAGAGAGAGATACACACAGGCACAAGAACACAGACAAGCATGGCATATGCAGAGACAGTGGCAGACACAAAAACATGAGGACATGCACACAAACGCACCTCAGATACACACACACACAAAGGTGCACACACACAGGCACACAACGACAGGCGAACACGCGCAGAGAGGTGAATGTACTTATTCACCAGGGCCTGCAGTGGCTACGCTTCAGGGTGCGCACTAATGCAGTAGTTCCCAACCCCATCCTCAGAGGGCGCATTACAGGCCATGTGTTTAGGGTTTCCCTGCTTGTTCACAGGTAAGTTAATGAAATGCCTGAGCCTTGGATCCAGATTCCCTTCTAGTGCGAAGCTGAGATAAAGACATGTCCTGTTAGGACTCCATCAGGACAGGCTTGGGAATCACAGCACTAATGCGCATGGTCACTGTAGTAAATACCGACCAACGCGCACGCTTCATAAACGCTAGGACTTTAATGCCAGCGAGTCACCCCATAGCACGTGCAGGAAAATGGTGTCAGTTCACACCCTTTACTCCGTACCTTGTGTAATATATGATGTTGAGGAATGGAACATCCCGAACCATCAGCAGACCTCCCCCCCCCCCGTCATCCTCCCTTGGTGCAAACGGGTTATGGGGAGGGTTTTTTTGCACATGTAGATTAGTAAATTAGGACGAAGAATGACTTAAAAAAAAAAAAAAAAAAAATCTATTCCCGAGCAGGAACATGGTCCGTATTTATCAGACTAAAGACGTGCTGTTGTGTAGCAAACCCACTGCACCACGGCACGGAAAAGTCCCACTAATATAACCGTGGCTTTTTAAAGGGATAGTAATACTTGCAAATTACTAATCCCCATATTGTAGCTTTGTTAAAAAGAAACTTATTGCCCCCAGTGTCATCTCTCAAACTCTTATGGTTGGGGAGATAATAGCGCTGAAAGTTCTCCCCCTCCCGCCCCCTTCCCTGACTGAGCGCTGACTGCAGGGGAAGCTGTCTTACGACAATGTGCATCAGGCGGCTCTGCAGTCAGCTTTCAGTCAGGGAAGGGGGAGGGAGGGGGAACTTTGAGCGCTATCATCTCCCAAACCATAAGGGTTTGAGAGATGACAGGTCCATCTCCAGGGAATCCACAGAATCATGTCCGCCTCCACAGAATCGCCACGGAATCAGATCCATCTCCATGGAATCAGGTTTTCCTCCACGGAATCTCCACAGAATCATGTCCGCCTCTACGGAATCATGTCCGCCTCCACGGAATCATGTCCGCCTCCACGGAATCGCCATGAAATCAGATCCATCTCCACGGAATCATGCCCGCCTCCACGGAATCACGATCTCCAGTAATAATTAAAGAAGAATGCTAAAGAACCAATCCGTGCGGAATACATTCATAGTGGTCATTCGGATTTCTGTCCAGATTAAAGGTAAGCGGGGGGTTGTTATTAAGAGATGTCAGCCTTGCGTTAAAGTAGAACTACCACCCGACACAATCTTTACCTTCACTAATTCCCCATCTGGTGACTACCTGCTTAGTAGCGCTAATCACCAGAATAATTACCTTATTTAATAGATTTCTCCTCTCTTCCATCGGTGACAGGCAGGACGGAGCGCGGACATCTTGCCATTGTGACATCCGCGCACCTGCGCTGTCAGTCCCAGCCGGAGCCAAATGCTCCTAGCAACGCCTCCTAGACCCGGCTGGGACTGACAGCGCAGACGCACAGACGTCACAATGCGTCCAAATGGCTCCTAGCAACGCCTACTAGACCTGGCTGGGACTGACAGCGCAGGCGCGCAGACGTCACAATGCGTCCAAATGCTCCTAGCAATGCCTACTAGACCCGGCTGGGACTGACAGCACAGGCGCACAGACGTCACAATGCGTCCAAACGGCTCCTAGCAACGCCTACTAGACCCGGCTGGGACTGACAGCGCAGACGCACAGACGTCACAATGCGTCCAAACGGCTCCTAGCAATGCCTACTAGACCCAGCTGGGACTGACAGCGCAGGCGCACAGACGTCACAATGCATCCAAATGGCTCCTAGCAATGCCTACTAGACCCAGCTGGGACTGACAGCGCAGGCGCACAGACGTCACAATGCGTCCAAATGGCTCCTAGCAACGCCTACTAGACCCGGCTGGGACTGACAGCGCAGGCGCACAGACGTCACAATGCGTCCAAACGGCTCCTAGCAACGCCTACTAGACCCAGCTGGGACTGACAGCGCAGGCGCGCAGACGTCACAATGGCAAAATGTCCACTCTCCGTCCTGCCTGTCACCCATAGAAGAGAGGAGAAAACTATAAAATCAGGTAATTATTCTGGTGATTAGTGCTACTAATCAGCTAGTCGCCAGATGGGGACTTAGTGAAGTAAAGATTGTGTCGGGTGGTAGTTCCACTTTACGAACTCAGATAGATACGCAGATAAACTTCGGATTAATTAACTCTGAGCATTTTAACCCAACGCATTTCGTTGAATATCTCACAAGGTTAATCCACTCTCAAAACAAATGAACTGTACCATAGGAGACAAAAAAAAAAATCCCCAGATTCTCACTGTCTTAACCCTTTGAGTGCCAGGAGGTGGTATGCAACGCATTGAATACCCCTCTGGCAATCAAAGGGTTAAATACTATTTTTAAACTCCGTGGATAGTAGAATACAGAAGTCTCCAAAGAACTGCGTCACACTCGGCTTGATCCAGACTTGCTCCTGTTGTGTTTGGTGCGTACGGCCCCATGTTTCTCACTAATCTCTGTCTGGCCTGGTCCCGCATGCCTTTGGGAGATTTGGGACAGGGGATGGGCCTCAGGACTGGCCGGCTGTCACCCCTTCCAGCTCCCTACACCCACGCGTGCCTGTTCCTGGTGTGTAAGGAAAATCTGGGATAGGCCGACTGACCCACCCACAGACAGCTGGGCGCACCACTGCAGGGCTGGTCAAAAAGGGCCTACACATCACTTAACCCTTCCAGTGCCGGAGGAGAGCTGCCGAACGAAGTCTTTATAAGCATCCCTGATTTAAAGGGATATGTGGTGATTTCATGAACTGAACTGTATTAGCCATCTTTAATTAGACAGCTCCTTTTTGTGTAGTTTAGATTAATTAATGTATGCCGCGCAGGCACTTCCTGTCTTAAAGGGATAGTAATACTTCATTTTAACTTTATTTTATTTCGTAGGCATTAAATAAACATGAAGAACGATATAAGTCTTATCTCTCAGACCTTTATGGTTTATGAGATATTCACAAGCAAAGTTTCCCCTCCTGCCCCTTTTACCTAGTGTAAGCCATCTCTTCTCAGATGTGGAATCCAGTCCATAGACCAGACAGATAACAGCAGGGGACAATCTTCTTCCTATGAGAACAATGAAAACACTGCCCCCCTTGACAAGTTTTTCAGGTTTTTCCCTTATTGAAGATTGTCCCTCTCTGAAGTCTACCTGGGCACCTCCCTTCTGATCTGGCTGAGCAGTGTTACATCAGTAAAAGGGGCTGGAGGGGGATACTTTGTCATTGAATTACTCTTGTACTACAACTCTGACAGAATTGAAATAACACTCTGCAAAGTCCAAATTACTATGATGATTAATTAGAGCTGCTTTTATTATGAAACATTACTATCCCTTTAACCCCACATTACCACCCCACTCACTGACACTTAAAGCGGAACTACCACCCATGAATAAATCTGGCCCAATGAAACACCTATCTGGTGACTAGCTGCTAAATAGTGCTAATCACCACAAATATTACCTGGTGTTCCCGGTCTGTCAGGCAGGAAACAGCGCAGACATCTTTCCATAGTGACGCCTGCGCTGTCAGCCGCCAGATGGGTTTTATTCATGGGTGGTAGTTCCACTTGTACAGTAGAAAATCTTAATGTCCAGTATAAATCAGTTGTTTATGGACTGGTTCTGTACAACTCTGTAAAACTCCAAGACCCAAGATCCTCCTACTGACGGTTTTCCTTCCTAAGAGTACGTCACTGGTAGGAGTCTGGTACCAAAAATATTCATATCCACCTCAGCGCACAGTTCATCTTGTAACATACAGAACCAGGGAGCGAGCGAGACAGAGGGCGAGTGACAGAGAGAGAGAGTACAAGCGAGACAAAGCACGAGCGAGAGAGAGAGTGACAGAGAGATAGTGCGAGAGTGACAGAGCGAGACAGAGGTGTGAGAGAGACAGAGCGTGAACGACAGGGAGAGAGAGCACGAGCGAGAGAGAGTGACAGAGAGATAGCGAGAGAGTGACAGAGTGAGAGAGTGACAGAGCGAGACAGAGGTGTGAGAGAGACAGAGGGTGAGCGACAGAGAGAGAGTACAAGCGAGACAAAGCACGAGTGACAGAGAGAGAGCGCACAAGCGAGACAAAGCACGAGCGAGAGAGAGTGACAGAGAGATAGCGAGAGAGTGACAGAACGAGACAGAGGTGTGAGAGAGACAGAGCGTGAACGACAGGGAGAGAGAGCACGAGCGAGAGAGAGTGACAGAGAGATAGCGAGAGAGTGACAGAGTGAGAGAGTGACAGAGCGAGACAGAGGTGTGAGAGAGACAGAGGGCAAGCGCGACAGAGGGCGAGCGCAACAGAGGGCGAAAACAAGAGACAGACAGAGGGCAAGCGCGAGAGACAGACAGAGGGCATGAGAGCAAGACAGAGCGGGACAGAGAGCACGAGAGAGAGACAGAGTGAGGCAGACAGCGAGAGAGAGAGCGCGAGACAGACAGCGAGAGAGAGAGAGCGCGAGACAGACAGCGAGAGAGAGAGCGCAAGACAGACAGAGAGAGAGACAGACAGCGAGACAGACAGACAGAGAGCTCACTTGTGAGGTAGTTCTCACACAGAGCACCATGTGCCGTAGGAAGACTGTGAACACAAAATACGTGACCTGCCAGGAACGTCATTTGTCCTTTAGGAAAGGTGATGGTCTTGGTACGTCACCGGTCCTTTAGGGGTTAAGTGGAAGAAAAAAAACATGCACTTTTCCCAAAACACTTGTAACATTAACCTTTTAAGGGGAATGATCGAACCTTAATTTACCATAAGACATTACTATGTCTTTAAACCTCAATATTGCTATGTCCAAGGGGCGGAGTTTCTTTCCTGTGGTTCTTCTACCAACTGTCATGTCTGCCTCCATGAACATGACATTGTGAAGGAATGACTGAAGATGTTAAAAAAGTCAACCAAAATTCATAAGGGTCATTTTGGGGTCATGGGGCCATAATAAATTAACTGGGGTGGTTTTACTTCTCCTTTAACAGGTTAATTTCTTCCCGCGTTTTAAAGTGAAAATCCACAGACGTCTGATATGTTTTTTCTGTCCCTTATCCATAAATGCAGGTAAGCCCTGCAGATCTCTATAGATGTACATAACCTTGTATTAACCCCGCAGCCCCTCTCCTCTTGTAAAGGAGACAGGAAAGGCTGGACTTCCTGTAGACACTACTCAGGAAGGGAAAGAGTTCCTAACCGTATCCTGCAGATAGACATGGGGAGAGAGAGAGAGACTAAACTATCAGGAGAGACGGGGGATCGCTGTCCTGCAGAGCTGACTCTACAGAATAAACAGTGTAGAGAGAGAGATTTGGGATAACTACACCCTGCACAGCTGACTCTACAGAATAAACAGTGTAGAGAGAGAGATTTGGGATAACTACACCCTGCACAGCTGACTCTCAAGAAAACAAATATTTTGTACAGAAAAACAGGTAATCGCTACCCTGCAGACCTGACACTCTTGAAAAGCGATACTGAGGCACTCAGAAGAAGTGGAGAAATTCTGGAGTAAAACTACACCATGGAGAAAAAAAAATAATTTACCAAATTCCTATTATATTAATAGGGGATTTTAACCTCTTGTATGCTTGAGAAGGCATACAGGGGCATTCCCCCACAATGCCATTGGTTTGTTCCTTAATTACCACTGTATATTTAGAGACAGGGCATTACCACCCTGCAGAGCTGACACTCCAGATACTGCGTGTAATATATATTTACTAGCGAATGATGCACAACTTTGCCCGTGCGATTGGGGACACCGCGCACAACAGGAACTTGTGAGACCGCCGCCGGACCGAGTCTCGCTGCAGCAATTTTCACAGGAGTGGGTGTGGGTTAGCCCACCCCCGGCCCGCTCCTGTGAAAATCATTGCACCTGATTCTCTGCATGCGACTAATCTCTACCCCATACCATGTGCTGCAATACACAGAGCACTGCGTGCTGCAATACACAGAGCAATACACAGAACACTGCATGCTGCAATACACACAGCAATACACAGAGCACTGCATGCTGCAATACACAGAGCAATACACAGAACACTGCAATACACAGAGCACCGCGTGCTGCAATACACAGAGCACCCCGTGCTGCAATACACAGAGCACTGCATGCTGCAATACACAGAGCACAGCAATACAGAGCACTGCATGCTGCAATACACAGAGCACAGCAATACACAGAGCACTGCATGCTGCAATACACAGAGCAATACACAGAGCACAGCGTGCTGCAATACACAGAGCAATACACAGAGCACTGCATGCTGCAATACACAGAGCACTGCATGCTGCAATACACAGAGCACAGCAATACACAGAGCACTGCATGCTGCAATACACAGAACACTGCATGCTGCAATACACACAGCAATACACAGAGCACCGCGTGCTGCAATACACAGAGCACTGCATGCTGCAATACACAGAGCAATACACAGAACACTGCAATACACACAGCAATACACAGAGCACCGCGTGCTGCAATACACAGAGCAATACACAGAGCACCCCGTGCTGCAATACACAGAGCACAGCAATACACAGAGCACCCCGTGCTGCAATACACAGAGCACTGCATGCTGCAATACACAGAGCATAGCAATACACAGAGCACTGCATGCTGCAATACACAGAGCACAGCAATACACAGAGCACCCCGTGCTGCAATACACAGGGTACTGCAATACACAGAGCACCCCGTGCTGCAATACACAGAGCACAGCAATACACAAAGCACCCCGTGCTGCAATACACAGAGTACTGCAATAAACAGAGCACCCCGTGCTGCAATACACAGAGTACTGCAATACACAGAGCACAGCAATACACAAAGCACCCCGTGCTGCAATACACAGAGCACAGCAATACACAAAGCACCCCGTGCTGCAATACACAGAGCACTGCAATACACAGAGCACCCCGTGCTGCAATACACAGAGTACTGCAATACACAGAGCACCCCGTGCTGCAATACACAGAGCACTGCAATACACAGAGCACCCCGTGCTGCAATACACAGAGCACAGCAATACACAGAGCACCCCGTGCTGCAATACACAGAGCACAGCAATACACAGAGCACCCCGTGCTGCAATACACAGAGCACAGCAATACACAGAGCACCCCGTGCTGCAATACACAGAGCACTGCAATACACAGAGCACCCTGTGCTGCAATACACAGAGCACTGCAATACACAGAGCACTGCATGCTGCAATACACAGAGCATAGCAATACACAGAGCACTGCATGCTGCAATACACAGAGCACAGCAATACACAGAGCACCCCGTGCTGCAATACACAGGGTACTGCAATACACAGAGCACCCCGTGCTGCAATACACAGAGCACAGCAATACACAAAGCACCCCGTGCTGCAATACACAGAGTACTGCAATAAACAGAGCACCCCGTGCTGCAATACACAGAGTACTGCAATACACAGAGCACAGCAATACACAAAGCACCCCGTGCTGCAATACACAGAGCACAGCAATACACAAAGCACCCCGTGCTGCAATACACAGAGCACTGCAATACACAGAGCACCCCGTGCTGCAATACACAGAGTACTGCAATACACAGAGCACCCCGTGCTGCAATACACAGAGCACTGCAATACACAGAGCACCCCGTGCTGCAATACACAGAGCACAGCAATACACAGAGCACCCCGTGCTGCAATACACAGAGCACAGCAATACACAGAGCACCCCGTGCTGCAATACACAGAGCACTGCAATACACAGAGCACCCTGTGCTGCAATACACAGAGCACTGCAATACACAGAGCACCCCGTGCTGCAATACACAGAGCACTGCAATACACAGAGCACCCTGTGCTGCAATACACAGAGCACTGCAATACACAGAGCACCCCGTGCTGCAATACACAGAGCACTGCAATACACAGAGCAATACACAGAGCACTGCATGCTGCAAAAGACAGAACACCCCGTGCTACAATACACAGAGTGCCACTATACACAGTGCAGTACGCACTGCAATACACCAGTTACATGGGGTGGGGGGGAATGCACATATGATTGGTTGATATTAACCTGAACAACTGCACTTCACTTCCAGTTCCCTTATCCCTTCTATACCCAGTGCACAGTGCGCTCTACTAACTACATATACACACAGCGAGATACCGGCGGCTGCATGGGGCAGTTGGTTTGCTCCAGAATTGCACTACTTTCATTTAGTTCATCAGCCGTACTATGTAATGGCATGCAACAATGACATCACCATTCCATTACTTAGTGATGTCATCAAGTAACAATGACATCACCAAGCCATTACATAGTGATGTAATCGTGTAACAATGACATGCCATTACATAGTGATGTCATCATGTAACAGTGACATCACCAAGCCATTACATAGTGATGTCATCATGTAACAATGAGATCACCATTCCATTACACTGTGATGTCACTGTGTAAGAACAGAGGCGCTGAGGTACGGAGAGCGAATCTGGGACAAAACCATAAGGGACAAAAATGAATTCACCAAATTCCTACCAATTTAAATGAGGCTTTTAACCCCTCCGCCACGAATTGCTAGATAAATCTCCAAAGCATTGCAAAGCGTTGAAGACTTCTTTATCATTCAAGGGGTTAAAAGCAATGTAGATTTGTCATTTGCACCCTACGACGCAGCAAGTTAACCCCCGATTTGCTACACTTTTACTTTAACACATCAGCTGCACTAGGTGGTATAATGTAACAATGCGGAATGTGACATCCAACTGTCATTTCCTCATGATGATCTCACAGTGACATCATAAGTGTCACAGAAGAAACCCGACCAATAGCAGTGGTGTTCCCTATACCAAGAGCCTGAACAACAGAGCTGCTTCTAGGCTGTCACCGATGCACAGGGGGCTGTTGCACCAGGAAGAAATGGAGTCATTCTGGAGCCAGCCAGCTGGGGGCAAATCAGGGTTCACCAAGACTTTAAATGGGGGTGTTTAACTGCTTGAATACAAGAGAGGTCTCCATGCATTTTATTCACTCTCCTTCCACTATGGTGTCATTAAGTTGCTCCAGAATTGCTCCAATATTCTTAGTAAATCAGCCAAAATGGGAGTTATTCAGCAAGTTGTGATGAAGTGGAGATAACGTCTCCAGTTATATCACTTCTCCAGTTCCTATGTTATTATATGGAGCCTGTGCACTAAGGTTTCTCCCACTTGAGAAATCCTAGTGAATAGGATCTATAGAATAACATAGGAACTGGAGAAGTGATATCACTGGAGAAGTTATCTCCACTTTATCACACCTTGGTGAGTAACCCCCCAATGCCTGTGAACTACACACTGAATGTGCACTTGTTCGACACCCACACATTGCCCTTACACCATAAACACACACGCCATACACAAACACGGTGCCCTCACAATTACACATAAACAGCACTCTAACACAATACACATACAGCTGATACAGTACACATAAACAGAGATCTAACACAATACACACACAGCTGACACAGTACACAAAAACAGAGATCTAACACAATACACACACAGCTGACACAGTACACATAAACAGCACTCTAACACAATACACACACACAGCTGACACAGTACACATAAACAGAGATCTAACACTATACACACAGCTGATACAGTACACATAAACAGAGATCTAACACAAAACACACACAGCTGATACAGTACACATAAACAGAGATCTAACACAATACACACACAGCTGATACAGTACACATAAACAGCACTCTAACACAATACACATACAGCTGATACAGTACACATAAACAGATATCTAACACAATACACACACAGCTGATACAGTACACATAAACAGCACTCTAACACAATACACATACAGCTGATACAGTACACATAAACAGCACTCTAACACAATACACACACAGCTGACACAGTACACATAAACAGCACTCTAACACAATACACACACAGCTGATACAGTACACATAAACAGCACTCTAACACAATACACATACAGCTGATACAGTACACATAAACAGAGATCTAACACAATACACACACAGCTGATACAGTACACATAAACAGAGATCTAACACAATACACACACAGCTGATACAGTACACATAAACAGCACTCTAACAATACACACACAGCTGACACAGTACACATAAACAGCACTCTAACACAATACACACACAGCTGACACAGTACACATAAACAGCACTCTAACACAATACACACACAGCTGATACAGTACACATAAACAGCACTCTAACACAATACACACACAGCTGATACAGTACACATAAACAGAGAACTAACACAATACACACAGCTGATACAGTACACATAAACAGCACTCTAACACAATACACACACAGCTGATACATTACACATAAACAGAGATCTAACACAAAACACACACAGCTGATACAGTACACATAAACAGCACTCTAACACAATACACATACAGCTGACACAGTACACATAAACAGCACTCTAACACAATACACACACAGCTGATACAGTACACATAAACAGAGATCTAACACAATACACACACAGCTGACACAGTACACATAAACAGCACTCTAACACAATACACACACACAGCTGACACAGTACACATAAACAGCACTCTAACACAATACACACACAGCTGATACAGTACACATAAACAGAGATCTAACACAATACACACACACAGCTGACACAGTACACATAAACAGCACTCTAACACAATACACACACAGCTGACACAGTACACATAAACAGAGATCTAACACAATACACATACAGCTGACACAGTACACATGAACAGCACTCTAACACAATACACACACAGCTGATACAGTACACATAAACAGAGATCTAACACAATACACACACACAGCTGACACAGTACACATAAACAGCACTCTAACACAATACACACACAGCTGACACAGTACACATAAACAGAGATCTAACACAATACACATACAGCTGATACAGTACACACAAACAGTACTCTAACACAATACACACACAGCTGATACATTACACATAAACAGAGATCTAACACCACACACACCTGACACAATACACATAAATAAACAAATACAAAACAGACACACACCTCTCTGTGATAAGACAGGTGGGAGGGTGGGGTGATCAGTCTCAGACACATTGGGGAGACACAACAGATACATGGGTAGAAATACAGACACAATATAAATACACACACCTCACATGCACTGATCAAACACCAACACCCACACAAAGGAGATCAGAAAGTATGTGTGTGTGTAAGAATTTATATTTCCTTTATACTTCCACTGCATGTACCCAGTACCGTCTCTCTGCGCCTGTACCAGGACTGGATCCTCTATAATTTAATATATATAGATATATATACACATATTATACAGAACGTATATATATATCATCACTGTATATTACCAGCCTTGATCTCTCTGTACCAGGACTGGATCATCTAGCTCTATGTATATATTATACACTTAGTGTATACACCCAGCCCTTACCTCTCTGTGTCTGTACCACTGGATCCTATATATTATACAGACAGTATATATCCTCAGTGTATATATACACAGCCTTTACCTCTCTGTGCTTGTACCCAGCGCTGTCTCTCTATATGCACTGTATTATACAGATAGTATATATATCATCAGTGTATATACCCAGCCCTGATCTCTCTGTGCCTGTACCAATGGCTCCTCTATATATACTATACAGACAGTATACTCATATACCCCGCCTCTCTCTCATCTCTCCAGCGCTGGATCCCTTATACAGATATTGTAATTCAGACAGTACAGTATATACACACGTATTATACAGACAGTAGTGTATATACACCCACATACCTGTCTGTACCCAGTGCCGGATCCTCTATACACATATTATTATATATACAGCCATCCCTTACCCGCCTGTACCCAATGCCGGATCCTCTACAGACATAGTATTATACAGATATATAGACAGCCCTTACCTGTCTGTACCCGGCACCGGATCCCATCCAGCCCGCTGCAGCCTCCTCCATACACACACACAGTCCAGTATGGAACCCGGTACAGTCACAGGGGCGGGGTACAAAGGGGAGGGCAGGATACAGGGGAGGGGCGGGGATACAAGGGAGAGGTAGAGTACAGGGGACGGGATAGGGTGAACAGTGGAGGGGCGGAGTTACGGGAGGGGAGGGGTGCAGAGCCGGTTTGCATTGTTCTCTCAATCCAGATGATTGTGTGTTTTATGTTTATATCTGTGTGTGTTATATCTATGTGTGTGTGTTATATAGATATGTCTGTGTGTTGTGTTATATATATATATATATATATATATATTATATATATATATATATGTGTGTTTTATATTTATATCTGTGTGTGTTATATCTATGTGTGTGTGTTATATATATATGTCTGTGTGTTGTGTTATATATATATATATGTGTGTTTTATATTTATATCTGTGTGTGTTATATCTATGTGTGTGTGTTATATATATATGTCTGTGTGTTGTGTTATATATATATATATATATATATATATATATGTGTGTGTTTTATATTTATATCTGTGTGTGTTATATCTATGTGTGTGTGTTATATATATATGTCTGTGTGTTGTGTTATATATATATATATATGTGTGTTTTATATTTATATCTGTGTGTGTTATATCTATGTGTGTGTGTTATATATATATGTCTGTGTGTTGTGTTATATATATATATATATATATGTGTGTTTTATATTTATATCTGTGTGTGTTATATCTATGTGTGTGTGTTATATATATATGTCTGTGTGTTGTGTTATATATATATATATATATATATATATATGTGTGTGTTTTATATTTATATCTGTGTGTGTTATATCTATGTGTGTGTGTTATATATATATGTCTGTGTGTTGTGTTATATATATATATATATATGTGTGTTTTATATTTATATCTGTGTGTGTTATATCATGTGTGTTATATATATATGTCTGTGTGTTGTGTTATATATATATATATATATGTGTGTTTTATATTTATATCTGTGTGTGTTATATCATGTGTGTTATATATATATGTGTGTGTTTTATAGTTATATCTATGTATGTTATATCTATGTGTGTGTTATATATATATATATATATATATATATATATATATATATATATATGTGTGTGTGTTTTATAGTTATATCTGTGTGTGTTATATATGTGTGTGTGTTTTAAATGTATATCTGTGTTATATCTTTGTGTGTGTGTGTCATATTTATATCTATGTGTGTTATATATATCTGTGTTATATATATGTGTGTGTGTCTTGTGTTTATATATATCTGTGTTTTATATTTATGTATATATATATATATCTGTGTGTGTTATATGTGTGTTTTATATAGGTGTGTGTTGTGTTATATATATCTGTGTGTGTTTTATATAGGTTTGAGTTTAATATATATATATTTTTTATTATTATTTATTTATTATATGTGTGTGTGTTATATATGCATGTGTTGTGTTTTATGTTTATATATATATATATATATGTGTGTGTGATGTATATGTGAGGATATCTGTGTGCGTTATACTGTATATGTTTTATATATCTGAGTATATCTGTGTGTTATATATGAGTGTGTGTTATATATGAGTGTGTGTTATATATCCGACTATAGCTGTGTGTTATATATGAGTGTGTGTTTTATATATATATGAGTATATCTGTGTGTTTGCTGTATATGTCAGCGTATCTGTGTGTTATATATGAGTGTGTGTTATATATCCGAGTATATCTGGGTCTTATATAAGAGTGTGTGTTATATATATATGAGTGTATCTGTGTGTTATATATCTGTGTGTATGCTGTATATGTCAGCTTATCTGTGTGTTTTATGTTCAAGTATATCGGTGTGTTATATAAGAGTGTGTTATATATCTGAGTGTATCTGTGTGTTATATAGTATGTGTTATATATCTGAGTGTATCTGTGTGTTAAAGGAATAGTAATACTTCAAAATTACTATCCCTTATATTGAAGCCCTTGAAAAACTGAATTAAATGCCACCAGCGGCATCTCTCAGACCTTTATGGTTTGTGAGATAGCCGCTTTTACACTTCGCTCTCCCCGCCTCTCCCCTGACGTCAGTGTTCTTGCTGCAGCAGGGGAATCCGTTCATTGAATCAAGCGGAGGCTCTTCAGCAGGGCCAGATCTCATTACAGAAGAAACGATCCTTCACTAAAACGGTCTTCTACATGGTCTTGGTAACCAAGCACAAGTAGAAGACCGTTTTAGTGAAGAATCTTGTTTTCCATAACGAGATCTCGGCTCTGCTAAAGAGCCTCCACCGGTCCTGGGAACGGATTTCCCTGCTGAAGCAAGAACACTGACGTCAGCAGAGAGGCAGGGGGGAGCGAAGTTTAAAAGCGGCTATCTCGCAAACCATAAAGGTTTGAGAGATGCAGCTGGTGGCATTTAATTCAGTTTTTCAAGGGCTTCAATATAAGGGATAGTAATGTTGAAGTATTACTATCCCTTTAAATAGGAGTGTGTGTTGTACAGTGTGTGTTCTATATGTGGGTGGATCTGTGTGTTTTATATATATGTGTGAATGTGAATGTGATTGTGTTAAATATATGTGTGTGTGTGTGTTACACATTTTGAGAGTTATATGTGTGAGTGTATTTGCTTTTATCTGTTATATATGTGAGTGTATCTGTGTTTGTGTTTTATATGTGTGTTATATATGTGAGTGTTCTATATGTATGTTATATATGGGAGTGTGTCTATATGTGAGTCTGTGTTATACAGAGCCAGATTAAGACTCCATAGGGCCCTAGGCAGAGCACCACCCTTGTTGTAATCCTTTCTTAGATTACTTGTTCTTGTGGGTACAGGGACTAACACCTGCTTAATAAATGCTTTAAATATAGTAATAATGTACAGCAGGGCTTACAATTGAAATGGGACTATCCTAATGATACCACAGAGCTTACAACTGAAATGGGACTACCCTAGTGACACCTCAGTGCTTACAATTGAAATGGGACTACCCTAGTGATACCACAGAGCTTACAACTGAAATGGGACTACCCTAATGATACCACAGAGCTTACAATTGAAATGGGACTACCCTAATGATACCACAGAGCTTACAATTGAAATGGGGCTACTCTAGTGACACCACAGTGCTTACAACTGAAATGGGACTACCCTAATGATACCACAGGGCTTACAATAGAAATGGGACTACCCTAATGACACCACAGCGCTTACAACAGAAATGGGACTACCCTAGTGATACCACAGAGCTTACAATTGAAATGGGACTACCCTAGTGACACCACAGAGCTTACAACTGAAATGGGACTACCCTAATGATGCCACAGAGCTTACAATTGAAATGGGACTACCCTAGTGACACCACAGAGCTTACAATTCAAATGGGACTACCCTAATGATACCACAGAGCTTACAACAGAAATGGGACTACCCTAGTGACACCACTGAGCTTACAGTTCAAATGGGACTACCCTAATGATACCACAGAGCTTACAACTGAAATGGGACTACCCTAGTGACACCACTGAGCTTACAGTTGATATAATAGAAAAACGTGGTGCACCACCGTTAGCGTATATGGGGTGCCTAGTTATGGCACTTGGGCATGTGCTAGGATAATAATATAATTTTATATTTAATAATGTAATTGAAATAGTTACACAACTGCTACCAAGGAGACTGCAATTCCTTGACTACAAATGGGTAGTTATAGATTGTAAGCTCTGTGGGATCACTTGGGTTGCTCTGTTTCAATTGTTAGCTCTGTGGTATCACAGGGGAGTGAGATAGAGAGTATAAGGGTGAGAGAAGGGGAAGGCGAGAGTTGTGGGGAGAGGCATGGGGGACAGTGTGTGAAATAAAGTGGGGACAAGAGGAAGCCATTCTGTTGCTAACAACTGTGCCACAGGCACATGGAGGCGGTGGGGAGGTGATTTAATTGGGGATTTTAACTGCGAGAATGTTAGTGATATCTCCAATGCATTTCATCACAATGGATTGAAAACTCCTTTACCATCCGAAGGTTTAAATTACTTTTTTTTTTAATCAATGTGGAAGAATTTTGTACAACACTCTGGAATTTGTCGGTGCCTTTAAAAAAATATATATATTTTTGAATAAGTCGAGAGAATTGTGTCCTGAATTTTGCACAACAGACACACGTGGAGGCTGACATACTAATAATTACTGGGGGTTATGCACTAAGGAGTGATAAAGAGGGGATAACTTCTCCAGTTCTTGCAGGTGAGGACCGGCAACATACGGCCCAGAGGGCAAATACAATCAAGTGGTCCATTTCTACTAGCGTCCAAGCCCACTGTCCCAACCCACCCGTTTCATTAATATTAAAATTGTTCTTAATGTTGTGAAGTAACGCAAGTGATACCACAGAGCTTACAGTTGAAATGGGGCTACATTAGTGATACTACAGTGCTTACAATTTAAGTAAAGCTACACTAGTGATGCCATAGAGCATACAAGGGAATTATTACTAGTGTAACTCTATTTGGATTGTAGCTCTGCATTATCATTTGTATTTAGATTAATTTCATATGTAAGCTGACCTGGAAATAGATATAGAAAGCAAAATATCAATATTTGCAGATGATACTAAATTATGCAGGATAATTAATTCAGAACAGGATAATTGCTCTCTACAGAGGGATTTATATAAAATGGCAGATTGGGCAAACAAATGGAATATGAAGTTTAATGTGGGGAAGTGTAAAGTCATGCGTTTGGGAGGAAACAATCCAAGGCTACTTATAAACTTAATGTAATAATTTTAGGTGACTCGTTGCTAGAAAAATACCTGGGAATCCTTGTCAACTACAAACTTGGAAACAGTGACCAGTGTCAAACAGCAGTAGCAAAGGCAAACAAAGTCCTGTCTTGTATAAAAAGAGGTGTTGAAGCAAGAGTGGATAACATTATTTTGCCATTGTACAAATCATTGGTAAGACCTCACCTTGAGTATGCAGTGCAATTTTGGGCACCGGTTCTGAAAAAGGATATACTAGAACTAGAGAGGGTACAGCAAAGAGCAACAAAATTAATTAAGGGAATGGAGGACTTGACATATGAGGAACGACTAGACAAACTTGGTTTATTTACTCTAGAGAAAAGACGACTAAGAGGAGACCTTATCACAATGTACAAGTATATGAGAGGTCAATACAAGGATCTCTGTGGTGAGCTATTTATTCCAAGGCCTGATCAGGTGACCAGGGGACACCCCTTGAGATTAGAGGAAAGGAGGTTTAGACTTCAGCAGAGGAAGGGTTTTTTTTTACGGTAAGGTCTGTCAAATTGTGGAATTCATTGCCAAGGGAGGTAGTTATGGCAGATACAATGGATACATTTAAGAGAAGATTAGATACATTTCTTTCAAAAGGGAAGACACAGAGTTATACTGTTTATCAGTAGGCTGATCAGGAAGGTCTGATAAAGACTAACTTAATTGGTAGCAGGAAAGTTATAAAATTCTCAGTTACTGAGGTATGAGGCGAAGGTTGGACTTGATGGACTTGTGTCTTTTTTCAACCAAATTTACTATGTTACTATGTAAGCTCTGTTGTATCACTAGTTTAGCTCCATTTACAAGTGGGAGATTGAGTGAGGCAGTGGCCTACCAGCCCAGGGGGCAATTGCCCCCCAGGCCAACTCTCCCCTGAGTTCTTGTGTTATTCTATGGAGCCTATGCACTAAGATCTCCAAAACTGAAGAAAACTTAGTGCATTGACTCCACAGACCAACATAAGGACTGAAGAAGTGCTATCACTGGAGAAGTTATATCACACCTTAGTGCATCTCCCAATGGAGTCATGTTAGAGTTAAAGGGAAAGTAATACTTGAATTAAACTTGAGGTCTGAGTCTTCTTTATATGTTTGAAAAGGGATAGTAATGTCTTAAAGGGATAGTAATACGTAACAAAAAATATGTTGTAGGGTTTATCCCCCTGAGTAAAACAAGAGTACTCCCACTGCTGAAAGGTGTTTTATTCAAAAGTTATTAATTTTCAAAGTTGAATTTTTTAGGTGCAATATCACAGTGGCCTGAAATTGATCCTATGGACAGCTCTGGTCCCGGGACCATAAATCTCCATAGGATGGTGTAGCAACAGCGCCACTGTACAATTTCAGGCCACTGTGAAATTGCACCTTAAAAATTCAAATTTGAAAATTAATAATTTTTGAATGAAACACCTTTCAGCAGTGGGAGTACCCTTGTTTTACTCAGGGGGATAAACCCTACAACATATTCTTTTTACATTTTAAGTATTACTATCCCTTTAAATATATTAAATGTAATATTGTAGTGACTTAAAGGGATAGTAATACTTCGTTTTATCTTTATTTTATTCTGTAGGCATTAAAAAAACATGAAGAATGGTATAAGTCTTATCTCTCAGACCTTTATGGTTTATGAGATATTCACAAGCAAAGTTCCCCTCCCGCCCCTTTTACCTAGTGTAAGCCATCTCTTCTCAGATGTGGAATCCAGTCCATAGACCAGACAGATAACAGCAGGGGACAATCTTCTTCCTATGAGAACAATGAAATCCCTGCCCCCTTTTACCTAGTGTAAGCCATCTCTTCTCAGATGTGGAATCCAGTCCATAGACCAGACAGATAACAGCAGGGGACAATCTTCTTCCTATGAGAACAATGAAAACCCTTCCCCCCTTGACAAGTTTTTCAGGTTTTTCCCTTATCTTAATTGAAGATTGTCCATCTTTATGGTTTGAGAGATAGGAATGGCATTGATGGATTTCTTATTTTAGTCTCTGCAATATTGCATTTAATATATTTAAGCTATTTCTATCCTTTTAAACACATAGCACTATATTTCAACACTTTCAGATTTCTAGTACAAGCACAATTCAATCGGCTGCGTCACTCAGCCTCGTAGTCTGGTCCGGATGGAGCTCAGCGAGGGGCAATCTTCAGTAAGCAAAAGGAAAATCCTCAAGGGGGCAGTGTTTTCCTTATACATACTGTGTGAAGATTGTCCCTCGCTGCATTTGTCTGGTCCCATAACTGGATTCCACATCTAATAGGAGGCAGCCAAGTAGGGGGATCCTTTCCAAATTAATTGCGCTGAGACTACAAATCTGTAAGTGTTGAAATGGGTGCAATATGAGTGCAATAAGGACGCAATATGGGTGAAATATGAGTGCAATAAGGATGCAATATTGGTGCAATATGAATGCAATATGAGTGCAATATGGGCGCAATATGCGTGCAATATGAATGCAATATGGGTGCAGTATGGACGCAATATGAATGCAATATGAGCGCAATATGGACCCAATATGAATGCAATATGAGTGAAATAAGGGTGCAATAAGGACGTAATATTGGTGCAATATGGGTGCAATAAGGACGCAATATGGGTGCAATTTGTTTTTGAACATTAGAAAGTCTGCAGAGGTGCAGTACGGTGTGATCTCACATTGGAGATATCTCACTGTAAAGACTCCATAAAATAATACAGGGATTGGATACATTATCTCTTCATTATAACACATTATTGCATAATAACCCAGATATTCTTCCAATATTTCCTCTCAGTATAGTGTATGTGTGTGTGTATTACACATTGAGGTTCAAAATGGTCTCAGCTGGGAATGGGTGTGTACTTACCCTCAGTGTTAGTATGACTGGACCCCACCCAAGTCAGAGTTTAACACAACATATTGCAGCGGTACACACCCAGTTATATACCAGAGTATTAACACCTCTCTGTCCTGTACAGCAACACAGTCAGAAAGACCAATGAGTCTGTACTGCCCCCTGCAGGGTGACACAGTGACACAGACAGAAGGAGATATGAATCTGTCCCTCCTCCTGCAGTGAGACACAGACAGAAGGAGATATGAGTCTGTCCCTCCCCCTGCAGGGTGACACAGACAGAAGGAGCTATGAGTCTGTTCTCTCCCCCTGCAGGGTGACACAGTGACACAGACAGAATGAGATAGGAGTCTGTCCCTCCTCCTGCAGGGTGACACAGTGACACAGACAGAAGGAGATATGAGTCTGTCCCTCCTCCTGCAGGGTGACACAGTGACACAGACTGAAGGAGCTATGAGTCTGTTCTCTCCCCCTGCAGGGTGACACAGTGACACAGACAGAAGGAGCTATGAGTCTGTTCTCTCCCCCTGCAGGGTGACACAGTGACACAGACAGAAGGAGATATGAGTCTGTCCCTCCTCCTGCAGGGTGACACAGTGACACAGACAGAATGAGATAGGAGTCTGTCCCTCCTCCTGCAGGGTGACACAATGGCACAGACAGAAGGAGATATGAGTCTGTCCCTCCTCCTGCAGGGTGACACAGACAGAAGGAGATATGAGTCTGTCCTTCCTCCTGCAGGGTGACACAGTGACACAGACAGAAGGAGATATGAGTCTGTCCTTCCTCCTGCATGGTGACGCAGTGACACAAACAGGAGATATGAGTCTTTCCCTCCTCCTGCAGGGTGACACAGTGACACAGACAGAAGGAGATATGAGTCTGTCCCTCCCCCTGCAGGGCGACACAGTGACACAGACAGAAGGAGATATGAGTCTGTCCCTCCTCCTGCAGGGTGTCACAGTGACACAAACAGAAGGAGATATGAGTCTGTCCCTCCTCCTGCAGGGTGACACAGACTGAAGGAGCTATGAGTCTGTTCTCTCCCCCTGCAGGGTGACACAGTGACACAGACAGAAGGAGCTATGAGTCTGTTCTCTCCCCCTGCAGGGTGACACAGTGACACAGACAGAAGGAGATATGAGTCTGTCCCTCCTCCTGCAGGGTGACACAGTGACACAGACAGAAGGAGATATGAGTCTGTCCTTCCTCCTGCAGGGTGACACAGTGACACAGACAGAAGGAGATATGAGTCTGTCCTTCCTCCTGCAGGGTGACGCAGTGACACAAACAGGAGATATGAGTCTGTCCCTCCTCCTGCAGGGTGACACAGTGACACAGACAGAAGGAGATATGAGTCTGTCCCTCCCCCTGCAGGGTGACACAGTGACACAGACAGAAGGAGATATGAGTCTGTCCCTCCTCCTGCAGGGTGACACAGTGACATAG
Source organism: Rhinophrynus dorsalis (assembly GCA_037306005.1). Taxonomy (NCBI): domain Eukaryota; kingdom Metazoa; phylum Chordata; class Amphibia; order Anura; family Rhinophrynidae; genus Rhinophrynus; species Rhinophrynus dorsalis. The sequence continues at coordinate 559,923,483 of CM074721.1, forward strand.
ACAGAAGGAGATATGAGTCTGTCCCTCCCCCTGCAGGGTGACACAGTGACACAGACAGAAGGAGATATGAGTCTGTCCCTCCCCCTGCAGGGTGACACAGTGACACAGACAGAAGGAGATATGAGTCTGTCCCTCCTCCTGCAGGGTGACGCAGTGACACAAACAGGAGATATGAGTCTTTCCCTCCTCCTGCAGGGTGACACAGTGACACAGACAGAAGGAGATATGAGTCTGTCCCTCCCCCTGCAGGGCGACACAGTGACACAGACAGAAGGAGATATGAGTCTGTCCCTCCTCCTGCAGGGTGTCACAGTGACACAAACAGAAGGAGATATGAGTCTGTCCCTCCTCCTGCAGGGTGACACAGACTGAAGGAGCTATGAGTCTGTTCTCTCCCCCTGCAGGGTGACACAGTGACACAGACAGAAGGAGCTATGAGTCTGTTCTCTCCCCCTGCAGGGTGACACAGTGACACAGACAGAAGGAGATATGAGTCTGTCCCTCCTCCTGCAGGGTGACACAGTGACACAGACAGAAGGAGATATGAGTCTGTCCTTCCTCCTGCAGGGTGACACAGTGACACAGACAGAAGGAGATATGAGTCTGTCCTTCCTCCTGCAGGGTGACGCAGTGACACAAACAGGAGATATGAGTCTGTCCCTCCTCCTGCAGGGTGACACAGTGACACAGACAGAAGGAGATATGAGTCTGTCCCTCCCCCTGCAGGGTGACACAGTGACACAGACAGAAGGAGATATGAGTCTGTCCCTCCTCCTGCAGGGTGACACAGTGACATAGACAGAAGGAGATATGAGTCTGTCCCTCCCCCTGCAGGGTGACACAGTGACACAGACAGAAGGAGATATGAGTCTGTCCCTCCCCCTGCAGGGTGACACAGTGACACAGACAGAAGGAGATATGAGTCTGTCCCTCCCCCTGCAGGGTGACACAGTGACACAGACAGAAGGAGATATGAGTCTGTCCCTCCTCCTGCAGGGTGAGAAAAAAAAAATATATATATATCTAAATAACATAAAGCGATAGCCTGCAAAGACCCCTTTGTGAATAACCACACATGCGCAGTAGAGACTGCAGGAAAGATGCAGTGATGCGCAGTAGAGACTGACTAAAAGCGCTGCTCTGGAGCAAGGGGCTCCGGACAGCTCACCGCCTGTCTGTGCTTCCGTCTCCGGGGCAGCAGCTGAGGCTGCTGGGTAGCACTTTAGCTTGTGAATACGGGCTTTCATACTAGTATATATATATTTAAAGATATATCAGTGATTAATCTATATATACTATACGCCAACCGCTATACGTAAAATACATAACTAGGTGTGAAATACCCCAAATGCTATACGCAATGCGCTATGCTACAAATGCAGGAACTCACATGATATCGCTCACATGCGCTGTCACTTACACATGCACACTTGCTTTCAAACGCTGACACACACAAGTGCGCACACAATCACACACTGATGGAGAGTTGTGTAACACTGTGATTTTAATGCATTGCACACCTTTTTGGAGCTGAAAGGGCCAAGCACTGATAATTCAACAAGTCACTCATTTACACTATTAACCACACAGGCAACGCGGTGTCAATATTCTTAGTTAGGAATAAAACCTGGGGCTTTAGCCTAAAAAATTATTCCCTAACCATGCCCCAAATTTTGAAAGAGGTGAATTATATAATCAGATTTCAGGGAAAGGAGAGCAAATGGTTTTAGTATTAACCCTTTAGTGAAATATGTACAGTGAATGCATCACTTCTGAAACAGACCAACTGGACTTTTTTAACCACTTGAATGCTACAGTAGACAGGTCTCCACTGGATTGCTAAGCAATGCGTTGGGGACGGAGACTTCTATATAAGTGCAAGGGGTTATAAACACCAAGGGAATTTTGGGGAAGTTTATTTGTGCCATAAGATGCAGAGTTGCTCCATTTTTGTTTCCGAATACATCCTTTGTTAGTAGTGACGCCTCTGTCATGTTGCTTTGCAATGCTTAGGAGAAATCTCTAGCACATAATGGGTTAAAAGGAAGAAGACACGTTTTGAGATTTGATTTGTTTTTTTGTTGAACAAAGGCAACTTATTTAACATTTTCGCTCTTTCATTTTTAGACTTTCCGTATTAAAAAAATTCCCTAAAATATTGATCTATAATTATGTAATTATCTGTACTTAAGTAATTACTCAAAACAAAAAAAAAACACACAAAAGCCGTCAATCTGTGTACAAAGGCCGCTGTGACGGACGTCCTTATAACCACAAGTAATCCAACAAGAGATGAGATCACATCCAACATAGATTTAGTCTCTCAGATCACAGTAAATGGACTGTTGGAAGACGGCCATAACCTGTGTGTATCCTACAGCACCCAAACTAGTCTAACATACACTCCCAAAGCCGTGGTGTATATTGTCCCCCAACTGCCCTGGAACCCCTACTTGGCTGTCTGGGTCTGGTTTCCCCGCTCGTTCACCTGGACGTCTGTCAACCAATCAGACATGAGCTAATGAGGAAAATCCTGGCAGGACTTGAAAACCAACCAGTCAGGCCCAGATTTCTCCTCTCATCTCTCTGGAGGTCCAGTGACAAATCTGGAGATGAGTTAGTCCTGGAGATCTAAATCAGCCAATGAGGAAAATGATGGCAGGACTCAGGATATGAAAAACAACCTATCCAGCTCAGATTTCTTCTCTCTTCTTCCTGGAGGTCAAGTGACAAATCAGGAGATGAGTTAGTCCTAGGAAATCCAAATCAGCCAATGAGGAAAATGCCGGTAGGACTCAGGATTTGAAAATCGACCAGTAGGAATCCTGCTGAAATTTTCATGTACATGTAGGCCAATCCTATCTCACTATTCCATTGGGCAATCCGTGCAGATCCCCAGCTCAATTGTACCCTATTTAATTGGCGCTGTCTACACTGTGACCATCACTAAGGCACTCATAGAATACTATGGCTATCAAAATAGCACCCACAAGATGCCACCATTCAGAATATCACCAGGTTATATCTGCTCGGTTAGGTTATTGTCAGTCTCCACCACTATTCATTGATTGGTTAGCTGGAGGGATGACAAAATATGCATTCGTGACTACTCTCTGTTCCCTACTTAACCCCACATCCCAGCCAATGGGAGCGTGGGTGGCAATTTGAACTGAGATGTGCCATATACACCCAGTCTCTGTTCAGATTTCCCTCACTTTGGTTCAGGCAACGGGCCGCGCAAGAACTGCCATGGGGGGTAATCTATCTTTTTTAGCCCCTGGTACCCAAAGGGTCCAAAATATATTGATTGTGTGGGATAATGTGAGATAAATTCCTTGTCATGGTTCAGGCCATAGTTTAGAGTGTTAAACGTGGTTATCAATTTATATTCCCACATCTTTCTATCCCTCTCGCTCTCTGTAGCCTAGAATTGTCCCTCAGTACAGTCACTTTGAGATCTTTAATGCTCTGATCAGATTGCTAAAATGTCAATCCACTGGGGTGTCTTTTGTTGATCACCCTGGACCTATGAGAATTCATCTGTTTTCTTGTGGTTTGTCCTGTCTCACCCACATATAGTCCTGTTCTGCTGGTGAGGTGCACCACAGTAGACGAGCCACCGGAGAATTTGCCCTAGATATTGTGGTTTCTGTGGGAGTGTGGTATGGGCACCTTATCTGTGGTACATATGTGTGCACAGGTTCCACATGTCTTTTGTAGCCAGGGAGAAGTACCATTTTCTGTTGCATTCTTAAAGGGAACTATCACCTCAAATAAAGTCCCCCCAATAATTCGCCATATAGCGACGAACTTGCCAATAGTAATATTATCTGGTATAATTACCTCATTAGTCAGAAATCTTACTTCTGCAGAGACTGAGGGACAGGCAACAGAGCAGACATCTTTGCTTACAGACATCTGAGCATCTGCTCTGTCCGTCCCAGTCTCCTCTAGGAGGCGCTGCATTGTACCTTAAGGAAACAGAAGCCTGGCCGTCAGTCTAGGCAGAAGTAGGATTTCTAACTAACGCAGTAATTATGCTGGATAATATGACTATTGGTAAGCTTATCGCGATATGACCAGTTTATTGGGGGGTGTTATTTGGGGTGATAGTTCCCCTTTAAGGGAGCTCTTCACCACCAGTTGCTTCAGGTTGGGGAGCTGTTTACAGGAGAGGAGGTTTTGGGAATATTCTTTTTAATCTGCCCTCAGTGGGCTCGATACTATTAACCTGCATTACAGTAAAAACAAGCAGCGGGTATTCTGTAAACATGTTTTACTGGTTGTCTATAGTAGAACCACGGTAAAAGAAAACATCGTAGGCCGCACATGTCGACGTACTAATTAAAATGGCGATGTCTGCTTTTATTCAACTACTCCTTAAACTACTGCCTAAAAAAATGCGCTAAACATCAACGTCTAAGGAAATAGGCGTATGCTTGACGACAGGAATGTCAAGTTAAGCGTTAGATGGCCTAGATTCGCTAAAGGCCAATTCTGTGGCAATATGATTTTGTCAATGTGTTCGAAGCACTTCGACTTTGCAATGTACATACACACCCACATATTCACTAAAATTGTTTGATATGAGGGGAGGGGTGGAAAGGTCCCTATTAGCATACAGGATTGTCGAAGTGCTGTCGGTGTGGAAGGTATGTCCTCTCTTCACACATCACCAACACTAAGACAATTCTGAAGTTGAACAGTTTCAGCACCATGGACAACATTGAGTGCCATAGGGATGTGCATTGATCACCCCTGCGTCACTCAAGGGGTTAAAATAAAAAAGTACACCAGGCGCTACACAATTATACCCTAACCTATGTATCATATATCAGGGCTCAAAATTTCCATTCGCCACTAGCCAATGGCGAGTGAAAATTTAGTCCAGGCGAGTAGAAATTCAGCCCTGGTGGGTGTGTTATGGGTTGCAGTGGTGAGTAACTTTTCAGGTCTGGCTACTAGCAAAGGACTTAAAATTATAAGCCCTGTCATATATTATACATGTTGTGCACTCACAGGGGAACAAGACTGGGGTCCACACAGCATCTAAGGAGATTTGTGGCTACCACTTGCCCCCCAGCCTTGTTCCCGTGCTCAGTGGTAGCCATAGAACCCCATATACACTGCTTGGTCCCCACACTTGTTCTCTTGACCATTGGTAACCACAGATTCCCATGTACACTGTCTGACCCTCTCCAGCCTTTTCCCCTTGATCACTGCTAGCCAGAAATCCCCATGGCCATTGTCTGGGCAAGAAAAAAAACACTGGGGGTGTCAGGCAGTGTATATGGGGCTAACACACAATGGTGTTGTTCCCAATATTATAGAAATGTCAAACCCCCCCTTTGAAATTCAACATATAGTGCTCCCATCCGACCTTCTTTCTCCATTTCAACTCGACAAATATTGCCCCCCCCCCATCCGACATTGTTCCTTCTCCAATTTTATTCAACAGACAATACTCCTTGTATATTTTATTGGACATGCACCAATTTTATTTGGCATACACCCTCCTTGTATATGTATTGCATAATTAACCCTTTGCATACAAGAGAGGTAGCAATAGACAAGGTATGTGGCAGCATACCCTGCCTGTATATATGTACTTAATGTTTTATTGCTTTTTATTAAAAAATAGTTAATAATAATCATAATATAATAATAATAATAATAATCATCATTTGTGATTTTTATAGTGCTTTTCTCCCTGTGAGACTCAAAGCACTTTACAAATCTATAAACAGACACAAAATTTAAGGGTTCCTTATGGTCACATGAGGTGACTGAATGCCTGATAAGAGATGGGTCTTTAGCTTTTTTTAAAAGTCTGTAATGATGGTGCCTCTCTGATTGAGGACGGTAAAGAGTTCCAGAATGTGGCGGCAGCGTGGCAGAATGCTGGGGAACCTGAGGTTGTCTTTAATCTGGGCACGGACAGCAGGGATCTGTTGGCTGACCGCAGTGAGCGGGATTGAGTATAGGGTGTCAGGAGCTCTTTCAGGTACTGTGGGCCTTGATTATTTAAGGCTTTGAAGGTCAGCAGGCCAATTTTAAAATATGTTTGCCATTTAATTGGAAGCCAATGCAGGGAGTGGAGAACGGGTGTTATGTGACATGAGCGAGTTTGATTGGTCAGTAGTCTGGCAGCTGCATTTTGTACTGTCTGTAGGCGATGGAGTTCTTTTTCTGGGAGGCCCAAGTAAAGTGCATTACAGTGATCTAGACGAGAAGACACAAATGCATGGAATAATGTTGGCATATCATCTGGTGGAATTAAGTGTTGTATCCTGGCTATGTTTCTCACATGAAAGAAGGCAGATTTTATTACGGAAGAGATCTGCTGCTTAAATGACAGTCCACAGTCAATCATCACTCCGAGATTTCATACCTCTGTTGAACTAATGAGTTCAGAGCCTCCAAGTTCCAGGCCAGTTGGGTGATCCTGAGATATTCTTGTTGCCCCAGGGTCCCCTCACCAAGAGTAACTCTGTTTTGTCAGGGTTCACTTTTAGCCAACTAGCATTCATCCACTATATGAGGTCTGCTAAGCAACTGTTGATGAGGCACGTTGGGTATTTAGTATCTGGAGCAAAGGAGAAGTACAGTTGTGTCTCATCTGCATAGCAATGATATCTTAGGCCGTGTCTTCTGATGATGTCTCTCAGTGGTAACAAGTAAATTGTGAATAGCTTGGGGGACAAGATGGAACCTTGTGGAACTCTGCAGGCTAATTCTCTTGGTGCCAGTGAGCAAGATCCTGATGTTACTCTCTGTGATCTACCAGTGAGGAAAGATTTAAACCAGTTTAGAACTGTGTCTTCTAGACTACAGATATGCTGCAAGCGCTCTATTAAAATCCCATGGTCAATGGTGTCAAATGCAGCTGAGAGATCCAAGAGGATTAGGATGGAGTAATCAGCTTTGTCTCTCGCCAAAAGGAGATCATTTAGCACTCGGACTAGCGCTGTTTCCGTGCTGTGATGGCATCTGAAACCTGACTGGAAAGGATCAAGGATGTTATAGCTTGATAGATGGGCCTCCAGTTGCGTTGCCACTACTTTTTCAATGATTTTCCCCAGAAATGGAAGGTTGGATACTGGTCTGTAATTTGCTATGCAGTCTGGGTCTAATGAAGGTTTCTTTAGGAGGGGTTTTACCACTGCTTCTTGTAGAGGATCCGGGAAGTTTCCCGTTTTTAGTGAACACTCCACTATTTTTGTGAGGGCTGGGGCAAGTGTTTCAGTGCATGCGGAAATAAGACGAGTTGGGGCAGGGTCTAAGTCACACGTAGTGGGGCGCAACTTTTGCATGATTCTTTTATCTTCCTCTATATCCACATTTGTAAAAGTAGACCATAAACTGGGGAAATCTGGCGTTCCATTGTAGTGGTTCTGGTGGGTAACCGGTTGGCCTGCTGTGATGGAGGTTCGGATAGAGAAAATCTTGTCTGTGAAGATCGCAAATTCTTCACACTTATCCTGAGAAAAGTTGGTGGGTATATACATGCATGCTGGTTTGCAGAGCCTTTCTACTGTGCAAAACAGTTGCCTGGGTCTGTTGCGGGAAAGTGTAATGTCACGTGACAAAAATGAAGATCTTTTCTGAGTTATCTTAAATTGATATTCATTGAGCTGTTTGGTAAAAGCTGCATTTGGTGTTTGAGTTCAGACCTCAAGGGGGGGGGCATCAGGACCCCTCCTGATAACCCCTAGCATGGATCACCTATCCAATAGGATAGATGATCCATACGGGCGACAATGCTGGCATTTTTAATAAAGCGCATATAACCCATGTGTAACGTATGTGTTACTGTGATCATAAGGAAAACCCTGCCCCCTTGACATGTATTTCAGGTTTGTCCTTATGCTCACTGAAGATTGTTCCTCTCTCGATCCATCCGGACAGTCTTGCTGCTCTGTGGTGAGTAGTGTTACATCAGTAAAAGGGGGTGGGAGGGGGATACTTTATCATTCAATTACTCTTGTACTACAACTCTGACAGTAATGATATAACACTCTCCATGGCCCAAATACTATGAAGATTAATTGGAGCTGCTTTTATTGTGAAACATTAATATCCCTTTAACAAGATCAATATCGGAATACTGTCAGCTTGTCATTTTATTGTCATTCAACATTTTCATTTGTATAGCGAGACAAAAAGGTATTTAAATATGTGTGTATTAACAAATTTGGTATTGTTAGTGTTCTTTCTGCATGCAGCTTTTGGTGGCTAGTGAGGTTTTCAGCAAATTGATAAAAACAGGATTTGGTCTTTGTTAAACAAAAGTGTTTTATTCATCACTTTCTCTCTTCCCTTTTTAGACTTTTATGTTAAAAATAAACTCCCAGAATATTAGCCATAGTTATGTAATAACTCACAAAAAAAAAAACCCACACACTGGCCATCAGTTTGTATACAAAGGCAGCTCAGTGTCATATTAAATGCCTTTTTATAAACTCGTGCCAACGGGTGTACAGTAAGAGCAGGGCTGGATTTATCATAAGGCAGAGTAGGCATCTGCCTACAGGAGCACCACACAGAGGCGCGCCTGTCATTGGGACCAGTTTTTTGTTTTAAGCCGTTGAGTGCGCCTGGCACTCAAAGGGTGAAAATCAGCCTCGCTGCGCTCACTAACCCCATCCCTGCCCGGTGAGGTCTGTGCCATAGACCTGTAGCCGCTATCTCCCTTGTCGGCTCTTTAGTAATGCAGAGTGCTAAGAGATTACATCTCCCAGCGCTCTGCATTACTGAACAGAAGACCACGTGGGAGCAACATAGGAGGTAGGAAACAGACGGGGGGGGCAACATGGAGCTGATGGGGGGCAATATGGAGCTGATGGGGCAATGTGAGGGCAATATGGAGATGATGAGGGCAATATGGAGCTGATGGGGCAATGGGAGGCAATATGGAGCTGATGGGGGGTAATATGGAGATGATGGGGCAATGTAAAGGCAATATGGAGCTGATGGGGGGCAAGTTGGAGCTGATGGGGGGCAATGTGAGGGCAATATGGAGATGATGGGGGGCAATGTGGAGATTAGGAGCATTGTGGAGGTGTCCAGTGGAGATGGCCAATGGGGGGGGAGGGGCTTCGGATTTCTGTGCCTACAGGCTCCTGAGATCTAAATCTGGCCCTGTGTAAGAGAATATACCACGTTAGTGAAAGGGATAGTAATAGTTCGTTTTATCTTTATTTTATTTTGTAGGCATTAAAAAAACATGAAGAATGATATAAGTCTTATCTCTCAAACCTTTATGGTTTGAGAGATATTCACAAGCAAAGTATCCCCCCCCTGTTCAACCAGATCAGAAGGGAGGTGCTCAGGTAGACTGCAGAGAGGGACAATCTTCAATTAAGATAAAGGAAAAAGCTGAAAAGCTTGTCAAGGGGGGCAGGGCTTTCATTGTTTTCATACAAAGAAGATTGTCCCCTTCTGTTATCTGTCCTGTCATACAACCAGATTCACATCTGAGAAGAGATGGCTTACACTAGGAAAAAGGGGCGGGAGGGGAACTTTGCTTGTGAATATCTCATAAACCATAAAGGTTTGAGAGATAAGACTTATATCATTCTTCGTGTTTTTTTAATGCCTACAAAATAAAATAAAGTTAAAACGAAGTATTACTATCCCTTGAAAGCACATAATCTGTATAGGTATAATTCACTGGTAAAAAAATGTTAATTACAGTGTAACTATCACCAGGATTGTGCCCCATCAGAAGATCCAAACCCCTTGGTAGCAGACTGGTCGATAAGCCACGGTGGACCTACAGAGATCTGAAAAAAGACCCCTGGGACTCCTTCATTTTTCTCTCAAGAAAAGAGACTTATCTGCGAGACTGAATTCTTTCAATTAAGTCTCTTGACCTGCACAATACCTTCTGTATCTGGCTTGAAAGTCAAACACCCCAGGGGCTCGATACTATTAACATATCGAATAGCATAGTTAGGGGCCAAAGGAGTTACGGGTGGCACACACACACACACAGTTTTACCGTCGGAATCCTACTGCTTGGCCAGCATCCATCGCAACAAGCGTTGGTGGCGAAAACCCATATTGTGGCCTAATGTTCATCCCAGCTCTTTTGTTCCCACAACTCAAGCTAAATAGCATGAATAGTGGGAACATCAAAGGAAACTAGCCAACTCTCAATGTTTGACACAGTGTCAAACATCGAGAGTGTGCAAAAATCGCAATCACCTTCCTAAACAGTAACCCTACACTACCCCTAACATGAACAATAAAGTTAAACAATACTAGCCCTAACATTATCCTATTACCCATGCCCATAGCTGTAAGTCTGATGTCCAGCAGGGTGTTCTGCACCCTGGTCATCCACTGTAAGTCTACTTTTGTAAGCTTGTGTATTCTTTCATCTTCTGTCTTCTTCATCTTCTTATCCTCTTATGTTAGCGTCCTTGGTCGTCCTCTTAAAAATGTCCCCCCTCAATAAAGAAATAAATTGATTAAAATTAATTGTGCCAATAAAGCTAAGCTGCCACTTCTAGCGGTGGCAGCAGATGAGAATAGCAAAAATCCCCCTCTCTATGTACCTCTCATCGAATCTCCCACTAGAAGCTGATTGGCTTCACATCCCAGCCAAGCGTGAGAACCATTTTGATCAGGGACTGGCCATATAAAAGCAAGTGTCTGTTCAATTTTACCTCAGTATTGATTGGGCAACAGCCAGAGAGGTATATGGGGGGGCAGCATAGCTTTATTGGCACAATTAATTTTAATATATTTATTTCTTTTTTGAGAACGACCAAGGACACTAACATTTGAGGATAAACAGATGAAGAAGACAGAGCCCCATATCAATACATCCTCAGGTCCCCAGTCTCTAGTGTTGGGATCACTAGTTTTAAACCACTGTTCAAGTATATATCAGTGGTTTTTACAACACGTTAGGGACTCAATTCCTAGGTTTCCTAGGCGTTAATTTAACACAACAATAAAGAGTCCCTTAATGTGTGTTACAAGCCACCCCATGTAATTGAATACCAAATTCATCTGCTTTTTGACTATTTTCAATGGGCGATAATTTAGCTCCCGTTGTGCATTTTTACCTAAGGAAATAAATTGCAGCAAGTCCCATGTCTGAAACCTTTACGCCAGAGGCGTAACCAGAAGCCACCGAGCCCTGGTGCAAGAATTGCCATGGCCCCCCCCCCCGACCACATTGGCCCCCAATCTCCAAATTGCCCCTTCCACATTGCTTCTTCATCTCCACAATGCTCCCCAGTCTCCAAATTGCCCCTTCCACAATGCCCCCTTCATCTCCACATTGCCCCTTCCACAATGCCCCTTCCACAATGCCCCCTTCATCTCCACAATGCCCCCTTTATTTCCACATTGCCCCTTCCACAATGCCCCCATCTCCACATTTCCCTTCATCTCCACAATGCCCCTTTCACAATGCCCCCTTCATCTCCACATTGCCCCTTCCACAATACCCCCTTCATCTCCACATTTCCCCTTCCACAATATCCCCTTCATCTTCACATTGCCCCTTCCACAACACCCCTACCTCCAGTCCTGGTGGTCTAGCGGTGTGGCCTGACAGATCGGTGCCTCTTTCGGCACAGATCTCTAGAACTGAAGCTCCCGTGCACCACTCTAGTAATGCAGAGGCTGGGAGATGATGTCCTGATGATGTCATCTTCCAGCGCTCTGTATTACTAGAGCGGCGCGCCGGCGGCCGGAGTAGGAGATCAGCTAAGCTACAGACGGAGTTGCTGTAGGCTAGGGGGTTGCAGGGGGTGGCCAGGCCCGTAACCTGTGACCCCTATTGTTACGCCACTGCTTTACGGTTTGAGAGATATTCACATCTAAAGTCCCTTTTCTCCTGATGTGAGCTGTAAAGCTGACAGCGGGAGATTCGAGTCTGCCAACTCAAGGCGGCTCTTCAGCAGAGCCGAAATAGCGATCTTTAAAAAGAACTACTACGTTGGAACGGTCTACAAAGTGTGCTTGCAAACCAATCACACTTTGTAGACCATTCCAATGTAGTAATTATTTTTAAAGATCGCTATTTCGGCTCGGTTGGTCCCAGGATCTGCATCTCCTGCTGTCAGCACAGCGCTGACCTCAGGAGAATGGGAGAATGCTAGAGGGGCACACAGTGCATTGCTTAGCAATGCGTTGTGCACCATTCTGGGAATCAGAGGGTTAATTACAACTCTAGAAACTCCCAACTCTTTTCTCCACTCTCTTTCTACCTACAGCCCACTGGATCCGAAATAACAGTGTAAACATTCACTTCACTGTATTGTAAACTCCTGATAACCCACTGGATGAATTGCTAGAGAGGCAAAAATGGTCATATACTAACCCCTTATCCCACTTTATTCTATAGAGGCATAAGTTACCAGTCTTATACCAGAGAGGTGGACAACATTGTGTTGTTCTGTGATTAACCCTTTGAATGCCTCATAGTGGCACAACTCACTGCACAGGAATGTGTACCTCTCTGATTAATCCCTTGCGTGCTAAAGAAGCATAATACATAATTTATTAACACCTTTAATCCCCTTTCTGGCAATTAATAGGTCAATTACTGATTATTTATGCCTCTCTGGCATGCCAGGGGTTAATTAGTCAGGTACAGATTCCTGTGCACCTATAAGGAATTCAGTGGGTTAATCACAGCACAACACATTGCTGTAAACCTCTCACCATGCAAGGGGTTAATAACTGATAATGTTATAGTATACAGTGGGTTAAGGGGTTAACAGTTGGTTAATCTGAATTAAATAATGCAGAATTAAACTATTAGGTATTTAGGACCCAGATGATCCCACCTCTCCAGTCCACACTGTTATGCATGTGAGACAGAAATCTCTCACCAGATCCAGCACAGCAGTTAAGGCTGGGTCCTCTGATCGCTATCTGTCCCGCCCCCGAGAATGACCTAGCCGGCTTAGCACTGCCTGCAATATGTGTCCTATTGCAGTGCACGATCATAGCTGGGAACTCTCCGGATTTTTCCACTGAGACTCCGGTTTTTGCTGCTGATTACCGCGTCTCCAGGGCAGAGGCTGATTCTCCCAACGTAGGGGTTTTTTAATGAAACGCTTCCCATTTCTGCTCCTTCTCAGTCTGTTTCTTCCACTCCCCGCCCTTGTCTCCTCCTTCCCCTGCCTATTTCTCCTACTTTTCCACAAATGTTAAGCCCCACCCCCACTCTCGATTAAGCCCCTCCCCTTTTTTACACTAATCTGGTAATTTATCTCGCCACAGCGGCGCCACAGGGCTCCCCTCCGGGGAGTCCACAAGTCAAAGTTCACAGGTATGTGCATGATGAGCAGGCAGAGCAGAGCCAGCTAAGTCATCCTTGGGGGCGGGACAAATACCGATCAGAGGACCCAGTCTTCCCTGCTGCACCGGCTCTATACATTTGTATATGTTATTTCACTTTGATTATTAGATAGATACATTTGTATATGTTTGGGAGTTTTCCATTGCTCTGAGAATATGCAGTAATCTTGTGTGATGTTTATCCCCAAAGGGTTAAATTGACTTTTTGTCAGGTCTATAATTGTGTTGTCTGTATACGTTTGTGTTGATCCTGAACGTCTGTAAATCGCTATGTCTGATTGGCCCCGCCGTAATTGATTGCCAGGAATGGTTAATTTAAGTCCCATAGCGCCAATTGGGACGAGCGCCCAGCCAGACTTCCGATATAAATAACATTGTGTAATTCAGCAGACCAGTTTTGTTTATTTTTGTCTTCGTGATGAAGTGGTGCAAGCTCCACGGAACATGTTGTGGGTATTTAAATGTTTTTAATAAATTTGTGATATTTTTTCATCACTTTGATGAAAGATGCATAGCCGTGATGTTCTGTTGCGAGGAGAACCAGCATCAATCTTCACCGCTGGCTCATAATACCGGGGTCCAATTTTTGGAGCCGGTAGTACCATCTTTGTGAGTATCGAAAGAAAAAGAAAAATGGTAAAGGGTGCCAATGGTGTAATATGTTCATTAAAATAGACAAATCTATATAAACAATAAATTTGCACTCACATTTGGTGAAGGTCAGGACTCTGGTACCAAAGTCTACTGACAGACAAGCATACGGAGAATTCAACTGTTCATGTATCCCCATGTTTTTAGAGGAGTTCATATGCTTCAAATAGAATCATCAGGCGGAAGCTGTACTTATTTAAAATGTATTAAAAAAAAGAACAGTATAAAAATGGAAAGGCTTAAACGTTAACGCGTTTCACGGCTGGAGGGCTGCTTTTTCAAAGCAACAGAAGCTTATTCACATTCACCATACTTTTGTAGTTCCGGCATTAGCCACCACTAACACAAATTACTTGTGAGTGCGCACAATTAAGGTATATGGTGGTGGCCACAAATTATTCTGTTTAATATACACAGGGGCACCCCTGGATTTTCTCCTCTTCTATTTTTCTGCTATCTTTGTGAATATATTACATTTCTGCATAATTACACATTACCTGTTCAGTACCAGTGCAGCTCTCCTCGCATTTCCTCTTGTGCTTTCTGTAAGCCCGGTCCAGAGGTCGTGGTGGATTGGGGATTGAGCGTAGGTTGTCCTTCTATCTGTGTGGAGGTGGGGTGAAAATCCTTCACGTGCTCATTTTGTCATTTGGGAAGCCAGTGACATATTCTAAATGTGAGTGCAAATAAAGCTTTCATATAAATCATTACAATTGTGTTTGAACCAGGCCCGGACTGGCCATCGGGCAAACCGGGCATTTGCCCGGTGGGCCAGTCCGGGGCCAGTCCGGGCGTTAAAAAAGAATTAATCATTAAACGAGTTTGGGCCGTCTTTCACTTTCTGAAAGACAGCCACCTCGTTACCAGTTTCCTGGTGGGCAGGCAATCAACGTGCGGCCGTGCGGCGCACAGCACGTGATTATAAGCTCCGCCCACCATCCGCCCCATGGGCTGCTCAAAAAATAAAAATGGGCTGCTCACCCTTAAATGCCCGGGCCTATTTTTTGTCCCAGTTCGGTCCTGGTTTGAACATACTACTCTCCTCTACCCTTTGTGTATTTTGGTTGTCTCTGCAGTGTCCCTGAATGGCTGATTGGAAACGTGGTCACCCTGGACAGAACAGTAAATTGCGTCAACTGAAACCTTGTAAAATGGATTTGATACTCTCAAAAGGGAATTTAGAAAACTCAAAGTGAGACTCTCTCAGGCTGATAACCACAGGTCTGATGGTTAAACTGAGAGGACTTTCTGTAATATTACAATGTATTTTACAGTAGCTTCAGTTTTAAAGAAGCAGTAAACTTTTTCTTATGAAAACCTATATGTAATAGAGCTTCTCCTGCTGAGTAAAACAAGGGCACCCCCACTTTTGACGGTTGTTTTATTCAAAAGTTATAGCAGGTCAAATAATCAGGAAGTGAATTTACTGTGTTTACTTCCTGATAGTTCTAACTGACAGGAAGTGAATTTACTGTGTGATTACTTCCTGATAGTTCTAACTGACAGGAAGTGAATTTACTGTGTTTGTTTCCTGGAAGTTCTAACTGACAGGAAGTGACTCAGCAGTTTCTATCACATTCTATGGAGAACTGTAAGTCACTGACTTTAGTCTCCAATAGAA
Organism: Rhinophrynus dorsalis; assembly: GCA_037306005.1. NCBI lineage: Eukaryota > Metazoa > Chordata > Amphibia > Anura > Rhinophrynidae > Rhinophrynus > Rhinophrynus dorsalis. Next base: position 559,939,084 of record CM074721.1, read on the forward strand.
TGTAACAGAATAACTAATTGGAATTTTACCACTAGAGGGCACTGCTAATGTAAAACTATAATAACTCTGCATTTCTTAGCAGTGGGCGTACCCTTATTTTACTCATCAAGAAATGCCCTACAGTATATAGTTTTTCATAAAATAAAGTTTTCTGCTCCTTTAAAATCTTGATCAGAAATTTAACATCTTGAATGTAGAAATTACCGTATTCAATCAATGAAAAGACACACGCATCTGGAGTGAACCAAATGTTCCACAGCGGATGAATAAATAGTCCACTTTATTTAATAATTTTATTGAATAAGCCCCAAAGTGAGATGAATTGGTGAAATCAGAAGAAAACAGCTCAGCTAAGGAGTGAAAAAAAAAGCAAAATGAATGAAAGGGATAATAATCATTAAAAGGACGGTAATGTCCCATAAAAAATGCTTATAGTTTTGTAGAGGTTAAAAAAAAAAAACTATATGCCACAAATTCTGTCTCTTGCATTCAAATTTCCCGCCTTCCTCCCCTTCTGAAATCAGCTGTAAAGCTGACAGCAGGAGATTCAAGTCGTCCGACTTAAAGGAACAGTAAACTTTTTTTTATGAAAAAATATATATTGTAGGGATTTTCCTATTGAGTAAAATAAGGGTACTCCCACTGCTGAGAGATTTATATTTCAAGAGTTATTACAGTTTAAATCCATGTTTTTTTACATTAGCAGTGCCCTCTAGTGGTCAAATTCTAATTAGATTTCCTGTTAGATTCTAATGGAGAGGAAAATCAGAGACATACAGTTCTCCATAGAATGTGATAGAAACTGCTGAGACACTTCCTGTCAGAACTATCAGGAAGTAAACACAGTAAATTCACTTCATGTCAGTTAGAACTATCAGGAAGTAAACACAGTAAAGTCACTTCCTGTCAGTTAGAACTATCAGGAAGTAAACACAGTAAATTCACTTCCTGATTATTTAAACTGCTATAAATTTTGAATAAAACATCTGACAGCAGTGGGAGTGACCTTGTTTTATTCAGCAGGAAAAGCTCTATAAAATATGTTTTTTTCATAAAAAAAGTTTACTGCTCCTTTAAAGTGGATCTATCACATATAGATATCTAATGCTCATTAGATAGAGCATTTAGCAAAAAAGTTTAATATGTTAGTCATTTTTTAAAAAAACACATTACCTAAGCAAAAATTCAAGTTTGAAAGGTACCCAGCAGCCTACTTCCGCTTGCCTCACAGAGGCTGCTCCCGTCCCACTACCCAGCATCCTAGATATCTAACGTCTAACATTTAACATCTACAATATTGAATCAAGTTAAATATGGGCATTACTAACCCTTTAACACATAATATGTAAATATATATATATATACTAGTTGAACAGTCCATTACACGGGCCACAGTGTCACAGCCACCCGGTCGTGGGGCAGTCACGCGCATTAGAGACTGCCCGTGTCACGGCTGATACAGAGCTGGACACTCCTTCGGAGCGCCCAGCTCTGTATCAGCTGTGGCGCGGGCAGTCTCTACTGCGCATGACTGCAGCACGCGCAGAGGTGTCTACTGCGCATGTCGCTGCGTTACACACGATTTAGCGAATTATTATATAGGATATATTAGGGTTTATTTTCCTGAGTAAAACATGGCTACTCCCACTGTTGTGAGGTTCAAAATTTATTGCAGATCACACTTGAACTTTATTAGGTGCAATGTCTCAATATCCTAAAATTTTAGAGTGGCACTGTTGCTACACCATCCTATGGACAGCTCTAATCAATTAACCATAAACTTTCCATAGGATGATGTAGCAGCAGCGCCACTATATCATTTCAGGCCATTGAAATATTGCACCTAAAAAAATTCAGGTTTGAGCTGCAATAAGTTTTGATTAAAACACCTCTCAGCAGCAGGAAGAAACCACGTTTTACTCAGAAGGATAAACACTACAATATATATTTTTTACATATTAAGTATTACTGTGCCTTTAAAGGAGTAAATAGTTTGGGTTCCACAGAGATTTTCCACAACAGCAAAACATTTCAGAATCACTGGGCTAACGCGTTTCGCTAACACGTTTCACATATCCAGGCACTGTCGTTATCGACCTTTTGTTTATATTCACCAAGCTGCTGTCTTGTGGGAGCAGAAATATCACCCCAAATAAAGTCCCCCCAATAATTAGTCATATAGCGATAAGCTTAGAAATCGTGCTATTATCCAGCATAATATTAATAAGTCCTACTTCATCTGAGACTGACGGGCAGGCTTCTTACGTTAGAGGAATCTGCGCTCCTGCACTGTCAGTCCTTTCCTGGTACCTTAAGGTACAATGCAGCGCCTCCTAGAGGAGACCGAGATGGACCGTGCAGGAGTGCAGATGTCTCTAATGCAAGATGTCTGTGCTGATGCCTGCCTGTCAGTCTCGATCAGGTAGGATTTCTTAGTAATACTGTACTTTTGTTGGATAATACTACTATTTCTAAGCTTATTGCTATATGAATTATTATTGCGGGGGGATTTATTTGGGGTGATAATTCTGCTTTAAATAGTTCAAGTTTGTGACATTTTTCTGATTTCATGGTATTGGCAAGAGGGGAATGGACCCCAGGCAGCCAGTATATGCATGGGATATTAAACCAAGATATAAGTGGATGAATGTTATAGGGATCAGTGAGGTTCAGTTGTATAATATCTAAGGCCTCTACAGTGTCCTCTTATCACCTTGTCACTAGGTCTCTGTTGAGCCAAGGGAGCAAGCTATTAAGGTCTGCTGCATCATTGCCATTAGCTCCGATGAGATAAATGGGATATTATGAATTATTAAAGATTGTTGAGATCGTGAAAAATTGCAGCACGTATTTAGACTAAATTACACCACGTGGATAATGTTGATAATAATACCTCTGGTTATTAAATCTATGAGGGTTGCAGAATTCCTTTGTTGGTTTGTTTGGATAATTGTATATGTTGGTATGGATGATTAGTTGGTTAATTTGGTTAATTTGTTGCACTGGTGTCTGGGATTGGCTGGTTAATCAATTAGATTGGTTGATTGCTTTGTTTGTTGGTCAACTGGTTAATTCTCTGGATTGGTTGATTAATTAATTTATATACAACTAGTTGAACAGCCCATGTACACAGGCCACAGTGCCAGGCAGCAACGGCAGAGGTGCAGTCATGCACAGTAGAGACTGCCCGCGCCGCGGCTGATAACGGAGCGGGGCGCTGTGAATTCAGAATTTGGAGTGCCCCGCTCCGTTAGCAGCGGCACGGGTATTCTGTACTGCGCATTACTGCGCAGCCGTCTGTATTGGGCATTACAGCTTCTGACAAACATACATTAGCGAATTATTATATAGGATTTGATATGTAACTGTGTACATTTTTGTAGTATGCATGTATGTTTATATGCGTATATATATAATGTTTCTCTATTTGTTTATATATATGTTACCGTTTACTGTAAACTATCCACAACATACTTGAAAATGAGAGAAATCTCAAAGTATTGTTCCTGGTAAAACATTTTCTAAATAAATAATTTATTGGTTATACTGTCAGTTGTGAAAGGTCCTATGCTGGGATGTGGAGCTTATCACATGGTCGACTATTGCTTCACGACAATGCACCAAAGTTTAGCATGCTACAACTGCAATCCCTCATGAAAGCATTCAGCATGCTGCAACTTTATTGCACTCCATCACTAAAGCAGAAACTATGAAGGCAGGAAGTCTGCACTGAAGCCTATGGCACCGCCGCTGCAATGCTCATCGCAACCGCTAATGGATTGCTGACTCACATGAGCGTCAGCCAGTAATATTCGATAGCACTCACATGGGCCAGCTGCGGTAAGACCCTCTCCTGAGTCTGGATAGGGGGACGCAAGAGAGAGGTGATTGATATTACACAGGGGGACAAAACTAAACCAGGGGCGTGCAACCGTTCTGTCATCTGTGTGAAAGAGTCCTAAATGTTAAATCATAAAAACTATGCAAATAAATGTAAATAGATTTACATAGCAGACAGAAACAACAGCTTACAGCGCTGTCTCACCTTAGTTTTTTGTGTATTTAATAGTACATTATTAATTATTTATAATTTTTTTTTTTATATTTTTTATGAAGTGTTCATTGAAAGAATAAGTGTATCTGAAGTGTGCAGCAAGGAATGAGAGGGTTCTCCGGTCCCCCAAACATCAGACAAAAGCCTCAAGTGCAAACACAAAACAAGATTCAAACCTGCGCTCCTCCAGCCTAATTAAGAATAGTGTGCCCTGTACTGGGCATATATAATATTACTGTTGATAAATTTGAGGCTCTAGTGCCCACATTTTTGGCCAAAAAAGGAGGGGTAAGCTTGCCAACCCCGCCAAGGTACCTCAAAGTGTGGCAAGTACCAACTCTGAACACTTGAGATCCCTATCTAGACAAAATAAAATAAAAAATGATCTCTGAGGAGATGTTATAGTAACGGATTGGAGAAACTATGAAGGCGGGAAGTCTGCACTGAAGCCTACGGCACCGCAGGCTGCAATAATCATCGCAACCGCCAATGGATTGCTGACTCACATGAGCGTCAGCCAGTAATATTCGCTAGCACTCACATAGGCCAGCTGCGGTAAGACCCACCTCTCCTGAGTCTGGATAGGGGGGGCACAAGAGAGAGGTGATTGATATTACAGAGGGGAACAAAACTAAACCAGGGGCGTGCAACCATTCTGTCATCTGTGTGAAAGAGTCCTAAAGGTATAGTAATGTTAAATCATAAAAACTAGGCAAATAAATGTAAATACATTTACATAGCAGCTGCTTTTCCACATGGTGACATAGTTGTAGTTTATAAAGGGATAGTAATGTCCCCCAAAAAATATTTTGCATTTTGTAGAGATTAAAAAGTTTAATTGAATGCAAAAAAACCACATTTTTCAAACCGCAATCGTGTTTTTTTAAAAAGAATTACTTCATTGGAATGGTCTACAACGTGGGCTTGCAAACCAGGAACACTTTGTAGACCATTCCAAACAATCGCGGTTTGAGAGATGCGGCAGTAAGGAGGAGTTATGCAAATCTCCTCTATACTGCTACTTCTATAGGTCCATTCATGGCGGAGTGATTTTTCCAGGAGTGACCAGATTGGGCGTAACCCCTCTGACCACTCCAATCAAAATCTCTGCAAGGAGGAGCCAGGGCTACAATAAACACACGTATACACTCACACACAATATCTATACTCACACACACATTTACACACATATAATATATACACACAAGCAATACACAATATACACAAACAAACACAATACTTACAATATATGCAAAACACACAATAAACACAATACACAGAGACACCATGCAAACAAACACAATGTACACAATACATATACAATACACACAAACGCAATACACGCACACAGTCACACAATACACACGCAATACATGCACAATGCAAACTGCTATACACAAAACGCGTTGCACTATACAGAAATTGCTACATGCAAAATACTATACGCAAAACTCTGTACTCAGAATGCTATAATCTGTTCGTAAAACGATATGTGCAATACGCAAAACACTATACGTAATACGCAAAACACTATGCGCTATACACAAACCGCTACATGCTCATTTTCCAATGCGTTGTACACATTTTTGGAGCTGAAAGGGCTAAAAACTGAAAATTCAACAAGCCAATCATTAACCCCTTAAAGGGATAGTAATGTTTCATAATAAAAGCAGCTCTAATTAATCATCATAGTATTTGGACTTTGGAGAGTGTTATATCAATTCTGTCAGAGTTGTAGTACAAGAGTAATTGAATGATAAAGTGTCCCCCTCCTGCCCCTTTTACTGATGTAACACTGCTCAGCCAGATCAGAAGGAGGGTGCCCAGGTAGACTGCAGAGAGGGACAATCTTCAATTAAGATAAGGGAAAAACCTGAAAAACTTGTCAAGGGGGGCAGGGCTTTCATTGTTCTCATAGGAAGAAGATTGTCCCCTTCTGTTATCTGTCTGGTCTATGGACTGCATTCCACATCTGAGAAGAGATAGCTTACACTAGGTAAAAGGGGCAGGAGGGGAAACTTTGCTTGTGAATATCTCTCAAACCATAAAGGTTTGAGAGATAAGACTTATATCGTTCTTCATGTTTTTTTAATGCCTACAAAATAAAATAAAGATAAAAAGAAGTATTAATATCCCATTAAGGACTGGGAACATCTGGGGTGGTTTGCACTTAAGGACCGGAGCAATTTTGACCTTTTTGACAATGTCTTAGTTCACAAGTCTTTTATGCCAACCACACAAATTATATACCATTTTTTTCAGCACAAGTAGGGTTTTCTTTTGATACTACACTTATATGGATAACCCACCATTAGTTTATTAAAAATTAAGAAAACAATGAATAAATGTAAAAAAACACAATTTTTATTGGTTCACTTGTGATCATTTGGGCCCAATGGGCTAATCTTTTATGGAGACTACATGAAAGGTATGACTGGTCATTCATACCTACAAAATGTGCAGTTTTAGGGGGAACTGTCCATCTGGGGTGAAAATGCCCATGTCCCTCTTTCCCTATCTAGTTTCTAACTTTTTTGTAGGTCAGACTGTGTGGTTTGTATATAAGAATATCACATTGCTCCACAACAAACTCACATTAATGTCTGCACAAACTTACTAGATGTGTTTATAAATTAGTCTGTGTATTGGAATACTTCGGTCTTGCTCACATTTATTTGAAAAAAAAAAAAAAAACAAGTTGCTGTCAGTAAGGGACCTACATTTATCCTGCCCCCAGCACCAGCACTGAAGGGGTTAATATCCCCAACTCTGGCCTCTATTTGTTTAATGTTTTGTCTATTCTCTGCTTCTCTCTCCCTTACTCTCATAGTAAGGAAGAGAGAGGCAGAGAACAGTCACAAAGGCAATGTGTAAAACACACTATCACAGTAAGGAAGAGAGGCAGAGAACAGTCACAAAGGCAATGTGTAAAACACACTATCACAGTAAGGAAGAGAGGCAGAGAACAGTCACAAAGGCAATGTGTAAAACACACTATCACAGTAAAGAAGAGAGGCAGAGAACAGTCACAAAGGCAATGTGTAAAACACACTATCACAGTAAGGAAGAGAGAGGCAGAGAACAGTCACAAAGGCAATGTGTAAAACACACTATCACAGTAAAGAAGAGAGAGGCAGAGAACAGTCACAAAGGCAATGTGTAAAACACACTATCACAGTAAGGAAGAGAGGCAGAGAACAGTCACAAAGGCAATGTGTAAACCACACTATCACAGTAAGGAAGAGAGAGGCAGAGAACAGTGATAGATATAATGTGTAAAACACACTATCACAGTAAGGAAGAGAGAGGCAGAGAACAGTGATAAAGGCAATGTGTAATACACACTATCACAGTACGGAAAAGAGGCAGAGAACAGTGATAGATATAATGTGTAAAACACACTATCACAGTAAGGAAGAGAGAGGCAGAGAACAGTGATAGATATAATGTGTAAAACACACTACCACGGTAAGTAAGAGAGAGGCAGAGAACAGTGATAAAGGCAATGTGTAAAACACACTATCACAGTACGGAAGAGAGAGGCAGAGAACAGTGCCAGATATAATATGTAAAACAAATATCACAGTAAGGAAGAGAGACAGAGAACAGTGATAGATATAATGTGTAAAACACACTATCACAGTAAGGAAGTGAGGCAGAGAACAGTGATAGATATAATGTGTATCACACACTATCACAGTAAGGAAGAGAGGCAGAGAACAGTGATAGATATAATGTGTAAAACACACTATCACAGTAAGGAAGAGAGGCAGAGAACAGTGATAGATCTAATGTGTATCACACACTATCACAGTAAGGAAGAGAGGCAGAGAACAGTGATAGATATAATGTGTAAAACACACTATCACAGTAAGGAAGAGAGGCAGAGAACAGTGATAGATATAATGTGTAAAACACATATCACAGTAAGGAAGAGAGAGAGGCAGAGAACAGTCACAGAGGCAATGTGTAAAACACACTATCACAGTAAGGAAGAGAGGCAGAGAACAGTCACAAAGGCAATGTGTAAAACACACTATCACAGTAAAGAAGAGAGAGGCAGAGAACAGTCACAAAGGCAATGTGTAAAACACACTATCACAGTAAGGAAGAGAGAGGCAGAGAACAGTCACAAAGGCAATGTGTAAACTACACTATCACAGTAAGGAAGAGAGGCAGAGAACAGTCACAAAGGCAATGTGTAAAACACACTATCACAGTAAGGAAGAGAGGCAGAGAACAGTCACAAAGGCAATGTGTAAAACACACTATCACAGTAAAGAAGAGAGGCAGAGAACAGTCACAAAGGCAATGTGTAAAACACACTATCACAGTAAGGAAGAGAGAGGCAGAGAACAGTCACAAAGGCAATGTGTAAAACACACTATCACAGTAAAGAAGAGAGAGGCAGAGAACAGTCACAAAGGCAATGTGTAAAACACACTATCACAGTAAGGAAGAGAGGCAGAGAACAGTCACAAAGGCAATGTGTAAAACACACTATCACAGTAAAGAAGAGAGAGGCAGAGAACAGTCACAAAGGCAATGTGTAAAACACACTATCACAGTAAGGAAGAGAGGCAGAGAACAGTCACAAAGGCAATGTGTAAACCACACTATCACAGTAAGGAAGAGAGAGGCAGAGAACAGTGATAGATATAATGTGTAAAACACACTATCACAGTAAGGAAGAGAGAGGCAGAGAACAGTGATAAAGGCAATGTGTAATACACACTATCACAGTACGGAAAAGAGGCAGAGAACAGTGATAGATATAATGTGTAAAACACACTATCACAGTAAGGAAGAGAGAGGCAGAGAACAGTGATAGATATAATGTGTAAAACACACTATCACGGTAAGTAAGAGAGAGGCAGAGAACAGTGATAAAGGCAATGTGTAAAACACACTATCACAGTACGGAAGAGAGAGGCAGAGAACAGTGCCAGATATAATATGTAAAACAAATATCACAGTAAGGAAGAGAGACAGAGAACAGTGATAGATATAATGTGTAAAACACACTATCACAGTAAGGAAGTGAGGCAGAGAACAGTGATAGATATAATGTGTATCACACACTATCACAGTAAGGAAGAGAGGCAGAGAACAGTGATAGATATAATGTGTAAAACACACTATCACAGTAAGGAAGAGAGGCAGAGAACAGTGATAGATCTAATGTGTATCACACACTATCACAGTAAGGAAGAGAGGCAGAGAACAGTGATAGATATAATGTGTAAAACACACTATCACAGTAAGGAAGAGAGGCAGAGAACAGTGATAGATATAATGTGTAAAACACATATCACAGTAAGGAAGAGAGAGAGGCAGAGAACAGTCACAGAGGCAATGTGTAAAACACACTATCACAGTAAGGAAGAGAGGCAGAGAACAGTCACAAAGGCAATGTGTAAAACACACTATCACAGTAAAGAAGAGAGAGGCAGAGAACAGTCACAAAGGCAATGTGTAAAACACACTATCACAGTAAGGAAGAGAGGCTTTGAACAGTCACAAAGGCAATGTGTAAACTACACTATCACAGTAAGGAAGAGAGGCAGAGAACAGTCACAAAGGCAATGTGTAAAACACACTATCACAGTAAGGAAGAGAGGCAGAGAACAGTCACAAAGGCAATGTGTAAAACACACTATCACAGTAAAGAAGAGAGGCAGAGAACAGTCACAAAGGCAATGTGTAAAACACACTATCACAGTAAGGAAGAGAGAGGCAGAGAACAGTCACAAAGGCAATGTGTAAAACACACTATCACAGTAAAGAAGAGAGAGGCAGAGAACAGTCACAAAGGCAATGTGTAAAACACACTATCACAGTAAGGAAGAGAGGCAGAGAACAGTCACAAAGGCAATGTGTAAAACACACTATCACAGTAAAGAAGAGAGAGGCAGAGAACAGTCACAAAGGCAATGTGTAAAACACACTATCACAGTAAGGAAGAGAGGCAGAGAACAGTCACAAAGGCAATGTGTAAACCACACTATCACAGTAAGGAAGAGAGAGGCAGAGAACAGTGATAGATATAATGTGTAAAACACACTATCACAGTAAGGAAGAGAGAGGCAGAGAACAGTGATAAAGGCAATGTGTAATACACACTATCACAGTACGGAAAAGAGGCAGAGAACAGTGATAGATATAATGTGTAAAACACACTATCACAGTAAGGAAGAGAGAGGCAGAGAACAGTGATAGATATAATGTGTAAAACACACTATCACGGTAAGTAAGAGAGAGGCAGAGAACAGTGATAAAGGCAATGTGTAAAACACACTATCACAGTACGGAAGAGAGAGGCAGAGAACAGTGCCAGATATAATATGTAAAACAAATATCACAGTAAGGAAGAGAGACAGAGAACAGTGATAGATATAATGTGTAAAACACACTATCACAGTAAGGAAGTGAGGCAGAGAACAGTGATAGATATAATGTGTATCACACACTATCACAGTAAGGAAGAGAGGCAGAGAACAGTGATAGATCTAATGTGTATCACACACTATCACAGTAAGGAAGAGAGGCAGAGAACAGTGATAGATATAATGTGTAAAACACACTATCACAGTAAGGAAGAGAGGCAGAGAACAGTGATAGATATAATGTGTAAAACACATATCACAGTAAGGAAGAGAGAGGCAGAGAACAGTCACAGAGGCAATGTGTAAAACAGAGAATGAGTGAAATTGAGTTCTCCAGTCCTGGAATGTTCAGTTTCAGCCTCCCCAGCATGATAGCAGCTCACACTGAGGCGCACTGCTATCATTTAACCCTTGACGTACCAGGACTGTCACAGGTCCTTAAGAGAAGTTTACCCATGATGGACCTGGCACATCATGGGTTTTTAAGAGGTTAAAAACATTGCCTTCTTTCTGGATTTACCTGGATGCCAGGGGAAAATAAATCCACATTTCATTTTTTAACATTGTTAGTGCCAGACACGTATCAGATGCAATGGTCTGCAATACTGTGGATCACACACATACTGACTACTCCTGTGTAGGATGTCTTCTGGAGTGTCTGTCTTCATACACACTTCCTCTATACAACATTCTGCTTTTATTTAGTCATACATACAAGTGCATGGGACCTTTTTTTTGTCTCTTTGTTTTAATAACTGTAACAAGAAATAACAATGTATTGGACCTAGTGATCACTAATAACACAGAAATGGTATCCAATATTAAGGTAAGAGAACATTTGGGAAACAGTGATCACAACATGGTTACATTTGAGATCTGTCTGGCAAAGCAAAAATGTATAGGCTCAACCAAAACTCTTAATTTTAAAAAAGCAAACTTCAAATTGTTAAGGGCCTCAATGCAACACATAGACTGGGATATGTTATTTAAAGGCAAAAATACTGAGGAAAAATGGTCAGAATTCAAATTTAGGTTGCAGAAATGTACCCAACTGTATATACCAATGGGGAACAAGTGCAAAAGAAGTAAGTCACAGCCAATGTGGTTAACTGCACATGTAAAGAAGGAAATGGCAAGGAAAAAAAAAGCATTCAAATTATTTAAGTCAGAAGGAACTGAACAATCTTTCTTAAAATACAGGGAGAGCAACAAAGATTGCAAAAAGGCAATTAGGGTAGCAAAAATAGATAATGAAACTCGAATTGCAAGGGAAAGCAAGACTAATCCAAAAAAGTTTTTTAAATATATAAATAGCAAAAAACTTAAGAGGGAGTGCATTGGACCATTCAAAAATGAGATGGGTGAGTTGGTTAGTAAGGATAAGGAAAAGGCTGATGTTTTAAACACTTTCTTTGCATCAGTATATACAAGGGAGCAAGGAATGGTAGAAGAGCCTCCGCAAGTATCAAATAAAACAATACAATTAATAGATATTGGGTTAACTCAAGGAGATGTCATGGGAAGACTGAACAAAATTAAGACCGACAAAGCACCTGGTCCTGATGGTATACATCCAAGGGTTCTTCAGGAACTCAGTGCAGTGTTAGCAAAACCCCTATATTTACTCTTTAGAGATTCTATTACCACAGGCTCAGTGCCACAGGATTGGCGAAGAGCTAACATAGTGCCTCTATTTAAGAAGGGAACTAAAACAGAACCTGGGAATTATAGACCAGTGAGTTTGACCTCTGTAGTGGGAAAACTATTAGAAGGCATAATAAGGGACTATATTCAGGATTACAACACAAAAAATAAGATCATTAGCACGAATCAACATGGTTTTATGAAGAATAGGTCATGCCAAACTAATCTTTTCAGCTTCTATGAGGAGGTAAGCAGCAACCTTGACAATGGCAAGGCAGTAGATGTAGTATATCTAGACTTTGCAAAGGCATTTGATACAGTACCACACAGAAGGCTGGTGTATAAAATAAGGAAATTGGGGCTAGGAGATAACCTTTGCAATTGGATACAAAACTGGTTGAAGGATAGGGAACAGTGTGTGGTTGTAAATGGAAAATTCTCCAGTATAGTTAAAGTGGAGAGTGGAGTACCTCAGGGTTCAGTATTGGGTCCGCTGCTTTTTAACATGTTTATAAATGACCTGGAAATAGATATAGAAAGCAAAATATCAATATTTGCAGATGATACTAAATTATGCAAAGTCATTAATTCAGAACAGGATATTTTCTCTCTACAGAGGGACTTACATACAATGTCAGATTGGGCAAACATGTGGAATATGAAGTTTAATGTGGGGAAGTGTAAAGTCATGCATTTGGGAGGAAACAATCCCAAGGCTACTTATAAACTTAATGGAATAATTTTAGGTGACTCGTTGCTAGAAAAAGACCTGGGTATCCTTGTCAACTACAAACTTGGAAACAGTGACCAGTGTCAAACAGCAGTAGCAAAGGCAAACAAAGTCCTGTCTTGCATAAAAAGAGGTATTGAAGCAAGAGTGGATAACATTATTTTGCCATTATACAAATCATTGGTAAGACCTCACCTTGAGTATGCAGTGCAATTTTGGGCACCGGTTCTGAAAAAGGATATACTAGAACTAGAGAGGGTACAGCGGAGAGCAACAAAATTAATTAAGGGAATGGAGGACTTGACATATGAGGAACGACTAAACAAACTTGGTTTATTTACTCTAGAGAAAAGACGACTAAGAGGAGACCTTATCACATTGTACAAGTATATGAGAGGTCAATACAAGGATCTCTGCGGTGAGCTATTTATTCCAAGGCCTGCTCAGGTGACCAGGGGACACCTCTTGAGATTAGAGGAAAGGAGGTTTAAACTTCAGCAGAGGAAGGGTTTTTTTACGGTAAGGTCTGTCAAATTGTGGAATTCATTGCCCAGGGAGGTAGTTATGGCAGATACAATGGACACATTTAAGAGAAGATTAGATACATTTCTTTCAAAAGGGAACATACAGAGTTATACTGTTTATCAGTAGGCAGATCAGGAAGGTCTGATAAAGACTAATTTAATTGGTAGCAGGAAAGCTATAAAATTCTTAGTTACTGAGGTATGAAGCGAAGGTTGAACTTGATGGACTTGTGTCTTTTTTCAACCTAATTTACTATGTTACTATGTAACTGTTCGGGCAAAGCCTTGCAGATATTGCTAGTAAAATATATATATATATATATATATATATATATATATATATATATCTATAAAAGTTCACTCGAATAAGCACTCACGCTTAACATTAAATTACCGGGTGCTCCAGAGATATAGATCCATATACAATAACAGGCTGGGCACTCTTGGATTTTTTATTAGCAAAAAACAATTTAATGGTGATAAAACTGCAACGTTTCGGTCCGCAGATCGGGACCTTTGTCAAGCAAACATAACAAATAATTAACACAATATGCTATATATATAGAAAGACACTCACCTCGTGGCAACCCAACGACCCAATGTGATGACGTACAAAGAGACGTAGAACTGAGGATGATAGACAGCACCAGAACCATAGAACTCAATAGACCCAGAGAAACGCACCGACTAGTGCCATCTAGTGTCAAGGGAAGAAGCGCAAAAGAATGAAAACAGAATATAGGCAACACATCAAACGAAACTCTGTAACATAAATAACTTGTTACATATTGCATTATTTAGCTTTGATACAGATGTGCTACATAGTACCAATCTTGAATATAAAGCTTATCTGTGTCAAAGCTAAATAATGCAATATGTAACAAGTTATTTATGTTACAGAGTTTTGTTTGCTAATAAAAAATCCGAGAGTGCCCAGCCTGTTATTGTATGTATATATATATATATATATATATATATATATATATATATAATCAATATCATAAAGGTCTTATGAAACTGTATCGCCCCTTCCGCTCCCACAGTAAAATAACTCAGCAAAGATTCTTGTTTCTGTTTGATGCAGTTTCAGATAAGGAAGTAGGTATTAAGATGTTTTCTGTTAACTGCGAGATTTATATATATTGAATCTCAACATCTGTATTTAATTTTACAGGCTCCTCAAACATAAATATTAAAAGTTTTCCTAGGGACACAGTTGCGAGTGAAATTACCTGGGGCGTGGGAAACGCCTAGTCCTTTCCAGAAATTCCTCTCTATATGCCACGTGCACAGAGGGAAAAGTGGATAAAGATTAACCCACTGAGTGCTGGAGGGGTTAAGCAGTACAGTCCTAGGCTTGGAGCACCAACATAATAAAATGTAACTTTAATTCAGGATAGCAGTTTCAAACGATCCGATTTTCAGTCCCGTCTTGTACGTCCTGTAGGAACGCAGGATTATAACGCAGCTGTATGTGTCGCCATTTTGTTGTAATCTGCAGCGACGACTCACCTGGTAGTCATGGTAACCAGACAAAACATTTACGTTAAGCGGCCATCTTTGAAATGCGGATAAGATGACATGATTAAAAACATTTAAAAACAATAGTACGGTTCCTATGCATGAATGATCCAAATGACCGGGTCAATCAACCTGCAGGAAAAAGAAGCAGTTTAACCTTTCAGGTGCCTACCCCCGCCCTGGCATTCAAACGGTTAAAGGGATAGTAATACTTAATATGTAAAAAAAATATGTTGTAGCGTTTATCCACCTGAGTAAAACAATGGTACACCCACTGCTGAGACGTGTTTTATACAGAAGTTATTACAGTTCAAAATTTAATTTTTTTAGGTGCAGTATCACAGTGGCCTGAAATTGTACAGTGGCGCTGTTGCTACACCATCCCATGGACAGCTCTGGTCAGTTGACCATAAATCTATACAGGAAGGCATAGCAACAGCGCCACTGTACAACTGCAGGCCGCCCTGATACTGCAGCTAAAAAATTCAAGTTTGGGCTGTTATAACTTTTGAATAAAACACCTCATAAAGAGTGGGAGTACCCTTGTTTTACTCAAGGGAATAAGCCCTACTATCCCTTTAAGGCACATTACCTATTTTATAAGTTCTTAGACACGTGTCTACTGTTTTAATAAACATTTGTTACGTTTTGAGAACCGCAACCTTTTTATATATTTTTTATATTTTTTTCACATTTTTGATTTTATTACTGCAATTTAGTGAAGAATAGACATGTTGCGATAACTTTTATGTTATTTTACACCGGACAAGTCCGACCATTGCAGAATTTGTCTCGACTTCTAGATGATCACGAGAGACCCTGAGTGGAGACAGGGGCTAAGAATGTGAATTAAAAGGGATAGTAATGTTTCCTAATAAAAGCAGCTCTAATTAATCATCATAGTATTTGGACTTTGGAGAGTGTTATATCAATCCTGTCAGAGTTGTAGTACAAGAGTAATTCAATGATAAAGTATCTCCTCCCGCCCCTTTTACTGATGTAACACTGCTCAGCCAGATCAGAAGGGAGGTGCCCAGGTAGACTGCAGAGAGGGACAATCTTCAATTAAGATAAGGGAAAAACCTGAAAAACTTGTCAAGGGGGGCAGGGCTTTCATTGTTCTCATAGGAAGAAGATTGTCCCCTGCTGTTATCTGTCTGGTCTATGGACTGGATTCCACATCTGAGAAGAGATGGATTACACTAGGTAAAAGGGGCGGGAGGGGAAACTTTGCTTGAGAATATCTCTCAAACCATAAAGGTTTGAGAGATAAGACTTATATCATTCTTCATGTTTTTTTTAATGCCTACAAAATAAAATAAAGATAAAATGAAGTATTACTATCCCTTGACCTCTTGGTACAATCATTTAGATTGTCCTTACAATATTACGCTATTGGGTGCCCTCTGCTGTTTTGTTCCACACCACCAATAAGCAGCTGCCTGCTGATTTAAAGTATGATTTTAACCCTTTGAATGTCCCCAGTGCATTACTCGCATAAAACGGGCCAGCAGGGTAGACATTGAATTTTCCAGGAAAGAATTATAAGGTTAGAAACTGGCAACCAAAAATATGACGTATCACACTGCATTCAGCACAAAGCATCGGGCCTCTGCTCAGTTTCGGCAAGAGTAATATGAGATAGGACATGTTGGGATCTCCCTGTAGCGCTCTATGGAGCAAGACGACCATTTGCTGTTTGCGCTCTGTAAAGCAGAGATGGTACCTGCCCTACCATAACCCTTGCACACCCGTGTGGCTCTGAAAGGGTTGAAAACTGCACTGTTATCAATATTCCCTATTGGTTTTGCCTCATTTACATGAGTATAATAAGGTTCCTCATTGCCCAGACTGAAAAGCAGCCGTATACGCCATCTTTATCAGCAAATAAGTCACCCAACTGCCAGGGCCGGATTTCTCGTAAGGCACAGTACGCATCTGCCTACAGGCGCACCCCACAGAGGGGCAACTGTCATTGGGACCCGTTTTTTTTAAATTTATTTTTATATATATTTTTTTAATTATTCTAACCCCCTACTCAGTCAGGTCTGCTCCTCCTTCGGCACATACCTGTAGCTGCAGAGCTCCCTTGTGAGCTCTTTAGTAATGCAGAGTGATGACATCATCTCCCAGCGCTCTGCATTACTGAACAGAAGACCTCGCGGGAGCTCTAGCAGCTACAGGTCTGTGCCGAAGGAGGAACAGACCTGTCCTGCCATTGGACCACCAGGGAGGAGGTAGGAAATGGGGGTGGGTGCAATGTGAGGGAAATATGGAGCTGATGGGGGGACAAGTTGTAACTGATGGGGGCAATATGGAGCTGATGGGGCAATGAGAGGGCAATATGGAGCTGATGGGGCAATGTGAAGATGATAGGGGTAATGAGAGGGCAATATGGAGCTGATGGGGGCAAGTTGTAACTGATGGGGGCAATATGGAGCTGATGGGGCAATGAGAGGGCAATATGGAGCTGATGGGGGCAATATGGAGCTGATGGGGGGCAATGTGAGGGCAATATGGAGATGATGGGGGCCGTGTGGAGATTTGGAGCATTGTGGTGGTGTCCAGTGGAGATGGCCAATGGGGGGGGGGGGCACTTCAGATTTCTGTGCCTACAGGCTCCTGAGATGTAAATCCGGACCTGCTAATTTCTACAGCTTTTGCACTGCTGCATCAGTGTGTGTGTGTGTGTGTGTGTGTGTGTGTGTATGCATGTATGTGAGTGTGAGTATGTTTTTGTGTGTATGTATGTGTGTGTGTGTGTTGTGTGCGTGTTTGTGTGCATGTGTGTGAGTGTGTGTGTATGTGTGCGTGTGTGTGCATGTGTGTGCGTGTGTGTGTTTGTATACTGAAAGAAGACTGTCCCACTTTGTGATCTGCTTGTGGCTCTGAGGCTCGAAGGATGACTTAAGTATAAGGGGCGCGAGGGGGATAATTTATAATATTATTTTGCAAGATATATACAGACAGCATTACTAACATAACAGATCTGTTGTATGCACCATAAGGAAGAATTGCAGTGTTCTGGATACTGAAACATTACTATCCCTTCAACGGAATGCCAAGATTTACTCTGTGTATTAATATGGCACAGACGTGTATTAACATGGCACAGACAACTTGGTCACCATCAGTTTCCCTGAGTACATTACCGGGGCAGGTGTACAGGGCCGGCTTGTATTAAAGTCTAAGGCTGATGGGGTGTGTCCATATATTATACATTACTGTAATTCCAGTTTATCGAGTCATTTGGAGAGTTTATTTACCAGTTTACATACTGCAGTAATGTCCAGTTTTTATGAGAATTTTGTCCAGTGTAGCAACTACTTTATATTTCGTTGTAATGTACAATGTATATACTAATTTAGTCAGTTAACTAGCCAGTTTATAGATTGCAGTAAAACCCAGTTAAAATACAAATTTTGGTAGTTTATTTAGTGGTTCTTTAATGCTTTTTCAAGATTTCAATAAAATCTTCCTTAATATCTCTCACTCAATAATCTAAATTATGTTAATTGGATTAGAAAGCAAATGATAGTTGGAGAGCTGTTGGTTGACCTTTCGTGATATAATGCTAAGAAAGTACGGCTAACAAAGCAATACTGCCATCTTGTGTCTAACTGGGGTACAGCGATACGTGCACACTGAACCTTTACAGTGATAAGGAAAGAGAGACAGATATTTACAAGCTAAAATAGGGTTGGGCACATGCTCTCAGACTGTAACTCCCTTCCTCACCTGGCCAGCCAAAACTTCCTGAATTGGTCCAAGTGATCTACATACGTGAATGCCCTTGTTGTGGCTGGTATATCTGTCAGAGAAAGCATAAGTTCAGGAACAGACTATCGGTGTATCCTTAAAGGGATAGTAATATTTCACAATAAAAGCAGCTCCAATTAATCTTCATACTATATGGGCCAAGGAGCGTGTTATATCAATACTCTCAGAGTTGTAGTTTATGAGTAACTGAATGATAAAGTATCCCTCTCCCGCCCATTTTACTGATGTAACACTGCTCACCTCAGAGCAGCAAGACTGTCCAGATGGATCGCACAGAGGGACAATCTTCAGTGATCATAAGGAAAAACGTGAAATACCTGTCAATGAGGCAGGGTTTTCCTTATGATCACAGTAAGAAGATTGTCCCATGCTGTGATCTGTTTGGTCATGTGACCAGATTCCACATCTGAGGTGAGCAGTTACACTAGGTAAAAGGGGCAGGAGGGGGATACTTTATCATTCAATTACTCTTGTACTACAACTCTGACAGTATTGAAATAACACTCTCCATGGCCCAAATGCTATGTAGATTAATTGGAGCTGCTGTTTTTGTGAAATATTGCTATCACTTTAAATGTTACCCTTATAGGTACCATGTACATACCAGCCAACTGTCCCGATTGTAGGCCCCAAACCCGCTGTTCTGCCCTCATTGCACATTGTCCCATGTCCCATTTTCCTGGCCTGTTCCTCACCTTTGCCCATACACACACACACACCGCTCCAGCAGCCTACAGACTGAGACGCACGGCACCACACTCATCATGTGAGCCTCCATGCTGCTCTGCTGAGCAGTGAGTCAGAGTCACGCCTATTCACTGGACATGTGTGCCACATTGATACAATATGCGCACGCAGGCAATTGCGCCATATTCTGCCTGCCTGCCTGAGCAAGAAGTGTGAGAGTGAGTGTGAGGATGATCACTGCAGAACATGAACCAACCCTCCGGCGCCCTGCCTGAGAATTTGAAAGACTCTAAGAGTAAAGGCAAAGTGGATGTCAAATCAGTTTAGTTGGTATACTCTGTGACAGGTACAATTTTATATTATATTTAGTCTTCATTCATGTTACGGCGGGGCCTGGCTGAATTTAACCCTTTGAGTGCCAGAGGGGTACGGAACGCATTGCTTTGGCACTCAGAGGGTTAATTCATAATGAGGGGTGCTGTCATGATGCCTGGCTATGCGCGGTGCTTGAATCACGGACCGGGACACAAGTGAGCACACTGTGTTGTGCACATGCTGCCCTGTAGTGCCTGGCCTCGGAGTGACTGACCCCGGATTGCAGGCAGCAGGCCGCTGCCAGGAGACCCCGGCTGTGGGGAGTGAAATAAAGTTCATTCATTCAGTGCACGCGGTGTCTGACAGCATACCGCTACCAGCAGCCTCAGCAGCACAGCAGTCAAAGGAACTGCAAGGACTGCTGGGCAGCATGACATGGATGTATAGTGCTGATCATCCTCCTATCACCAGGTACAATGGATTAGTGACTGAGACTAACTGACAACTCACTGGCATCTCTGATGACATACTTGAGCGGCACCACCTGAGTTCCACGGGCATGAAATTCTCTCTGAACCTTGTCAGACTGCTGGGGGCCAGGCATGCAAACTGTGCACTACACTGGAAGTCAGGGTGAGGAACTGGAGTGTCAAGCACAGAAATCCACGCGGTTCGGCCTGCCAGGTTCTTATGAAATGTTGGTTCTATATATAATGGATGATGAAATAAGTACAACTTTTTTAAGCCCTTGGATGCGCTTTGTGGCATCTCCAGGATTTAATGGTTTACTGATATATTCAAAATGTTAATTTATTTTATCTGACAGTTCTTTTATTTTTAATTTAACCCCTTAACGACCCTTGACGGTCAAAGTACATCATGGGTCGATCTGACTTAACGACCCATGACGTACTATGACCGTCATGGAATTCCGGGCTCCCCCCGCGGCTGCACGCCGTTCGGGGAGTCCGGAACCAGAACAGCGAAAAAAAAAAAAATGCTCTGTGGTCCTTAACTGACCGCCGCCACGCTGATCGGACCGGTCGTTAAGGGGTTAATGCTGCACATTTGTTTGTATGTGCAGACGTTTGTGTGTGTGCAGGCATGTTGTGCAGGGGTGTGAGTGTGCGTGCACTCAATGGCATAACTACAGGAGTGTGAGTGTGCGTGCACTCAATGGCATAACTACAGGGGTGTGAGTGTGTGTGCACTCAATGGCATAACTACAGGAGTGTGAGTGTGCGTGCACTCAATGGCATAACTACAGGGGTGTGAGTGTGTGTGCACTCAATGGCATAACTGCAGGAGTGTGAGTGTGCGTGCACTCAATGGCATAACTACAGGGGTGTGAGTGTGTGTGCACTCAATGGCATAACTACAGGGGTGAGTGTGTGTGTGCACTCAATGGCATAACTACAGGGGTGTGAGTGTGCGTGCACCCAATTGCATAACTACAGGAGTGTGAGTGTGCGTGCATTCAATGGCATAACTACAGGGGTGTGAGTGTGTGTGCACTCAATGGCATAACTACAGGGGTGTGAGTGTGTGTGCACTCAATGGCATAACTACAGGGGTGTGAGTGTGTGTGCACTCAATGGCATAACTACAGGAGTGTGAGTGTGTGTGCACTCAATGGCATAACTACAGGAGTGTGAGTGTGCGTGCACTCAATGGCATAACTACAGGAGTGTGAGTGTGTGTGCACTCAATGGCATAACTACAGGGGTGTGAGTGTGTGTGCACTCAATGGCATAACTACAGGGTGTGAGTGTGTGTGCACTCAATGGCATAACTACAGGAGTGTGAGTGTGTGTGCACTCAATGGCATAACTACAGGGTGTGAGTGTGTGTGCACTCAATGGCATAACTACAGGGGTGTGACGAGGGTGCAGTAGTACCCAGGACCAGCATCCAGGTAGGGTGACCACATTTCCATTCTGCCATTCCAGGACATGTGGTCACCCTAGTCCCACGGCTGAGGCTCCCGCCGGCGCTGACCATCTTTCTGAGGCTTCCCAGTGGAACTCTTACTCTGTGTCAGCCTCAGAAAGATGGTCAGCGTCGGCGGGAGCCTCAGCCGCGGGTCCCACTTGCAGGGCCAGCATACCTGCTCCATCCCAGCTGTCTCACACGCACCAGTCCAGCCAGCCAATGAAATGTATTTGCTATATGGTCCTCATTGGCCAATGAGGACCATATAGCAAATACATTTCATTGGCTGGCTGGACTGGTGAGTGTTGCTCCATTCCGGGACTCTTTGTTCTCCCGGTGGTGGGTGACCCAGGACGCGGGACACAGACCTCCAATAAGGGACAGTCCCGGGCATTCTGTGACGTGTGGTCACCCTACATCCAGGGTGCCCACCCTGTACTTTCATGTGGGTACCTTTCTTGTTATGAGCTGCTGTTCAATCATACCTCACTACTGGCTGTCAGTCCCAGTAATTAGATACAGGGGCAGAACTACTCTGGAGTGGCTTGTGGCCTTGGGGCATGTATCAAAAGGTGGGACAGTAACCAACAATAATGGTCATTGCTCACAAAATAAGTTTTACACTTTTATAAACTGAAGTTATAAATTAAAGAGAAAGGCTTGAAAATAATAAGAAAAAAATACACTGTACCCATGAAATACCCTAAAATTTCTCATTAATGCACCGCCCACTAGCCACTCCCCCAACAATACCTCCAAAAAAAAGTGTCCCTCTTTGACCATTTGAAATGTTGGAAGGTATGATGTAACCCATATCTTAGCCCGCTAGCTGTCTCGTTCTCTCTCTCTGTGGTTCTTGTGGGATGTTAGTGTATGTGCAGAACAGAATAACACACATGGGCTTCAGAGATTTCCAACAGAACAGAACTTTAACCCCTTAACGACCGGGGAATCCGGAAGCGGAAGTGACTTGACGACCACGGAGCAATTTTTTTTCATTGCTCCGTTGGGTTCCGGACTCCCCGAACGGCGTGCAGCCGCAGGGGGAGCCCGGAACTCGATGACGGTCATAGTACGTCATCGCTCGTTAAGTCAAATCGACCCTTGACGTACTATGACCGTCAAGGTCGTTAAGGGGGTTAAAGGGACTTAATATCCTAAAAAAAGGTTTGGGTGATTTTAAACTGCTTTCAATATCATCTATATGTTGTATTAGCCATTTTGTGTTTAGAAATCATGTTCTTGAGTTATTTATTTATATATATATATATATTTAAATACTAGCAATGTGGGACGGCGTTGCTATCATGTTATGATAGTGAAATATGGCGTAGGGTATAAGTGTCAGAAAGGTACACACAGTGATACACAGACACATGTGCAAACACACACATATACAGGTGGGACCCAGTGATGGACAGACACGTGCAAACACACACATATACAGGGGGACACACAGTGATAGACAGACACATGTGCAAACACACACACATATACAGGGGGACACAAAGTGATAGACAGAGACGCATGCAACACACATACATACACACATGGACTGACATACACAAACAGTGACACACAGATGCAAATCAGAACATACATACATACATACAGTGTGAGCAGTGTAAGTAACATACCTCCCAACATTTCATATGGCCAAAGGGGGACACTGGTGTTTTAGGTGGTGTTACTGGGGGTGTGGCTGGTGGTGTATTTTAGAGAATTTTTAACCCTTTGAGCTCCAGGGGGTAAGCAATGCATTGCATCCCCTCTGGCATTGAAATGGTTAAGTTACTCTTTCTGTAAGTGAATGATTTAGAAGAAGATGGAAAGTATTTTTTACACAGACTAATTTAACAGATATATACAGAAGTTTATACCTACATTACTGTGGGTTTTATTGATGTGGAGCAATCTGATACACTGATATATACACCGCACAGTGTGATCTCCTAAATAGAGGAGCAGAGGGATTTGGTTGTCAAACAGGGACTGTCCCTCCTATACTGTATAGTGCCAGTCCTTATACACAGACACATGCAGACTGTATACTATACAGCAGAGGTTCTCAGCCCATGCCCTCAGTGGCCACTAACAGGCCAGGACTTAGGAATTTCCCTGCTAGAACACAAGTGTGTTGATCAGAGGCTCAGTCGTATTGATTAACTCACCTGTGCTCTTAATAGGATATTCTCAAATCCTGGCCTGTTAATAGCCACTGAGGGCACAGGTAGAGAACCACTGCTATACAGTGCCAGACCGTTGTAGAGAATTTTAACCCTTTGAGTGCCAGGTGGTAAGCAATGCATTGCATCCCCTCTGGCATTGAAATGGTTAAGTTACTCTTTCTGTAAGTGAATGATTTAGAAGAAGATGAAAGTATTTTTTACACAGACTAATTTAACAGATATATACAGAAGTTTATACCCACATTACTGTGGGTTTTATTGATGTGGAGCAATCTGATACACTGATATATACACCACACAGTGTGATCTCCTAAATAGAGGAGCAGAGGGATTTGGATGTCAAATAGGGACTGTCCCTCCTATACTGTATAGTGCCAGTCCTTATACACAGACACATTCAGACTGTATACTATACAATGCCAGAACATATATAAATCATTTGTCATACATGCTATACAGTGAGCTATGTACAGCATGGAGATGATTGCAGGAACTGGCACCTCTACTTACAGACAGACTGACAAACAATCTGCTCTCTCTCTCTCTCTTTGTGCAATATATAAATACAGTCACACCCATGTCTCTGCCACTTACCAGCTCAGCTGAAGTCCTGCTCTGCACTGCCTGATCATGTCTCTGCCATTGTTCCACTTCCCAGCTTCTCTGTGCTAGCAAGTCAGCTCCCCAACATCCTGCCTGCTGATTGGTTAGAAATCAGCTCACTTGTAGTAATTGGCAGGGCTGTGCAGGTTCACAGACATGGAATGCAGAAGCTGCATATGAGTGGTTTATTGTAGCGAGCCCATAACCTTGTATCTATGTGCTTGGAACCCTGATGCATAATACAGATTTGGACCATGGCCTTCCAGCTGTAGCTTGAACATCCCATCCCATCATCCTCAGCTGCTTAGCGTGTGTGTGTGTGTATGAGTGTGTGTATATGTGTGTATGTGTCTGCCAGTGTGTGGGGGGCATGTGTGTGTGTCTGTGGTGTAGGAGTGAGTGGTAAGTGCTTCTGTTACACACAGTAATTATATAGATACATCTGACTGCTGTGTGACGGATTCCTACCTAGGTAAGTGCTTCTGTTACACACAGTAATTATATAGATACACCTGACTGCTGTATGATGGACTCCTACCTAGGTAAGTGCTTCTGTTACACACAGTAATTATATAGATACACCTGACTGCTGTGTGACGGACTCCTACCTAGGTAAGTGCTTCTGTCACACACAGTAATTATATATACACCTGACTGCTGTGTGACGGATTCCTATCTAGGTAAGTGCTTCTGTTACACTCAGTAGTTATATAGATACACCTGACTGCTGTGTGATGGACTCCTACCTAGGTAAGTGCTTCTGTTACACACAGTAATTATATAGATACACCTGACTGCTGTGTGATGGACTCCTACCTGGGTAAGTGCTTCTGTTACACACAGTAATTATATAGACACACCTGACTGCTGTATGATGGACTCCTACCTAGGTAAGTGCTTCTGTTACACACAGTAATTATATAGATACACCTGACTGCTGTATGATGGACTCCTACCTAGGTAAGTGCTTCTGTTACACACAGTAATTATATAGATAGTCCTGACTGCTGTATGATGGACTCCTACCTAGGTAAGCGCTTCTGTTACACACAGTAATTATATAGATACACCTGACTGATGTATGATGGACTCCTACCTAGGTAAGCGCTTCTGTTACACACAGTAATTATATAGATACACCTGACTGCTATATGATGGACTCCTACCTAGGTAAGCGCTTCTGTTACACACAGTAATTATATAGATACACCTGACTGATGTATGATGGACTCCTACCTAGGTAAGTACTTCTGTTACACACAGTAATTATATAGAGATACACCTGACTGCTGTGTGATGGACTCCTCCCTAGGTAAGTGCTTCTGTTACACAAAGTAATTATAGAGATACACCTGACTGCTGTGTGATGGACTCCTACCTAGGTAAGTCCTTCTGTTACACACAGTAATTATAGAGATACACCTGACTGCTGTGTGATGGACTCCTACCTAGGTAAGTGCTTCTGTTACACACAGTAATTGTATAGATACACCTGACTGCTGTATGATGGACTCCTACCTAGGTAAGTGCTTCTGTTACACACAGTAATTATATAGATACACCTGACTGCTGTATAATGGTCTCCTACCTAGGTAAGTGCTTCTGTTACACGCAGTAATTATATAGATACGCCTGACTGCTGTGTGACGGATTCCTACCTAGGTAAGTGCTTCTGTTACACACAGTAATTATATAGATACACCTGACTGCTGTGTGATGGACTCCTACCTAGGTAAGTGCTTCTGTTACACAGTAATTATATAGATACACCTGACTGCTGTGTGATGGACTCCTACCTAGGTAAGTGCTTCTGTCACACACAGTAATTATATATACACCTGACTGCTGTGTGACGGATTCCTATCTAGGTAAGTGCTTCTGTTACACTCAGTAGTTATATAGATACACCTGACTGCTGTGTGATGGACTTCTACCTAGGTAAGTGCTTCTGTTACACACAGTAATTATATAGATACACCTGACTGCTGTGTGATGGACTCCTACCTGGGTAAGTGCTTCTGTTACACACAGTAATTATATAGACACACCTGACTGCTGTATGATGGACTCCTACCTAGGTAAGTGCTTCTGTTACACACAGTAATTATATAGATACACCTGACTGCTGTATGATGGACTCCTACCTAGGTAAGCGCTTCTGTTACACACAGTAATTATATAGATAGTCCTGACTGCTGTATGATGGACTCCTACCTAGGTAAGCGCTTCTGTTACACACAGTAATTATATAGATACACCTGACTGCTATATGATGGACTCCTACCTAGGTAAGCGCTTCTGTTACACACAGTAATTATATAGATACACCTGACTGATGTATGATGGACTCCTACCTAGGTAAGTACTTCTGTTACACACAGTAATTATATAGAGATACACCTGACTGCTGTGTGATGGACTCCTCCCTAGGTAAGTGCTTCTGTTACACAAAGTAATTATAGAGATACACCTGACTGCTGTGTGATGGACTCCTACCTAGGTAAGTCCTTCTGTTACACACAGTAATTATAGAGATACACCTGACTGCTGTGTGATGGACTCCTACCTAGGTAAGTGCTTCTGTTACACACAGTAATTGTATAGATACACCTGACTGCTGTATGATGGACTCCTACCTAGGTAAGTGCTTCTGTTACACACAGTAATTATATAGATACACCTGACTGCTGTATAATGGTCTCCTACCTAGGTAAGTGCTTCTGTTACACGCAGTAATTATATAGATACGCCTGACTGCTGTGTGACGGATTCCTACCTAGGTAAGTGCTTCTGTTACACAGTAATTATATAGATACACCTGACTGCTGTGTGATGGACTCCTACCTAGGTAAGTGCTTCTGTTACACAGTAATTATATAGATACACCTGACTGCTGTGTGATGGACTCCTACCTAGGTAAGTGCTTCTGTTACACACAGTAATTATATAGATACACCTGACTGCTGCGTGATGGACTCCTACCTAGGTAAGTGCTTCTGTTACACACAGTAATTATATATAAACACCTGACTGCTGTGTGATGGACTCCTACCTAGGTAAGTACTTCTGTTACACACAGTAACTATACAGATACGCCTGACTGCTGTATGATGGACTCCTACCTAGGTAAGTGCTTCTGTTACACACAGTAATTATATAGATACACCTGACTGCTGTGTGATGGACTCCTACCTAGGTAAGTCCTTCTGTTACACACAGTAATTATATAGATATACACCTGGCTGCTGTGTGATGGACTCCTACCTAGGTAAGTGCTTCTGTTACACACAGTAATTATATAGATACACCTGACTGCTGTATGATGGACTCCTACCTAGGTAAGTGCTTCTGTTACACACAGTAATTATATAGATACACCTGACTGCTGTGTGATGGACTCCTACCTAGGTAAGTGCTTCTGTTACACACAGTAATTATATAGATACGCCTGACTGCTGTGTGATGGACTCCTACCTAGGTAAGCGCTTCTGTTACACACAGTAATTATATAGATACACCTGACTGCTGTATGATGGACTCCTACCTAGGTAAGTCCTTCTGTTACACACAGTAATTACATAGATATACACCTGACTGCTGTGTGATGGACTTCTACCTAGGTAAGTCCTTCTGTTACACACAGTAATTACATAGATATACACCTGACTGCTGTGTGATGGACTTCTACCTAGGTAAGCGCTTCTGTTACACACAGTAATTATATCGATACATCTGA
This sequence comes from Rhinophrynus dorsalis, assembly GCA_037306005.1. Classification (NCBI taxonomy): domain Eukaryota; kingdom Metazoa; phylum Chordata; class Amphibia; order Anura; family Rhinophrynidae; genus Rhinophrynus; species Rhinophrynus dorsalis. Next base: position 559,967,185 of record CM074721.1, read on the forward strand.
CTGCTGTGTGATGAACTCCTACCTAGGTAAGCGCTTCTGTTACACAGTAATTATATAGATACACCTGACTGCTGTGTGATGGACTCCTACCTAGGTAAATCATTGTAATAAACAAATGAAGAACTTATTATTTCTTCAGTATAGTTCCCATTCACATACTGTAAACATTGAGAAAGATCTAAGGAACTGTCTTTTCTATTGGTGTTTTCTCAAGCAGTAGGAAGGTTTGATAATAGACTGATAATACTCAGCACATTTCATTTCCTCAATTTTAAATAGCTAGTCTCACTTCGTGTCTGTGCTTTGGGATGGGCTTGTTCTAACATGTATCCCTGTTTTGTTTTTTTGATCTCTAGTCCCTTCCACACACTTATTTACTCAAATTGTATTAGGAGCATCAACTTGAAATGTTGCAAAAACCGCAAAACATTATCCACATGTATTCCATATATAAAAGGAACTTCTTTAATCTATAAACATTTCTTTAAAAAGGAGGAAGATGAATACAAGAATCATTACAAAAACCTCACTCATTCCACCCAGACCATGGCTTCATACAGACGATTTCCACTTCACATACCGTACCAGAAAGCAGCAGGTTTCACTACGAATGTGCTCATAGGTGGCACATTCAGGACTCAGCATGCCTGATTTGCATGGTGTTTCCAGTGGGCATATGTGGGACATGGGAGGTTATGGTCATGGTGCCCTCAACTTCCACTTACAATGACTAGTCAACTCCTGTGCATGTTGGTCAAATTAGATGGCTGCTTCATGTATTGGTGTATTGATCTGTTCCCATGTAATACTCAGTGGTTCTCTTGCAATATTGGTTGCCCTACTCATGAAGTAGTGCATTGCCTTGATGTTTTCATTTAATAATGCATTGCTCTGCTGTTCTCAGGTGAAAGTGTACTAACCTGCTGATCTCACGTAATGGTGCATCGCTGTGCTGTTCTCATGTAAGGCTTCTCTGTTGTCAGGTAATAGTGTACTGACCTACTGATCTCATGTAATGGTGCATCACTCTGCTGTTGTCACTGAAAGGTGCATCACTCTGCTGATCTCACGTAACGGTGCATCGCTCTGCTGTTCTCATGCAAGGCTTCTCTGTTGTAAGGTAACAGTTTACTGACCTACTGATCTCATGTAATGGTGCATCACTCTGCTGTTGTCACTGAAATGTGCATCACTCTGCTGATCTCATGTAACGGTGCATCGCTCTGCTGTTCTCATGCAAGACTTCTCTGTTGTAAGGTAACAGTTTACTGACCTGCTGATCTCATGTAAAGGTGTGTCGATCGGCTGATGCCCACAAGGGATGGCCTTGTGACCCAGCTCCCCCACATATACCAAGCGAGATGATCAATGGCAGAATGCAACTGATCAGAGGTAAGTAAAAATGGGCCTATTGGCACAAGCTAACACATCCAAGTCACCCCTGGCCTTTAAATGTAACCATAGCATAACGGTAAATGTCCACAGAGGCACAAAACAATTTAACCATGTTTTTTCACAAAACTTCAGTAAATTTGCCTTAAAGTTTCTTATACACAAAGAATTTGGGATCAAACCAACTACAACCCATGGGATCTATGTAAAACAAATAAAAGTATCCCTAAATTCCCTTTAATTGAAATCTGGCTTTTAACTCCTCAAATGATAGGGAGGTCAGGAATGCATTGGAAAGACCGATTTTAATCGTTAGAAATTTCTATCCCCCTCCATGTGGTTCAGTTGGTACAGAAAAGCCCCACTTTTGCTTTCTGCAAAAAAATACGCTACGGGTGCTATTCATGTGAATATTTACCAAATAAACACATTAACCCTGTGATCACTGGCAGAGGAATATTTCAACACTTTAAAACCCCATTCCCCCCCCCCCCCGCCTCCGTCCAACTTCCTGAGAGACAGTTCATAGAAAGGAGAAGTGTCCACAACACGGAGAGGAGCCCGTGGGACTGACACACCAGAGGGATGGCTCCTGTATTGGGCACCCTGTGCTTTCTACTGTGGGTGCAACTGTCACAAGGTATAGTGAGACTGGCACTGCCACTGCCTGTACTGTACCCGTGCTGTGTATACATGTCATGGTGTAGTAGTGTGTGTGTGAGGAGACTGGTACTGCCACTGCCTGCACTGTACCTGTGCTGTGTATACATGTCATGGTGTAGTAGTGTGTGTGAGGAGGAGACTGGCACTGCCACTGCCTGCACTGTACCTGTGCTGTGTATACATGTCATGGTGTAGTAGTGTGTGTGTGAGGAGGAGACTGGCACTGCCACTGCTGCACTGTACCTGTGCTGTGTATACATGTCATGGTGTAGTAGTGTGTGTGTGAGGAGGAGACTGGCACTGCCACTGCCTGCACTATACCTGTGTTGTGTATACATGTCATGGTGTAGTAGTGTGTGTGAGGAGGAGACTGGCACTGCCTGCACTGTACCTGTGCTGTGTATACATGTCATGGTGTAGTAGTGTGTGTGTGAGGAGACTGGCACTGCCACTGCCTGCACTGTACCTGTGCTGTGTATACATGTCATGGTGTAGTAGTGTGTGTGTGAGGAGACTGGTACTGCCACTGCCTGCACTGTACCTGTGCTGTGTATACATGTCATGGTGTAGTAGTGTGTGTGAGGAGGAGACTGGCACTGCCACTGCCTGCACTGTACCTGTGCTGTGTATACATGTCATGGTGTAGTAGTGTGTGTGTGAGGAGGAGACTGGCACTGCCACTGCCTGCACTATACCTGTGTTGTGTATACATGTCATGGTGTAGTAGTGTGTGTGTGAGGAGACTGGTACTGCCACTGCCTGCACTGTACCTGTGCTGTGTATACATGTCATGGTGTAGTAGTGTGTGTGAGGAGGAGACTGGCACTGCCACTGCCTGCACTGTACCTGTGCTGTGTATACATGTCATGGTGTAGTAGTGTGTGTGTGAGGAGGAGACTGGCACTGCCACTGCTGCACTGTACCTGTGCTGTGTATACATGTCATGGTGTAGTAGTGTGTGTGTGAGGAGGAGACTGGCACTGCCACTGCCTGCACTATACCTGTGTTGTGTATACATGTCATGGTGTAGTAGTGTGTGTGAGGAGGAGACTGGCACTGCCTGCACTGTACCTGTGCTGTGTATACATGTCATGGTGTAGTAGTGTGTGTGTGAGGAGACTGGCACTGCCACTGCCTGCACTGTACCTGTGCTGTGTATACATGTCATGGTGTAGTAGTGTGTGTGTGAGGAGGAGACTGGCACTGCCACTGCCTGTACTGTACCTGTGCTGTGTATACATGTCATGGTGTAGTAGTGTGTGTGAGGAGACTGGCACTGCCACTGCCTGCACTGTACCTGTGCTGTGTATACATGTCATGGTGTAGTAGTGTGTGTGTGTGTGTGAGGAGACTGGCACTGGCACTGCCTGCACTGTACCTGTGCTGTGTATACATGTCATAGTGTAGTAGTGTGTGTGTGAGGAGGAGACTGGCACTACCACTGTCTGCACTGTACCTGTGTTGTGTATACATGTCATGGTGTAGTAGTGTGTGTGAGGAGACTGGCACTGCCACTGCCTGCACTGTACCTGTGCTGTGTATACATGTCATGGTGTAGTAGTGTGTGTGTGAGGAGGAGACTTGCACTACCACTGCCTGCACTGTACCTGTGCTGTGTATACATGTCATGGTGTAGTAGTGTGTGTGAGGAGACTGGCACTGCCACTGCCTGCACTGTACCTGTGCTGTGTATACATGTCATGGTGTAGTAGTGTGTGTGTGTGTGAAGAGACTGGCACTGCTACTGCCTGCACTGTACCTGTGCTGTGTATACATGTCATGGTGTAGTAGTGTGTGTGTGTGGAGGAGACTGGCACTGCCACTGCCTGCACTGTACCTGTGCTGTGTATACATGTCGTGGTGTAGTAGTGTGTGTGAGGAGGAGACTGGCACTGTACCTGTGCTGTGTATACATGTCATGGTGTAGTAGTGTGTGAGGAGGAGACTTGCACTACCACTGCCTGCACTGTACCTGTGCTGTGTATACATGTCATGGTGTAGTAGTGTGTGTGAGGAGACTGGCACTACCACTGCCTGCACTGTACCTGTGCTGTGTATACATGTCATGGTGTAGTAGTGTGTGTGTGTGTGTGAGGAGGAGACTGGCACTGCCACTGCCTGCACTGTACCTGTGCTGTGTATACATGTCATGGTGTAGTAGTGTGAGGAGACTGGCACTGCCACTGCCTGCACTGTACCTGTGCTGTGTATACATGTCATGGTGTAGTAGTGTGTGTGTGAGGAGGAGACTGGCACTACCACTGCCTGCACTGTACCTGTGCTGTGTATACATGTCATGGTGTAGTAGTGTGTGTGTGTGAGGAGACTGGCACTGGCACTGCCTGCACTGTACCTGTGCTGTGTATACATGTCATGGTGTAGTAGTGTGTGTGTGTGAGGAGACTGGCACTGGCACTGCCTGCACTGTACCTGTGCTGTGTATACATGTCATGGTGTAGTAGTGTGTGTGAGGAGACTGGCACTGCCACTGCCTGCACTGTACCTGTGCTGTGTATACATGTCATGGTGTAGTAGTGTGTGTGTGAGGAGACTGGCACTGCCACTGTCTGCACTGTACCTGTACTGTGTATACATGTCATGGTGTAGTAGTGTGTGTGAGGAGACTGCCACTGCCTGCACTGTACCTGTGCTGTGTATACATGTCATGGTGTAGTAGTGTGTGTGAGGAGACTGCCACTGCCTGCACTGTACCTGTGCTGTGTATACATGTCATGGTGTAGTAGTGTGTGTGAGGAGACTGGCACTGCCACTGCCTGCACTGTACCTGTGCTGTGTATACATGTCATGGTGTAGTAGTGTGTGTGTGAGGAGACTGGCACTGCCTGCACTGTACCTGTGCTGTGTATACATGTCATGGTGTAGTAGTGTGTGTGTGTGAGGAGACTGGCACTGCCACTGCCTGCACTGTACCTGTGCTGTGTATACATGTCATGGTGTAGTAGTGTGTGTGTGAGGAGACTGGCACTGCCTGCACTGTACCTGTGCTGTGTATACATGTCATGGTGTAGTAGTGTGTGTGAGGAGGAGACTGGCACTACCACTGCCTGCACTGTACTGTGCTGTGTATACATGTCATGGTGTAGTAGTGTGTGTGTGTGAGGAGACTGGCACTGCCACTGCCTGCACTGTACCTGTGCTGTGTATACATGTCATGGTGTAGTAGTAGTGTATGTGTGAGGAGACTGGCACTGCCACTGCCTGCACTGTACCTGTGCTGTGTATACATGTCATGGTGTAGTAGTGTGTGAGGAGACTGGCACTGCCACTGCCTGCACTGTACCTGTGCGGTGTATACATGTCATGGTGTAGTAGTGTGTGTGTGAGGAGACTGGCACTGCCACTGCCTGCACTGTACCTGTGCTGTGTATACATGTCATGGTGTAGTAGTAGTGTGTGTGAGGAGACTGGCACTGCCACTGCTGCACTGTACCTGTGCTGTGTATACATGTCATGGTGTAGTAGTGTGAGGAGACTGGCACTGCCACTGCCTGCACTGTACCTGTGCTGTGTATACATGTCATGGTGTAGTAGTGTGTGTGTGAGGAGACTGGCACTGCCACTGCCTGCACTGTACCTGTGCTGTGTATACATGTCATGGTGTAGTAGTGTGTGAGGAGACTGGCACTGCCACTGCCTGCACTGTACCTGTGCTGTGTATACATGTCATGGTGTAGTAGTGTGTGAGGAGACTGGCACTGCCACTGCCTGCACTGTACCTGTGCTGTGTATACATGTCATGGTGTAGTAGTGTGTGAGGAGACTGGCACTGCCACTGCCTGCACTGTACCTGTACTGTGTATACATGTCATGGTGTAGTAGTGTGTGTGAGGAGACTGGCACTGCCACTGCCTGCACTGTACCTGTGCTGTGTATACATGTCATGGTGTAGTAGTGTGTGTGAGGAGACTGGCACTGCCACTGCCTGCACTGTACCTGTGCTGTGTATACATGTCATGGTGTAGTAGTGTGTGTGAGGAGACTGGCACTGCCACTGCCTGTACTGTACCTGTGCTGTGTATACATGTCATGGTGTAGTAGTGTGTGAGGAGGAGACTGGCACTGCCACTGCCTGCACTGTACCTGTACTGTGTATACATGTCATGGTGTAGTAGTGTGTGTGTGAGGAGGAGACTGGCACTGCCACTGCCTGCACTGTACCTGTGTATACATGTCATGGTGTAGTAGTGTGTGTGAGGAGACTGGCACTGCCACTGCCTGCACTGTACCTGTGCTGTGTATACATGTCATGGTGTAGTAGTGTGTGAGAAGACTGGCACTACCACTGCCTGCACTGTACCTGTGCTGTGTATACATGTCATGGTGTAGTAGTGTGTGTGTGAGAAGACTGGCACTACCACTGCCTGCACTGTACCTGTGCTGTGTATACATGTCATGGTGTAGTAGTGTGTGAGGAGGAGACTGGCACTGCCACTGCCTGCACTGTACCTGTGCTGTGTATACATGTCATGGTGTAGTAGTGTGTGTGTGTGAGGAGGAGACTGGCACTGCCACTGCCTGCACTGTACCTGTGCTGTGTATACATGTCATAGTGTAGTAGTGTGTGAGGAGACTGGCACTGCCACTGCCTGCACTGTACCTGTGCTGTGTATACATGTCATGGTGTAGTAGTGTGTGTGAGGAGGAGACTGGCACTGCCACTGCCTGCACTGTACCTGTACTGTGTATACATGTCATGGTGTATAGTGTGTGTGTGAGGAGGAGACTGGCACTGCCACTGCCTGCACTGTACCTGTGCTGTGTATACATGTCATGGTGTAGTAGTGTGTGTGAGGAGGAGACTGGCACTGCCACTGCCTGCACTGTACCTGTGCTGTGTATACATGTCATGGTGTAGTAGTGTGTGTGAGGAGACTGGCACTGCCACTGCCTGTACTGTACCCGTGCTGTGTATACATGTCATGGTGTAGTAGTGTGTGTGTGAGGAGGAGACTGGCACTGCCACTGCCTGTACTGTACCTGTGCTGTGTATACATGTCATGGTGTAGTAGTGTGTGTGTGAGGAGGAGAATGGCACTGCCACTGCCTGCACTGTACCTGTGCTGTGTATACATGTCATGGTGTAGTAGTGTGTGTGTGAGGAGACTGGCACTGCCACTGCCTGCACTGTACCTGTGCTGTGTATACATGTCATGGTGTAGTAGTGCGTGTGTGAGGAGACTGCCACTGTCTGCACTGTACCTGTGCTGTGTATACATGTCATGGTGTAGTAGTGTGTGTGTGAGGAGACTGGCACTGCCACTGCCTGCACTGTACCTGTACTGTGTATACATGTCATGGTGTAGTAGTGTGTGTGTGAGGAGACTGGCACTGCCACTGCCTGCACTGTACCTGTGCTGTGTATACATGTCATGGTGTAGTAGTGTGTGTGTGAGGAGGAGACTGGCACTGCCACTGCCTGTACTGTACCTGTGCTGTGTATACATGTCATGGTGTAGTAGTGTGTGTGTGAGGAGGAGACTGGCACTGCCACTGCCTGCACTGTACCTGTGCTGTGTATACATGTCATGGTGTAGTAGTGTGTGTGTGAGGAGACTGGTACTGCCACTGCCTGCACTGTACCTGTGCTGTGTATACATGTCATGGTGTAGTAGTGTGTGTGTGTGAGGAGACTGGCACTGTCACTGCCTGCACTGTACCTGTGCTGTGTATACATGTCATGGTGTAGTAGTGTGTGTGTGAGGAGACTGGCACTGCCACTGCCTGCACTGTACCTGTGCTGTGTATACATGTCATGGTGTAGTAGTATGTGTGAGGAGACTGGCACTGCCACTGCCTGCACTGTACCTGTGCTGTGTATACATGTCATGGTGTAGTAGTATGTGTGAGGAGACTGGCACTGCCACTGCCTGCACTGTACCTGTGCTGTGTATACATGTCATGGTGTAGTAGTGTGTGTGAGGAGACTGGCACTGCCACTGCCTGCACTGTACCTGTGCTGTGTATACATGTCATGGTGTAGTAGTGTGTGTGTGAGGAGACTGGCACTGCCACTGCTGCACTGTACCTGTGCTGTGTATACATGTCATGGTGTAGTAGTGTGTGTGTGTGAGGAGACTGGCACTGCCTGCACTGTACCTGTGCTGTGTATACATGTCATGGTGTAGTAGTGTGTGTGTGAGGAGACTGGCACTGCCACTGCCTGCACTGTACCTGTGCTGTGTATACATGTCATGGTGTAGTAGTGTGTGTGTGAGGAGACTGGCACTACCACTGTCTGCACTGTACCTGTGCTGTGTATACATGTCATGGTGTAGTAGTGTGTGTGTGTGAGGAGACTGGCACTGCCACTGCCTGTACTGTACCTGTGCTGTGTATACATGTCATGGTGTAGTAGTGTGTGTGTGAGGAGACTGGCACTGCCACTGCCTGCACTGTACCTGTGCTGTGTATACATGTCATGGTGTAGTAGTGTGTGTGTGAGGAGACTGGCACTACCACTGTCTGCACTGTACCTGTGCTGTGTATACATGTCATGGTGTAGTAGTGTGTGTGAGGAGACTGGCACTGCCACTGCCTGCACTGTACCTGTGCTGTGTATACATGTCATGGTGTAGTAGTGTGTGTGTGTGAGGAGACTGGCACTGCCACTGCCTGCACTGTACCTGTGCTGTATATACATGTCATGGTGTAGTAGTGTGTGTGTGAGGAGACTGGCACTGCCACTGCCTGCACTGTACCTGTGCTGTATATACATGTCATGGTGTAGTAGTGTGTGTGAGGAGACTGGCACTGCCACTGCCTGCACTGTACCTGTGCTGTGTATACATGTCATGGTGTAGTAGTGTGTGTGTGAGGAGGAGACTGGCATGCCACTGCTGCACTGTACCTGTGCTGTGTATACATGTCATGGTGTAGTAGTGTGTGTGTGAGGAGACTGGCACTGCCACTGCCTGCACTGTACCTGTGCTGTGTATACATGTCATGGTGTAGTTGTGTGTGAGGAGACTGGCACTGCCACTGCTGCACTGTACCTGTGCTGTGTATACATGTCATGGTGTAGTAGTGTGTGTGTGTGTGAGGAGGAGACTGCCACTGCCTGCACTGTACCTGTGCTGTGTATACATGTCATGGTGTAGTAGTGTGTGAGGAGACTGGCACTGCCACTGCTGCACTGTACCTGTGCTGTGTATACATGTCATGGTGTAGTAGTGTGTGTGAGGAGGAGACTGCCACTGCCTGCACTGTACCTGTGCTGTGTATACATGTCATGGTGTAGTAGTGTGAGGAGACTGGCACTGCCACTGCCTGCACTGTACCTGTGCTGTGTATACATGTCATGGTGTAGTAGTGTGTGAGGAGACTGGCACTGCCACTGCCTGCACTGTACCTGTACTGTGTATACATGTCATGGTGTAGTAGTGTGTGTGAGGAGGAGACTGGCACTGCCACTGCCTGCACTGTACCTGTGCTGTGTATACATGTCATGGTGTAGTAGTGTGTGTGTGTGAGGAGACTGGCACTGCCACTGCCTGCACTGTACCTGTGCTGTGTATACATGTCATGGTGTAGTAGTGTGTGTGAGGAGACTGGCACTGCCACTGCCTGCACTGTACCTGTGCTGTGTATACATGTCATGGTGTAGTAGTGTGTGTGTGTGAAGAGACTGGCACTGCCACTGCCTGCACTGTACCTGTGCTGTGTATACATGTCATGGTGTAGTAGTGTGTGTGAGGAGACTGCCACTGCCTGCACTGTACCTGTGCTGTGTATACATGTCATGGTGTAGTAGTGTGTGTGAGGAGGAGACTGGCACTGCCTGCACTGTACCTGTGCTGTGTATACATGTCATGGTGTAGTAGTGTGTGTGAGGAGACTGGCACTGCCACTGCCTGCACTGTACCTGTGCTGTGTATACATGTCATGGTGTAGTAGTGTGTGTGTGAGGAGACTGGCACTGCCACTGCCTGCACTGTACCTGTGCTGTGTATACATGTCATGGTGTAGTAGTGTGTGTGAGGAGACTGGCACTGCCACTGCCTGCACTGTACCTGTGCTGTGTATACATGTCATGGTGTAGTAGTGTGTGTGTGTGTGAAGAGACTGGCACTGCCACTGCCTGCACTGTACCTGTGCTGTGTATACATGTCATGGTGTAGTAGTGTGTGTGAGGAGACTGGCACTGCCACTGCCTGCACTGTACCTGTGCTGTGTATACATGTCATGGTGTAGTAGTGTGTGTGAGGAGGAGACTGGCACTGCCGCTGCTGCACTGTACCTGTGCTGTGTATACATGTCATGGTGTAGTAGTGTGTGTGAGGAGACTGCCACTGCCTGCACTGTACCTGTGCTGTGTATACATGTCATGGTGTAGTAGTGTGTGTGAGGAGGAGACTGGCACTGCCTGCACTGTACCTGTGCTGTGTATACATGTCATGGTGTAGTAGTGTGTGTGAGGAGACTGGCACTGCCACTGCCTGCACTGTACCTGTGCTGTGTATACATGTCATGGTGTAGTAGTGTGTGTGTGAGGAGACTGGCACTGCCACTGCTTGCACTGTACTGTGTATAGATGTCATGGTGTAGTAGTGTGTGTGTGGTCTCATGAACTGCTCTGCTGTTCTCGGTTAATTGTTCTTTGAGCTGCTGTTTTCATATAGTGATCTTCTGTTCTCATGTAATGATGCATTGCCCTACTGATCTCATGTAATACTGTTTGGCCTCACGTAATGGTGCATTGCTCTGCTGATCTCAAGTAATACTCTGCTGATCTCATGTAATGGTGCATTACCTTGCTGTTCCCATGTAATTCTCTGCTGTTCTGATGTAGTATTCTGCAGGTCTCATGTAATAGAGTATTGCTCTGCTGATCACATGTAGTACTCTGCTGGTCGCTTGTAATTGTGAATTGCTTTGCTGATCTCATGTACTACTCAGCTGCTTTAATGTAATTCTCTGCGGTACACATGTAATGGTATAGTACCTGCTGGTCTCATGTAATACTCTGCTGTTCTCGTGTAATAATGAAAAATAATTTTTTCTCAAAATGTTTATTTATCTCCTTTGCTACTATTTATGTCCTATATGCTATCAGCTGGACTCTGTTACATCTCTTTTCTTCTGTACATAAGGTTGTAGCATAAATCCCAATATACGGGAGCAATGCATCCTGGTTCTGGCTGGCAGATTCCACCAGCTTTCACATACACTGTGATGTTCAATGGCGTAACAATAGGGGTCGCAGGGGTCGCACCTGCGACCGGGCCCGTCACTCTCAGGGTCCCGGCCGCCCCCTGCGACCACCTCGCCACCTGCCCGCAGCACAGCTGATGTCCCGGCGGCCTGCACTCGAGTAATGCAGATCGTTGGGAGATGACATAATCACCCAGCGCTCTGCATTACTAAGGACCGCACGGGAGCTTGTCACACACACCGCTAGACCACCAGGAGGTAGGAGGACGGGGGTCAGTAGGGGCAATATGGCGATGGGGGCATTGTGGAGATTGGGGGGAAATGTGGCGATGGGGGCATTGTGGAGATTGGGGGGAAATGTGGCGATGAGGGGCATTGTGGAGATTGGGGGGAAATGTGGCGATGGGGGCATTGTGGAGATTGGGGGGAAATGTGGAGCATGAGGAGCATTGTGATGGGGGCATTGTGGAGATTGGGGGGAAATGTGGCGATGGGGGCATTGTGGAGATTGGGGGGAAATGTGGCGATGGGGGCATTGTGGAGATTGGGGGGAAATGTGGAGCATGAGGGCATTGTGGAGATTGGGGGGAAATGTGGCGATGAGGGGCATTGTGGAGATTGGGGGGAAATGTGGCGATGGGGGCATTGTGGAGATTGGGGGGAAATGTGGAGCATGAGGAGCATTGTGATGGGGGCATTGTGGAGATTGGGGGGAAATGTGGCGATGGGGGCATTGTGGAGATTGGGGGGAAATGTGGCGATGGGGGCATTGTGGAGATTGGGGGGAAATGTGGAGCATGAGGGCATTGTGGAGATTGGGGGGAAATGTGGCGATGAGGGGCATTGTGGAGATTGGGGGGAAATGTGGCGATGGGGGCATTGTGGAGATTGGGGGGAAATGTGGAGCATGAGGGGCATTGTGATGGGGGCATTGTGGAGATTGGGGGGAAATGTGGAGCATGAGGGGCATTGTGATGGGGGCATTGTGGAGATTGGGGGGGAAATGTGGAGCATGAGGGGCATTGTGATGGGGGCATTGTGGAGATTAGGGGGAAATGTGGCGATGGGGGCATTGTGGAGATTGGGGGGAAATGTGGCGATGAGGGGCATTGTGGAGATTGGGGGGAAATGTGGCGATGGGGGCATTGTGGAGATTGGGGGGAAATGTGGAGCATGAGGGGCATTGTGATGGGGGCATTGTGGAGATTGGGGGGAAATGTGGAGCATGAGGGGCATTGTGATGGGGGCATTGTGGAGATTGGGGGGAAATGAGGGGCATTGTGATGGGGGCATTGTGGAGATTGGGGGGAAATGTGGAGAATTGGGGGCATTGTGGAAGGGGCAATGTGGAGGTGGCCAATGTGGTTGAGGGGGGCCAATGTGGTAGGAGGGGGGCCCTTGGCAATTCTTGCACCAGGGCCCTGTGGCTTCTAGTTACGCCTCTGTTGATGTTACTGAAAATAGAAAGAAAATCCCCAAAATGCCTCCATATTTAAATGACACATTTATTCCCTTGATGGCTAGAGCAGTCTCCAACACATTGTGATGCCATCAAGTATTCAAAAGCCACATCCAAGTCAGTGAATTGGAGAATTTTTTTTGTAAACTCTGGTACATTTGTCTTGTTCCATAATTGCACCAATGTTCCTTTATACATCATCCTTTGTACACATACGGTATGCGTGAGTATTTCTGGAATGACCTCAGTGCAACCACATTTTTATTTTGCATTTTCTGCTTAGCGCCCATATGCAGAAAAACCCGACTGATCACTGATAAGTAACTAAAGGAATCTGAGAACGACAGCAGCAAAACAATAAACGGGTCATCCCTCTTGCATCCAAGGCATTAAAGAGGAACTATCACTACAATTAAAGTGCCCCCAAACAATTACCGTAAAATCTCAGGTATAATACGCACCTGTGTATAATACGCACCCTTGTTTTCCCCCTTGCTAAAAAAAATGTTAAGGCTTCCCTCCCTCGCCCGGGCCAACACCGCAGCCAAACCAACACTTACTTGGTTCAAATTTAACTCCCCACTGAAGTCCGCATCTCTTGAATTGATGGAATGAAAAAACAAAGCTTCCCTGCGGGTGGCATGCTTCCATTTGCCGCCCGCTTCCTTTAGTGAGCTTTCAGGACCTTCCTCCTCCAGCCAATTGGATGGAGGATGAATGTCCTGAAAGCTCACTGAAGGAAGTGGGCAGCAAATGGAAGCATGCCGCCCGCTGGGAAGCTTTGTATTTTGCCTTTCATCAATTCAAGAGATGCGGACTTCAGTGAGGAGTTAAATTTGAACCAAGTAAGTCTTGGTTTGGCAGCAGTTTTGGCCCGGGCAAGGGAGGGAAGGTATCTGCCAACCTTAACTTTTTTTTTTACTCTCCTGTATAATAGGCACCCCCCACTTCACATAAGGTGAAGTGGGGTAAAATTGTGCGTATTATACCGGAGATTTTACGGTATTCAGATAGTGATACGCAGAGAAATTCTAGTATTATCCTGAATGTCCAGCGTTATTAAGAAATCCATCATGACGGTTAGGTTTCTTGCTTTAAAGGTATCTGTGTGTCTGCGCCATCAGTCACTTCCTGTTACCTTAAGGTACAATGCTACTCCTCCTAACCAATCCTGCAGGAGACCGGGGACGGACAGCACGGGCGCACAGATGTCTCTAAGGCAAGATGTCTGCGCTGATGCCTGCCTGTTTGTCTCAAATCAAGTTGGATTTCTTAATAACGCCAGACTTATTCTGGATGATACTAGTATTTCTATGCGTATTTCTATATGAATAATTATTTTGGGGGGCACTTTAATTGTAGTGATAGTTCCACTTAAAAAGTTCACATTTAAATCATTGTGAACTTGCATTCTTTGCGTGTGGAGCATTCGTTTTTTTTTCCAAAATTGCTCCCCCTGCTCCGATGATGTAAATCGCATCATAAAGTGGGCAGGGATTTATCAGGATTGCTGTGATGAGGGGAGTAGGAGGAGTTTGTCACTAAAGTGTGATGATCTGGGTCGGTAGTGGGTGGGACTACTCAGACCTGCCCGAGAGCCTGAAAAATAGGCTCGGTCCCCAGAGACCCAGAACACAGCACTTAAAGGGATAGTAATACTTCATATGTAAAAAAAAAAATATGTAGTAGGGTATGCCCACTGCTGAGAGGTGTTTTACTTAAAAAAGTTGCATTTCTCTGTCATCCAATACTGGTTGCTGGTAACTCTGGGTAGGCGATCTGCCCCTTTAAGTAGGCAGGAACAATTCTAGAATTGTATGCAAGGGGTGGAGCCTACTTTCCCTCCTTGGCTGCAGCTAGCCAACCAGCTCCAGAAAGATTTGTTCCTTGTGAAGGTAACACACAGGCAAGAGAACAGTTCTGCTATGGTTTTAGAATCTTTTTTATTTTTCTGTCAGATATGGAATACCACCATTAGGCGGATTACCATGACTGACAATGCCCTCTAATGTGGCTAGCTTAGTGACCAGCTGCTTTTTGTGGACCTTAAGTCCTGGGGGGAAAATCTTGGCTACAAGTTCTTTCCTCAGGAGTTGCCCACCGAGGCTTCTTCTTACTACATGGTAATCTGAAGACAGAAGATCTGCAGGAAAGGTGAGCAACCCTTTGAGTGCTGCAGGTCCACATGTCCCACAGTGCCCCTCCACACAGGGGTTTTCCATATGGAGTTCCTATTGCACACTCCTGCACTCATTGGGTCTATCTGTATGTCTGGTGGGTGTTTGGAGCAGGTTTATGTGGTATTTACCCCTTTAAGTGCTGGTTTGGCATTCATTTGGGGGGTTTTCTGACACTTTTCCTACTGGTTCAGTGTTTTTTGGGTGTTCTAACATGTTTTAGTGATGTTTCATGTCTTTTACTATTACACCTTCAATTTTGTAAAATTTGAGTTAAAGGCATGCTTCACCACATAGGCGCCATTGCTCCATTCACCCATATGGGACTGTACAGCTTGGGACATATCTTTGCAACCGCTTAACCTAGCGACTTCAGAGATGGCTCATTTTACTTGTCTGCCCTTGCTCTATCATCCGGTTCATGTTTCTAGTGTGTTGGGGGGCTCAGGGGGCTTCGGGAACTGTTTGGGGTACTTTTCTGGGAAAACTACATTTCTCATGAGCGCTCCTGCCACGGCAGCCATTTTGTGTTCTTTCCAGAACGAGTATCCTACGCAAGGCTTGGACTCTCCTTCTCTCCTTTGCTGATTAACCCTTCGCCTGCCAGATAAGTCTATTTTAGCGATTTCTGGGGTGAAACTTTACTCATACACACTGTAATTGGGTGATTTCTTATACTGTGAACAGGGCTCAAAATTTCCACTCGCCACTAGCCAATGGTGAGTGAAAATTTAGCCCTGGCTAGTAGAAATTCAGTCCTGGTGGGTATGTTATGGGTTGCAGTGGCGAGTAACTTTTCAGGTCTGGCTAGTAGCAAAGGACTTACAATTATAAGCCCTGCTGTGAAAATGACTATACCATTGGAGCTTGGGGCCAGACCTAAGACTAAGGATGCTGGGGTCTCTGTATCCCCTATTGTGCATTGCGCTTCCTGTCAGTCAGGGTTACCTAGAGAATTCTCAGGTCATTTATGCCCAGCATGTTCTGATGTCCCTGAGAGTCTCCCGGGGACCTCCAGCCATGCCATAGAGCCAGTTTGGGTGCAAGAGTTCAAGGCTGCTACTAGGGACCTTAGGTCCACTTTGAAACTCTTTCCATCCCAGTTACAGGGGGTCTTTCATTCTTGGCAGACCCCCTTCTCCATCAAGTCTTCCCTGCCAAAGCTTCAGGGTGTACCTGACGTGTCAGATTCCTCTGAGGAGGAACTTCTGGTGGATTCAGATGTTGAGGAATGTTCTGCTCTGGGCTCCTCTCAGTGTTTTGGGGACCCTTTTGAGGCTGATCCTAAGCCCTCGGCTGAGGGCCTGATCAGTGCTGTTTTAAATACCCTAAGCATTCCCTTAGTGCAGAAGGTTCCTTCTGACCTTTCTGATGTGTTTCAGGAGCCTAAGAAGCCCCTTACTTGTTTTCCACCTAACCCCACTCTTGACCGCCTTGTGTCTGAAGAGTGGAAGTCTCCGGACAAGAAACCTTCTGTTTCTAAGAAATTTGCTAAGCTTTATCCCTTCTCTGTGGCAGCGCTTGCTCAGTGGGTTCATCCTTCTAAAGTGGATGCTCCTATCTCCAGGCTATCCATGTCTAGTGCTTTGCCAGTGTCTGATGCGTCTACTGTAAAGGACTGGAGTGACAAGAAACTTGAGGTCTCCCTCAAGTCCATCTTTACCACTCCTGGTTCTGCCATGCGTCCAGCATTCGCAGCAGCATGGGTGAACTGGGCCATTGCAGTCTGGACTGAACAGCTCACTCTTGCTGTCCGTCAGGATGCTCCTACTTCGGATAAGTTGTGCCTCTTTGCCAACATTTATGAGGCACAGCACTGTGTTCCTGCTGCGCTATTTGATTCCATCCGTTTGGTGGCTAGGGTTTCCACCATGTCTGTGGTTGCCAGGCGGGCTCTTTGGCTCAAGACCTGGTTTGATGATACTGCTTCTAAGAAAGCTTTGCTCTCCTTGCCTTTTCAAGGCACTTCTTTGTTTGGGCCAACTCTCAAGGATCTGATCAGTGAGGATACAGGGGGTAAGAGTACACTTCTACCCTTAGTTCCTAGGAAGAAAACACCGCTTAAGCGTAACCGGTATTTTCTTTCCTTTCAGAATGAGACACATCCGGACAACCAGACGGTTCCCTCAGCTCCGCGTACCTCCTCCAAGCCCAAACAGCAATGGAAGCCCAAGGTCTCCTCCAAGCCCAAGGCTTCCAAGCCTTCTTCGGCATGACTCACCAAACCCGGGTCCACACTCTGCTGTGGGTGGTCGTCTGCGTCACTATCACAGCATTTGGGAGGATTCAGTGATGGACCAATGGGTTTTACAGGTAGTGACGGAAGGGTACAGGATCCCTTTCATCTCTCTTTCTCCCTTTCACTTTCTTCCTTCTCATACGCCTCAGGGCGTAGAGAAACCCCGTCTGTTCGACGGCGCTGTTCAGGCTCTTCTGGACAAGGACGTTCTGGAGTCGGTTCCAGTTCAGGACAGAGGTATGGGTTTTTACTCAAACCTCTTCTCCAAGAAGGACGGAGGTTATCGCCCCATTTTGGAATTGAAGGATCTCAATTCCTGTGTGGCCCAGACTCATTATCACCAGGAGTCTCTACGGACGGTGATTGCTGCCATGTCCCCGGGGGAATTCCTTGCACCTCTGGATCTTAAGGACGCGTACTTACACATTGCCATTTATCCAAAGAACAGGCAGTACCTCTGGGCTGCCTGTGACCGGGGACATTTTCAGTTCTCAGCTCTTCCATTTGGTTTGACGACATCTCCGCAGGTCTTCAACTGTGTCCTGGGAGCCTTAGTGTTCGTCCTCCACCGAGACGGCATCAGAGTTACATGGACGACCCGCTTCTGAAAGCCTCTTCTGCGGAACTACTTCATCAACAGGTTCAGCAACGCATTCATGCTCTCACCCATCACGGGTGGATCATCAACTTGGACAAATCAGATCTTGTCCCATCCCAGCGTCTGGTCTTCCTGGGCCTCCTCTTCGATACCCAGAAGAACATAGTGTTTCTCACGGACGAGGTGGCTCACCAGATCGGCCACTGGGTTTCTGCGATACTGGCTCAAGATCCAGTTCCAGCCAAGAAGCTGTCATCTCTCATGGGGAAATTCATTTCCACCATAGAGGCAGTACCGTTTGCCAAGGCACACACCAGGTAACTCCAGCGGTTTGTGATCCAGGTGTGCAGGGGTCGGCCGGACCTTCTGAAGACGTCGGTGTCACTTGCTCTTCATGTGGAACTGAGCTTGTCCTGGTGGCTCAACCTCTCCAATCTCCTGGAGGGCAAGTCCTTCCTAGTTTTCTTCTGGACCATGGTGACGACGGATGCCAGCCTCTCCAGATGGGGAGCAGTCCTGGGTCGCCTGAGTGCACAGGGTCAGTGGTCTCCGGTAGAATCTTTCCTCCCCATCAACGTGTTGAAGCTTTGGGCAATATTTCATGCCCTTCGTCATTGGACATCTCAGATGGAAGGCTGTCCAATGCGGGTAGAGTCCGTCAACGCCACGGCCGTGGCTTACATCAACAAGCAGGGCGGAACAAGAAGTCTCACCGCTTGGTTAGAGGTCAAGGCTATTTTGTCCTGGGCAGAAGAACACTTTCCTGCCATATCTGCAGTGCACATTCCTGGCATAGACAACGTCATGGCAGACACACAGTGGACAGCGTAGAGTGGGAGCTGCACCCAGAGGTGTTCACCCTCATTGTTCAGAAATGGGATCTTCCTTACATCGACCTGATGGCAACAAGACACAACAGGAAGGTTCCAAGGTTCTGCTCTCGATGGAGGGACCCTCTAGCTCTGGCGTTGGATGCAGTATCCATTCCTTGGTTATTCCCTCTGGCCTACATCTTTCCACCCCTCCCCATGTTGCACAGGGTGTTACGTAAATTACAACTGGAGCATTGTCCAGTCATTCTGGTTGCGCTGTACTGGCCTCACCAGGTTTAGTTTCCGGAGCTTCTGGATCTGTCAGTGGTGGAGCCATTCAGGCTCCCTTGCCATCCGGATCTTCTTCTACAGGGTTACCTGTGGAAGGAGTTATGTTCATCATCTAGCCTTGAGGCTTGGAAATTGAATCATCAATATTGAGGAAGAAAGGGTTTTCTTCTGGTGCGGTGGCTACTATGCTCAGTGCCCGCAAACCTGTTTGTTCCAAGATCTATCATCATGTCTGGTCGACCTTTCTCTCCTGGTGTGCTGATAGGGACCTGTCTCAGGAATTTGATCTGCCTACGGTCCTGGCCTTTTTGCAGGACGGTGTGGATAAGGGCCTCAGTTTGAGTTCCCTTAAAGTTCAGACGTCTGCTCTCTCTGTTTTCTTTCAGAGATGCATTGCCATCCTTCCTGATGTCAAGGTTTTTTTCCAGGGCGTTGCTCATACTCGTCCTGCCTACAAGATTCCTGCTCCTCTGTGGGATCTTAACTTGGTTTTGGGCGTTCTTCAGCGCCCTCCATTTGACTTTGTCCACTATTCCTCTACGCCTGTTGAAGTGGAAAATGGCCTATCTCCTGGTGATTGTGTCTGTCCACCTGTGTCGCGGAGTTACATGCTCTGTACGGTAGACCACCCTATTTGGTGTTTCACGTGGACAAGGCTGTGCATCACACCTCTCAGGAGTTTCTCCCAAAGGTGGTCTCTGAGTTCCACATCAATCAGGAGATTGTGATGCCCTCTTTCTGCACTGACCCCACCTCTGAGGGATCTCCACTTGTTAGACGTGGTGCATTGTCTCAAGTTTTATGTACATCGCACTGAGTCTATCAGGCAATCTGACGTGCTGTTCGCCATTCCTGCGGGTCCTAGGGCAGGAGGACCTGCATCCAAGGTGTCTATTGCTTCTTGGATCAAGTCCACTATTCGTAAGCCTTATGAGCTGGGTAAGAAGTCTGTCCCCTTCAGGGTCACGGCTTATTCTACACGATCTATTGGGGCCTCTTGGGCTTACAAGAATCAGGCCTCTGCTGATCAGTTGTGCAAGGCTCCCACCTGGTCATCTGTGCACACCTTTTCGAAGCACTGCCATGTTGATGTGCTGGCATCGGCTGACGCCAGCTTTGGGAGGAAGATCCTGGAGGCAGTCTTGCCTGTCTAGGATTTTCTTTGTTCTTCGTGCTTCCTTCACTTTTGAGCCCCATTGGCTCTAGTTCAGTGTGCTGTGTAACAGTTGGGGTGTTGTTATCCCTGTTCAGTGTCCGTTGACACTTCATTAGTTGTTGGGCTGTCTTTGATCTGCTCTGGTGACTTTGGGGGCCTTGTGTCTGATCCTTGCCTTACTTCCCGCCTCTGGGAAACCCAATGGTTGGACATCCCAAAGTTACCAGTAACCTGTATTGGACGACATAGAAAAGAGGATTTTAGTCTTACCTGTTAAGTCCACCCTGTCAAGGGACCATGCTTGGCTCTCCTGTGGCAGACTGTGGGGGTCCTTCGGAGTCTTCTTTCCCTTCTGCTATCTAGTCAATAGTTAGTGTCTCAAATCGTACTGGAGCTGGTTGGCTAGCTGCAGCCAAGAAGGGAAGGTAGGCTCCACCCCCAGCATACAGTTCTAGAATTGTTCCTGCCTACTTAAAGGGGCGGATCGCCTACCCAGAGTTACCAATAACCTGTATGGACTAAGAGAAAACGATTTAACAGGTAAGACTAAAATCCTCTTTTTTCAGGCACAATATCTTGATAGACAGTGGTGCAGCCATAAACCTCCATAGGATGGTTTACCAACAACACCACTGTAATATTTCAGGCCACTGCTACATTGAACCTAAAAAAAAATAAAGTTTCATATGCAATAAATTTTGAATACAACACTTCTCAGCAGCGGGAGTGCAATTGTTTTACTACAATGTATATTTTTTACATATTAACTGTTACATTTCTTATGATCTCTGCTATTCTTCTCTACCTTTCTTATAATCGCCTCTATTCTTCTCTACCTTTCTTATAATCGCCTCTATTCTTCTCTACCTTTCTTATAATCTCTGCTGTTCTTCTCTACATTTCTTATGATCTCCGCTATTCTTCTCTACCTTTCTTATGATCTCCGCTATTATTCTCTACCTTTCTTATAATCTCTGCTGTTCTTCTCTACCTTTCCTATGATCTCCGCTATTCTTCTCTACATTTCTTGTGATCTCCGCTATTCTTCTCTACCTTTCTTATGATCTCCGCTATTCTTCTCTACATTTCTTATGATCTCTGCTGTTCTTCTCTACCTTTCTTATAATCTCCGCTATTCTTCTCTACATTTCTTATGATCTCCGCTATTCTTCTCTACATTTCTTATAATCTCCGCTGTTCTTCTCTACCTTTCTTATGATCTCCGCTATTCTTCTCTACATTTCTTATGATCTCCGCTGTTCTTCTCTACATTTCTTATGATCTCTGCCGTTCTTCTCTACATTTCTTATAATCTCCGCTATTCTTCTCTACATTTCTTATGATCTCCGCTATTCTTCTCTACCTTTCTTATGATCTCCGCTATTCTTCTCTACATTTCTTATGATCTCCGCTGTTCTTCTCTACATTTCTTATGATTTCCGATATTCTTCTCTACCTTTCTTATAATCACCGCTGTTCTTCTCTACATTTCTTATGATCTCTGCTATTCTTCTCTACCTTTCTTATAATCTCCGCTGTTCTTCTCTACATTTCTTATGATCTCCGCTATTCTTCTCTACCTTTCTCATGATCTCATCTATTCTTCTCTACATTTTTTACGATATCCGCTATTCTTCTCTACATTTCTTGTGATCACCGCTATTCTTCTCTACCTTTCTTATAATCTCTGCTATTCTTCTCTACATTTCTTATAATCTTCACTGTTCTTCTCTACATTTCTTATGATTTCCGCTATTCTTCTCTACCTTTCTTATGATCTCTGCTGTTCTTCTCTACATTTCTTATGATCTCTGCTATTCTTCTGTACCTTTCTTATAATCTCCACTATTCTTCTCTACCTTTCTTATAATTTCCGCTGTTCTTCTCTACATTTCTTATGATTTTCGCTGTTCTTCTCTACATTTCTTATGATTTCCGCTATTCTTCTCTACCTTTCTTATAATCTCCGCTGTTCTTCTCTACATTTCTTATGATCTCTGCTATTCTTCTCTACCTTTCTTATAATCTCCTCTGTTCTTCTCTACCTTTCTCATGATCTCATCTATTCTTCTCTACATTTCTCATGATCTGCGATATTCTTCTCTACCTTTCTCATGATCTCATCTATTCTTCTCTACATTTTTTATAATCTCCGCTATTCTTCTCTACATTTCTTGTGATCTCCGCTATTCTTCTCTACCTTTCTTATAATCTCTGCTATTCTTCTCTACATTTCTTACGATCTCCGCTATTCTTCTCTACCTTTTTTATAATCTCAGCTGTTCTTCTCTACCTTTCTCATGATCTCATCTATTCTTCTCTACATTTTTTATAATCTCCGCTATTCTTCTCTACATTTCTTGTGATCTCCGCTATTCTTCTCTACCTTTCTTATAATCTCTGCTATTCTTCTCTACATTTCTTATGATCTCTGCTGTTCTTCTCTGCCTTTCTTATAATCTCCGCTATTCTTCTCTACATTTCTTATGATCTCCGCTGTTCTTCTCTACATTTCTTATAATCTCCGCTATTCTTCTCTACATTTCTTATGATCTCATCTATTCTTCTCTAAATTTCTTATGATCACCTCTATTCTTCTCTACCTTTCTTATAATCTCCGCTATTCTTCTCTACATTTCTTATGATCTCATCTATTCTTCTCTACATTTCTTGTGATCTCCGCTATTCTTCTCTACCTTTCTTATAATCTCTGCTATTCTTCTCTACATTTCTTATAATCTTCTCTGTTCTTCTCTACATTTCTTATGATCTACGCTATTCTTCTCTACCTTTCTTATAATCTCCGCTGTTATTCTCTACATTTCTTATGATCTCCGCTTCTTCTCTACCTTTCTTATAATCTCCGCTGTTCTTCTCTACATTTCTTATGATCTCCGATATTCTTCTCTACCTTTCTTATAATCTCCGCTGTTCTTCTCTACCTTTCTCATGATCTCATCTATTCTTCTCTACATTTTTTATGATCTCCACTATTCTTCTCTACATTTCTTGTGATCACAGCTATTCTTCTCTACATTTCTTGTGATCTCCGCTATTCTTCTCTACCTTTCTTATAATCTCCGCTATTCTTCTCTACATTTCTTATGATCTCCGATATTCTTCTCTACCTTTCTTATAATCTCCGCTGTTCTTCTCTACCTTTCTCATGATCTCCGCTATTCTTCTCTACCTTTCTCATGATCTCATCTATTCTTCTCTACATTTTTTATAATCTCCACTATTCTTCTCAACATTTCTTGTGATCACAGCTATTCTTCTCTACATTTTTTATGATCTCCACTATTCTTCTCTACCTTTCTTATGATCTCATCTATTCTTCTCAACATTTCTTGTGATCTCCGCTATTCTTCTCTACCTTTCTTATAATCTCCGCTATTCTTCTCTACATTTCTTATGATCTCTGCTGTTCTTCTCTACATTTCTTATGATCTCTGCTGTTCTTTTCTACATTTCTTATGATCTCCTCTGTTCTTCTCTACATTTCTTATGATCTCTGCTGTTCTTCTCTACATTTCTTATGATCTCCGCTGTTCTTCTCTACATTTCTTATGAACTCATATATTCTTCTCTACATTTCTTGTGATCTCCGCTATTCTTCTCTACCTTTCTTATAATCTCTGCTATTCTTCTCTACATTTCTTATAATCTTCTCTGTTCTTCTCTACATTTCTTATGATCTCCGCTATTCTTCTCTACCTTTCTTATAATCTCTGCTGTTCTTCTCTACATTTCTTATGATCTCTGCTATTCTTCTCTACCTTTCTTATAATCTCCGCTGTTCTTCTCTACATTTCTTATGATCTCATATATTCTTCTCTACATTTCTTGTGATCTCCGCTATTCTTCTCTACCTTTCTTATAATCTCCGCTGTTCTTCTCTACATTTCTTATGATCTCTGCTGTTCTTTTCTACATTTCTTATGATCTCCGCTATTCTTCTCTACATTTCTTATGATCTCCGCTGTTCTTCTCTACATTTCTTATGAACTCATATATTCTTCTCTACATTTCTTGTGATCTCCGCTATTCTTCTCTACCTTTCTTATAATCTCTGCTATTCTTCTCTACATTTCTTATAATCTTCTCTGTTCTTCTCTACATTTCTTATGATCTCCGCTATTCTTCTCTACCTTTCTTATAATCTCTGCTGTTCTTCTCTACATTTCTTATGATCTCTGCTATTCTTCTCTACCTTTCTTATAATCTCCGCTGTTCTTCTCTACATTTCTTATGATCTCATATATTCTTCTCTACATTTCTTGTGATCTCCGCTATTCTTCTCTACCTTTCTTATAATCTCCGCTGTTCTTCTCTACATTTCTTATGATCTCTACTATTCTTCTCTACCTTTCTTATAATCTCCTCTGTTCTTCTCTACATTTCTTATGATCTCCGATATTCTTCTCTACATTTCTTATAATCTCAGCTGTTCTTCTCTACCTTTCTCATGATCTCATCTATTCTTCTCTACCTTTTTTATAATCTCAGCTGTTCTTCTCTACCTTTCTCATGATCTCATCTATTCTTCTCTACATTTTTTATAATCTCCGCTATTCTTCTCTACATTTCTTGTGATCTCCGCTATTCTTCTCTACCTTTCTTATAATCTCTGCTATTCTTCTCTACATTTCTTATGATCTCTGCTGTTCTTCTCTGCCTTTCTTATAATCTCCGCTATTCTTCTCTACATTTCTTATGATCTCCGCTGTTCTTCTCTACATTTCTTATAATCTCCGCTATTCTTCTCTACATTTCTTATGATCTCATCTATTCTTCTCTAAATTTCTTATGATCACCTCTATTCTTCTCTACCTTTCTTATAATCTCCGCTATTCTTCTCTACATTTCTTATGATCTCATCTATTCTTCTCTACATTTCTTGTGATCTCCGCTATTCTTCTCTACCTTTCTTATAATCTCTGCTATTCTTCTCTACATTTCTTATAATCTTCTCTGTTCTTCTCTACATTTCTTATGATCTCCGCTATTCTTCTCTACCTTTCTTATAATCTCCGCTGTTATTCTCTACATTTCTTATGATCTCCGCTTCTTCTCTACCTTTCTTATAATCTCCGCTGTTCTTCTCTACATTTCTTATGATCTCCGATATTCTTCTCTACCTTTCTTATAATCTCCGCTGTTCTTCTCTACCTTTCTCATGATCTCATCTATTCTTCTCTACATTTTTTATGATCTCCACTATTCTTCTCTACATTTCTTGTGATCACAGCTATTCTTCTCTACATTTCTTGTGATCTCCGCTATTCTTCTCTACCTTTCTTATAATCTCCGCTATTCTTCTCTACATTTCTTATGATCTCCGATATTCTTCTCTACCTTTCTTATAATCTCCGCTGTTCTTCTCTACCTTTCTCATGATCTCCGCTATTCTTCTCTACCTTTCTCATGATCTCATCTATTCTTCTCTACATTTTTTATAATCTCCACTATTCTTCTCAACATTTCTTGTGATCACAGCTATTCTTCTCTACATTTTTTATGATCTCCACTATTCTTCTCTACCTTTCTTATGATCTCATCTATTCTTCTCAACATTTCTTGTGATCTCCGCTATTCTTCTCTACCTTTCTTATAATCTCCGCTATTCTTCTCTACATTTCTTATGATCTCTGCTGTTCTTCTCTACATTTCTTATGATCTCTGCTGTTCTTTTCTACATTTCTTATGATCTCCTCTGTTCTTCTCTACATTTCTTATGATCTCTGCTGTTCTTCTCTACATTTCTTATGATCTCCGCTGTTCTTCTCTACATTTCTTATGAACTCATATATTCTTCTCTACATTTCTTGTGATCTCCGCTATTCTTCTCTACCTTTCTTATAATCACTGCTATTCTTCTCTACATTTCTTATAATCTTCTCTGTTCTTCTCTACATTTCTTATGATCTCCGCTATTCTTCTCTACCTTTCTTATAATCTCTGCTGTTCTTCTCTACATTTCTTATGATCTCTGCTATTCTTCTCTACCTTTCTTATAATCTCCGCTGTTCTTCTCTACATTTCTTATGATCTCATATATTCTTCTCTACATTTCTTGTGATCTCCGCTATTCTTCTCTACCTTTCTTATAATCTCCGCTGTTCTTCTCTACATTTCTTATGATCTCTACTATTCTTCTCTACCTTTCTTATAATCTCCTCTGTTCTTCTCTACATTTCTTATGATCTCCGATATTCTTCTCTACATTTCTTATAATCTCAGCTGTTCTTCTCTACCTTTCTCATGATCTCATCTATTCTTCTCTACATTTTTTATAATCTCCGCTATTCTTCTCTACATTTCTTGTGATCTCCGGTATTCTTCTCTACCTTTCATATAATCTCTGCTATTCTTCTCTACATTTCTTATGATCTCCGCTATTCTTCTCTACCTTTCTTATAATCTCTGCTGTACTTCTCTACATTTCTTATGATCTCTGCTGTTCTTCTCTGCCTTTCTTATGATCTCATCTATTCTTCTCTACATTTCTTATGATCTCCGCTGTTCTTCTCTACCTTTCTTATAATCTCCGCTATTCTTCTCTACATTTCTTGTAATCTCCGCTATTCTTCTCTACCTTTCTTATGATCTCCGCTATTCTTCTCTACATTTCTTATGATCTCCGCTATTCTTCTCTACCTTTCTTATCATCTCATCTATTCTTCTCTACATTTTTTATGATATCCGCTATTCTTCTATACATTTCTTGTGATCACCGCAATTCTTCTCTACCTTTTTTATAATCTCTGCTATTCTTCTCTACATTTCTTATAATCTTCGCTGTTCTTCTCTACATTTCTTATGATTTCCGCTATTCTTCTCTACCTTTCTTATAATCTCCGCTGTTCTTCTCTACATTTCTTATGATCTCTGCTATTCTTCTCTACCTTTCTTATGATCTCCACTACTCTTCTCTACATTTCTTATAATCTCCGCTGTTCTTCTCTACATTTCTTATGATCTCTGCTGTTCTTCTCTACCTTTCTTATAATTTCCGCTGTTCTTCTCTACATTTCTTATGATTTTCGCTGTTCTTCTCTACATTTCTTATGATTTCCGCTATTCTTCTCTACCTTTCTTATAATCTCCGCTGTTCTTCTCTACATTTCTTATGATCTCTGCTATTCTTCTCTACCTTTCTTATAATCTCCTCTGTTCTTCTCTACCTTTCTCATGATCTCATCTATTCTTCTCTACATTTCTCATGATCTGCGATATTCTTCTCTACCTTTCTCATGATCTCATCTATTCTTCTCTACATTTTTTATAATCTCCGCTATTCTTCTCTACATTTCTTGTGATCTCCGCTATTCTTCTCTACCTTTCTTATAATCTCTGCTATTCTTCTCTACATTTCTTACGATCTCCGCTATTCTTCTCTACCTTTTTTATAATCTCAGCTGTTCTTCTCTACCTTTCTCATGATCTCATCTATTCTTCTCTACATTTTTTATAATCTCCGCTATTCTTCTCTACATTTCTTGTGATCTCCGCTATTCTTCTCTACCTTTCTTATAATCTCTGCTATTCTTCTCTACATTTCTTATGATCTCTGCTGTTCTTCTCTGCCTTTCTTATAATCTCCGCTATTCTTCTCTACATTTCTTATGATCTCCGCTGTTCTTCTCTACATTTCTTATAATCTCCGCTATTCTTCTCTACATTTCTTATGATCTCATCTATTCTTCTCTAAATTTCTTATGATCACCTCTATTCTTCTCTACCTTTCTTATAATCTCCGCTATTCTTCTCTACATTTCTTATGATCTCATCTATTCTTCTCTACATTTCTTGTGATCTCCGCTATTCTTCTCTACCTTTCTTATAATCTCTGCTATTCTTCTCTACATTTCTTATAATCTTCTCTGTTCTTCTCTACATTTCTTATGATCTCCGCTATTCTTCTCTACCTTTCTTATAATCTCCGCTGTTATTCTCTACATTTCTTATGATCTCCGCTTCTTCTCTACCTTTCTTATAATCTCCGCTGTTCTTCTCTACATTTCTTATGATCTCCGATATTCTTCTCTACCTTTCTTATAATCTCCGCTGTTCTTCTCTACCTTTCTCATGATCTCATCTATTCTTCTCTACATTTTTTATGATCTCCACTATTCTTCTCTACATTTCTTGTGATCACAGCTATTCTTCTCTACATTTCTTGTGATCTCCGCTATTCTTCTCTACCTTTCTTATAATCTCCGCTATTCTTCTCTACATTTCTTATAATCTCCGCTGTTCTTCTCTACCTTTCTCATGATCTCCGCTATTCTTCTCTACCTTTCTCATGATCTCATCTATTCTTCTCTACATTTTTTATAATCTCCACTATTCTTCTCAACATTTCTTGTGATCACAGCTATTCTTCTCTACATTTTTTATGATCTCCACTATTCTTCTCTACCTTTCTTATGATCTCATCTATTCTTCTCAACATTTCTTGTGATCTCCGCTATTCTTCTCTACCTTTCTTATAATCTCCGCTATTCTTCTCTACATTTCTTATGATCTCTGCTGTTCTTCTCTACATTTCTTATGATCTCTGCTGTTCTTTTCTACATTTCTTATGATCTCCTCTGTTCTTCTCTACATTTCTTATGATCTCTGCTGTTCTTCTCTACATTTCTTATGATCTCCGCTGTTCTTCTCTACATTTCTTATGAACTCATATATTCTTCTCTACATTTCTTGTGATCTCCGCTATTCTTCTCTACCTTTCTTATAATCTCTGCTATTCTTCTCTACATTTCTTATAATCTTCTCTGTTCTTCTCTACATTTCTTATGATCTCCGCTATTCTTCTCTACCTTTCTTATAATCTCTGCTGTTCTTCTCTACATTTCTTATGATCTCTGCTATTCTTCTCTACCTTTCTTATAATCTCCGCTGTTCTTCTCTACATTTCTTATGATCTCATATATTCTTCTCTACATTTCTTGTGATCTCCGCTATTCTTCTCTACCTTTCTTATAATCTCCGCTGTTCTTCTCTACATTTCTTATGATCTCTACTATTCTTCTCTACCTTTCTTATAATCTCCTCTGTTCTTCTCTACATTTCTTATGATCTCCGATATTCTTCTCTACATTTCTTATAATCTCAGCTGTTCTTCTCTACCTTTCTCATGATCTCATCTATTCTTCTCTACATTTTTTATAATCTCCGCTATTCTTCTCTACATTTCTTGTGATCTCCGGTATTCTTCTCTACCTTTCATATAATCTCTGCTATTCTTCTCTACATTTCTTATGATCTCCGCTATTCTTCTCTACCTTTCTTATAATCTCTGCTGTACTTCTCTACATTTCTTATGATCTCTGCTGTTCTTCTCTGCCTTTCTTATGATCTCATCTATTCTTCTCTACATTTCTTATGATCTCCGCTGTTCTTCTCTACCTTTCTTATAATCTCCGCTATTCTTCTCTACATTTCTTGTAATCTCCGCTATTCTTCTCTACCTTTCTTATGATCTCCGCTATTCTTCTCTACATTTCTTATGATCTCCGCTATTCTTCTCTACCTTTCTTATCATCTCATCTATTCTTCTCTACATTTTTTATGATATCCGCTATTCTTCTATACATTTCTTGTGATCACCGCAATTCTTCTCTACCTTTTTTATAATCTCTGCTATTCTTCTCTACATTTCTTATAATCTTCGCTGTTCTTCTCTACATTTCTTATGATTTCCGCTATTCTTCTCTACCTTTCTTATAATCTCCGCTGTTCTTCTCTACATTTCTTATGATCTCTGCTATTCTTCTCTACCTTTCTTATGATCTCCACTATTCTTCTCTACATTTCTTATAATCTCCGCTGTTCTTCTCTACATTTCTTATGATCTCTGCTGTTCTTCTCTACCTTTCTTATAATTTCCGCTGTTCTTCTCTACATTTCTTATGATCTTCGCTGTTCTTCTCTACATTTCTTATGATTTCCGCTATTCTTCTCTACCTTTCTTATAATCTCCGCTGTTCTTCTCTACATTTCTTATGATCTCTGCTATTCTTCTCTACCTTTCTTATAATCTCCTCTGTTCTTCTCTACCTTTCTCATGATCTCATCTATTCTTCTCTACATTTCTTATTATCTCCGATATTCTTCTCTACCTTTCTCATGATCTCATCTATTCTTCTCTACATTTTTTATAATCTCCGCTATTCTTCTCTACATTTCTTGTGATCTCCGCTATTCTTCTCTACATTTCTTGTGATCTCCGCTATTTTTCTCTACCTTTCTTATAATCTCTGCTATTCTTCTCTACATTTCTTATGATCTCCGCTATTCTTCTCTACCTTTCTTATAATCTCTGCTATTCTTCTCTACATTTCTTGTGATCTCCGCTATTCTTCTCTACCTTTCTTATAATCTCTGCTATTCTTCTCTACATTTCTTATGATCTCCGCTATTCTTCTCTACCTTTCTTATAATCTCTGCTGTACTTCTCTACATTTCTTATGATCTCTGCTGTTCTTCTCTACCTTTCTTATGATCTCATCTATTCTTCTCTACATTTCTTATGATCTCCGCTGTTCTTCTCTACCTTTCTTATAATCTCCGCTATTCTTCTCTACATTTCTTGTAATCTCCGCTATTCTTCTCTACCTTTCTTATGATCTCCGCTATTCTTCTCTACCTTTCTTATGATCTCCGCTATTCTTCTCTACATTTCTTATGATCTCCGCTATTCTTCTCTACCTTTCTTATCATCTCATCTATTCTTCTCTACATTTTTTATGATATCCGCTATTCTTCTATACATTTCTTGTGATCACCGCAATTCTTCTCTACCTTTTTTATAATCTCTGCTATTCTTCTCTACATTTCTTATAATCTTCGCTGTTCTTCTCTACATTTC
Source organism: Rhinophrynus dorsalis (assembly GCA_037306005.1). NCBI lineage: Eukaryota > Metazoa > Chordata > Amphibia > Anura > Rhinophrynidae > Rhinophrynus > Rhinophrynus dorsalis. The sequence goes on from CM074721.1 coordinate 559,998,022, forward strand.
TTATGATTTCCGCTATTCTTCTCTACCTTTCTTATAATCTCCGCTGTTCTTCTCTACATTTCTTATGATCTCTGCTATTCTTCTCTACCTTTCTTATGATCTCCACTATTCTTCTCTACATTTCTTATGATCTCCGCTGTTCTTCTCTACATTTCTTATGATCTCTGCTGTTCTTCTCTACCTTTCTTATAATTTCCGCTGTTCTTCTCTACATTTCTTATGATCTTCGCTGTTCTTCTCTACATTTCTTATGATTTCCGCTATTCTTCTCTAACTTTCTTATAATCTCCGCTGTTCTTCTCTACATTTCTTATGATCTCTGCTATTCTTCTCTACCTTTCTTATAATCTCCTCTGTTCTTCTCTACCTTTCTCATGATCTCATCTATTCTTCTCTACATTTCTTATGATCTCCGATATTCTTCTCTACCTTTCTCATGATCTCATCTATTCTTCTCTACATTTTTTATAATCTCCGCTATTCTTCTCTACATTTCTTGTGATCTCCGCTATTCTTCTCTACATTTCTTGTGATCTCCGCTATTCTTCTCTACCTTTCTTATAATCTCTGCTATTCTTCTCTACATTTCTTATGATCTCCGCTATTCTTCTCTACCTTTCTTATAATCTCTGCTATTCTTCTCTACATTTCTTATGATCTCTGCTGTTCTTCTCTACCTTTCTTATGATCTCATCTATTCTTCTCTACATTTCTTATGATCTCCGCTGTTCTTCTCTACCTTTCTTATAATCTCCGCTATTCTTCTCTACATTTCTTATGATCACCGCTATTCTTCTCTACCTTTCTTATAATCTCCGCTATTCTTCTCTACATTTCTTATGATCTCATCTATTCTTCTCTACATTTCTTGTGATCTCTGCTATTCTTCTCTACCTTTCTTATAATCTCCGCTGTTCTTCTCTACCTTTCTTATAATCTCTGCTATTCATCTCTACATTTCTTATAATCTCCACTGTTCTTCTCTACCTTTCTCACAATCTCATCTATTCTTCTCTACATTTCTTATGATCACCGCTATTCTTCTCTACCTTTCTTATAATCTCCGCTATTCTTCTCTACATTTCTTATGATCTCATCTATTCTTCTCCACATTTCTTGTGATCTCCGCTATTCTTCTCTACATTTCTTATAATCTCCACTGTTCTTCTCTACCTTTCTCATGATCTCATCTATTCTTCTCTACATTTTTTATGATCTCCACTATTCTTCTCTACATTTCTTGTGATCACAGCTATTCTTCTCTACCTTTCTTATAATCTCCGCTATTCTTCTCTACATTTCTTATGATCTCCGCTATTCTTTTCTACCTTTCTTATCATCTTCGCTATTCTTCTCTACATTTCTTATGATCTCTGCTATTCTTCTGTACCTTTCTTATAATCTCCGCTATTCTTCTCTACCTTTCTTATAATCTCTGCTGTTCTTCTCTAAATTTCTTATGATTTCTGCTATTTTTCTCTACCTTTCTTATAATTTCTGCTGTTCTTCTCTACATTTCTTATGGTCTTCGCTGTTCTTCTCTACATTTCTTATGATTTCCGCTATTCTTCTCTACCTTTCTTATAATCTCCGCTGTTCTTCTCTACATTTCTTATGATCTCTGCTATTCTTCTCTACCTTTCTTATAATCTCCTCTGTTCTTCTCTACCTTTCTCATGATCTCACCTATTCTTCTCTACATTTCTTATGATCTCCGCTATTCTTCTCTACCTTTCTTATAATTTCCGCTGTTCTTCTCTACATTTCTTATGGTCTTCGCTGTTCTTCTCTACATTTCTTATGATTTCCGCTATTGTTCTCTACATTTCTTATAATCTCCGCTGTTCTTCTCTACATTTCTTATGATCTCTGCTATTCTTCTCTACCTTTCTTATAATCTCCTCTGTTCTTCTCTACCTTTCTTATGATCTCATCTATTCTTCTCTACATTTCTTATGATCTCTGCTATTCTTCTCTACCTTTCTTATAATCTCCGCTGTTCTTCTCTACATTTCTTATGATCTCTGCTATTCTTCTCTACCTTTCTTATAATCTCCGCTGTTCTTCTCTACATTTCTTATGATCTCATCTATTCTTCTCTACATTTCTTATGATCTCTGCTATTCTTCTCTACATTTCTTTTAATATTCGCTGTTCTTCTCTACATTTCTTATGATCCCCGCTATTCTTCTCTACCTTTCTTATAATCTCTGCTATTCTTCTCTACATTTCTTATAATCTTCGCTGTTCTTCTCTACATTTCTTATGATCTCTGCTATTCTTCTCTACCTTTCTTATAATCTCCTCTGTTCTTCTCTACATTTCTTATGATCTCCGCTATTCTTCTCTACCTTTCTTATGATCTCATCTATTCTTCTCTACCTTTCTTATAATCTCCGCTGTTCTTCTCTACATTTCTTATGATATCTGCTATTCTTCTCTGCCTTTCTTATGATCTCCGCTATTCTTCTCTACATTTCTTATGATCTCATCTATTCTTCTCTACATTTCTTATAATCTCCGCTGTTCTTCTCTACATTTTTTATGATCTCCGCTATTCTTCTCTACCTTTCTTATAATCTCCCCTGTTCTTCTCTACCTTTCTTATGATCTCATCTATTCTTCTCTACACTTCTTATAATCTTTGCTGTTCTTCTCTACATTTCTTATGATTTCCGCTATTCTTCTCTACCTTTCTTATAATCTCCGCTGTTCTTCTCTACATTTCTTATAATCTCCGCTGTTCTTCTCTACATTTCTTATGATCTCCGCTATTCTTCTCTACCTTTCTTATAATCTCCGCTGTTCTCCTCTACATTTCTTATGATCTCCGCTATTCTTCTCTACCTTTCTTATAATCTCCGCTGTTCTTCTCTACATTTCTTAGGATCTCTGCTATTCTTCTCTACCTTTCTTATAATCTCCGCTATTCTTCTCTACATTTCTTGTGATCACCGCTATTCTTCTCTACCTTTCTTATGATCTCTGCTGTTCTTCTCTACATTTCTTATGGTCTTCGCTGTTCTTCTCTACATTTCTTATGATTTCCGCTATTCTTCTCTACCTTTCTTATAATCTCCTCTGTTCTTCTCTACCTTTCTTATGATCTCATCTATTCTTCTCTACATTTCTTATGATCTCTGCTATTCTTCTCTACCTTTCTTATAATCTCCGCTGTTCTTCTCTACCTTTCTTATAATCTCCTCTGTTCTTCTCTACCTTTCTTATGATCTCTTCTATTCTTCTCTACATTTCTTATGATCTCCGCTATTCTTCTCTACCTTTCTTATAATTTCCGCTGTTCTCTACATTTCTTATGGTCTTCGCTGTTCTTCTCTACATCTCTTATGATTTCCGCTATTCTTCTCTACCTTTCTTATAATCTCCGCTGTTCTTCTCTACATTTCTTATGATCTCTGCTATTTTTCTCTACCTTTCTTATAATCTCCTCTGTTCTTCTCTACCTTTCTCATGATCTCATCTATTCTTCTCTACATTTCTTATGATCACCGCTATTCTTCTCTACATTTCTTATGATCTCCGATATTCTTCTCTACCTTTCTTATAATCTCAGCTGTTCTTCTCTACCTTTCTCATGATCTCATCTATTCTTCTCTACATTTTTTATAATCTCCGCTATTCTTCTCTACATTTCTTGTGATCTCCGCTATTCTTCTTTACCTTTGTTATAATCTCTGCTATTCTTCTCTACATTTCTTATGATCTCCGCTATTCTTCTCTACCTTTCTTATAATCTCTGCTATTCTTCTCTAAATTTCTTATAATCTTCGCTGTTCTTCTCTACATTTCTTATGATTTCCGCTATTCTTCTCTACCTTTCTTATAATCTCCGCTGTTCTTCTCTACATTTCTTATGATCTCTGCTATTCTTCTCTACCTTTCTTATGATCTCCACTATTCTTCTCTACATTTCTTATAATCTCCGCTGTTCTTCTCTACATTTCTTATGATCTCTGCTGTTCTTCTCTACCTTTCTTATAATTTCCGCTGTTCTTCTCTACATTTCTTATGATCTTCGCTGTTCTTCTCTACATTTCTTATGATTTCCGCTATTCTTCTCTACCTTTCTTATAATCTCCGCTGTTCTTCTCTACATTTCTTATGATCTCTGCTATTCTTCTCTACCTTTCTTATAATCTCCTCTGTTCTTCTCTACCTTTCTCATGATCTCATCTATTCTTCTCTACATTTCTTATTATCTCCGATATTCTTCTCTACCTTTCTCATGATCTCATCTATTCTTCTCTACATTTTTTATAATCTCCGCTATTCTTCTCTACATTTCTTGTGATCTCCGCTATTCTTCTCTACATTTCTTGTGATCTCCGCTATTCTTCTCTACCTTTCTTATAATCTCTGCTATTCTTCTCTACATTTCTTATGATCTCCGCTATTCTTCTCTACCTTTCTTATAATCTCTGCTATTCTTCTCTACATTTCTTGTGATCTCCGCTATTCTTCTCTACCTTTCTTATAATCTCTGCTATTCTTCTCTACATTTCTTATGATCTCCGCTATTCTCTACCTTTCTTATAATCTCTGCTGTACTTCTCTACATTTCTTATGATCTCTGCTGTTCTTCTCTGCCTTTCTTATGATCTCATCTATTCTTCTCTACATTTCTTATGATCTCCGCTGTTCTTCTCTACCTTTCTTATAATCTCCGCTATTCTTCTCTACATTTCTTGTAATCTCCGCTATTCTTCTCTACCTTTCTTATGATCTCCGCTATTCTTCTCTACATTTCTTATGATCTCCGCTATTCTTCTCTACCTTTCTTATCATCTCATCTATTCTTCTCTACATTTTTTATGATATCCGCTATTCTTCTATACATTTCTTGTGATCACCGCAATTCTTCTCTACCTTTTTTATAATCTCTGCTATTCTTCTCTACATTTCTTATAATCTTCGCTGTTCTTCTCTACATTTCTTATGATTTCCGCTATTCTTCTCTACCTTTCTTATAATCTCCGCTGTTCTTCTCTACATTTCTTATGATCTCTGCTATTCTTCTCTACCTTTCTTATGATCTCCACTATTCTTCTCTACATTTCTTATGATCTCCGCTGTTCTTCTCTACATTTCTTATGATCTCTGCTGTTCTTCTCTACCTTTCTTATAATTTCCGCTGTTCTTCTCTACATTTCTTATGATCTTCGCTGTTCTTCTCTACATTTCTTATGATTTCCGCTATTCTTCTCTAACTTTCTTATAATCTCCGCTGTTCTTCTCTACATTTCTTATGATCTCTGCTATTCTTCTCTACCTTTCTTATAATCTCCTCTGTTCTTCTCTACCTTTCTCATGATCTCATCTATTCTTCTCTACATTTCTTATGATCTCCGATATTCTTCTCTACCTTTCTCATGATCTCATCTATTCTTCTCTACATTTTTTATAATCTCCGCTATTCTTCTCTACATTTCTTGTGATCTCCGCTATTCTTCTCTACATTTCTTGTGATCTCTGCTGTTCTTCTCTACCTTTCTTATGATCTCATCTATTCTTCTCTACATTTCTTATGATCTCCGCTGTTCTTCTCTACCTTTCTTATAATCTCCGCTATTCTTCTCTACATTTCTTATGATCACCGCTATTCTTCTCTACCTTTCTTATAATCTCCGCTATTCTTCTCTACATTTCTTATGATCTCATCTATTCTTCTCTACATTTCTTGTGATCTCTGCTATTCTTCTCTACCTTTCTTATAATCTCCGCTGTTCTTCTCTACCTTTCTTATAATCTCTGCTATTCATCTCTACATTTCTTATAATCTCCACTGTTCTTCTCTACCTTTCTCACGATCTCATCTATTCTTCTCTACATTTCTTATGATCACCGCTATTCTTCTCTACCTTTCTTATAATCTCCGCTATTCTTCTCTACATTTCTTATGATCTCATCTATTCTTCTCCACATTTCTTGTGATCTCCGCTATTCTTCTCTACATTTCTTATAATCTCCACTGTTCTTCTCTACCTTTCTCATGATCTCATCTATTCTTCTCTACATTTTTTATGATCTCCACTATTCTTCTCTACATTTCTTGTGATCACAGCTATTCTTCTCTACCTTTCTTATAATCTCCGCTATTCTTCTCTACATTTCTTATGATCTCCGCTATTCTTTTCTACCTTTCTTATCATCTTCGCTATTCTTCTCTACATTTCTTATGATCTCTGCTATTCTTCTGTACCTTTCTTATAATCTCCGCTATTCTTCTCTACCTTTCTTATAATCTCTGCTGTTCTTCTCTAAATTTCTTATGATTTCTGCTATTTTTCTCTACCTTTCTTATAATTTCTGCTGTTCTTCTCTACATTTCTTATGGTCTTCGCTGTTCTTCTCTACATTTCTTATGATTTCCGCTATTCTTCTCTACCTTTCTTATAATCTCCGCTGTTCTTCTCTACATTTCTTATGATCTCTGCTATTCTTCTCTACCTTTCTTATAATCTCCTCTGTTCTTCTCTACCTTTCTCATGATCTCACCTATTCTTCTCTACATTTCTTATGATCTCCGCTATTCTTCTCTACCTTTCTTATAATTTCCGCTGTTCTTCTCTACATTTCTTATGGTCTTCGCTGTTCTTCTCTACATTTCTTATGATTTCCGCTATTGTTCTCTACATTTCTTATAATCTCCGCTGTTCTTCTCTACATTTCTTATGATCTCTGCTATTCTTCTCTACCTTTCTTATAATCTCCTCTGTTCTTCTCTACCTTTCTTATGATCTCATCTATTCTTCTCTACATTTCTTATGATCTCTGCTATTCTTCTCTACCTTTCTTATAATCTCCGCTGTTCTTCTCTACATTTCTTATGATCTCTGCTATTCTTCTCTACCTTTCTTATAATCTCCGCTGTTCTTCTCTACATTTCTTATGATCTCATCTATTCTTCTCTACATTTCTTATGATCTCTGCTATTCTTCTCTACATTTCTTTTAATATTCGCTGTTCTTCTCTACATTTCTTATGATCCCCGCTATTCTTCTCTACCTTTCTTATAATCTCTGCTATTCTTCTCTACATTTCTTATAATCTTCGCTGTTCTTCTCTACATTTCTTATGATCTCTGCTATTCTTCTCTACCTTTCTTATAATCTCCTCTGTTCTTCTCTACATTTCTTATGATCTCCGCTATTCTTCTCTACCTTTCTTATGATCTCATCTATTCTTCTCTACCTTTCTTATAATCTCCGCTGTTCTTCTCTACATTTCTTATGATATCTGCTATTCTTCTCTGCCTTTCTTATGATCTCCGCTATTCTTCTCTACATTTCTTATGATCTCATCTATTCTTCTCTACATTTCTTATAATCTCCGCTGTTCTTCTCTACATTTTTTATGATCTCCGCTATTCTTCTCTACCTTTCTTATAATCTCCCCTGTTCTTCTCTACCTTTCTTATGATCTCATCTATTCTTCTCTACACTTCTTATAATCTTTGCTGTTCTTCTCTACATTTCTTATGATTTCCGCTATTCTTCTCTACCTTTCTTATAATCTCCGCTGTTCTTCTCTACATTTCTTATAATCTCCGCTGTTCTTCTCTACATTTCTTATGATCTCCGCTATTCTTCTCTACCTTTCTTATAATCTCCGCTGTTCTCCTCTACATTTCTTATGATCTCCGCTATTCTTCTCTACCTTTCTTATAATCTCCGCTGTTCTTCTCTACATTTCTTAGGATCTCTGCTATTCTTCTCTACCTTTCTTATAATCTCCGCTATTCTTCTCTACATTTCTTGTGATCACCGCTATTCTTCTCTACCTTTCTTATGATCTCTGCTGTTCTTCTCTACATTTCTTATGGTCTTCGCTGTTCTTCTCTACATTTCTTATGATTTCCGCTATTCTTCTCTACCTTTCTTATAATCTCCTCTGTTCTTCTCTACCTTTCTTATGATCTCATCTATTCTTCTCTACATTTCTTATGATCTCTGCTATTCTTCTCTACCTTTCTTATAATCTCCGCTGTTCTTCTCTACCTTTCTTATAATCTCCTCTGTTCTTCTCTACCTTTCTTATGATCTCTTCTATTCTTCTCTACATTTCTTATGATCTCCGCTATTCTTCTCTACCTTTCTTATAATTTCCGCTGTTCTCTACATTTCTTATGGTCTTCGCTGTTCTTCTCTACATCTCTTATGATTTCCGCTATTCTTCTCTACCTTTCTTATAATCTCCGCTGTTCTTCTCTACATTTCTTATGATCTCTGCTATTTTTCTCTACCTTTCTTATAATCTCCTCTGTTCTTCTCTACCTTTCTCATGATCTCATCTATTCTTCTCTACATTTCTTATGATCACCGCTATTCTTCTCTACATTTCTTATGATCTCCGATATTCTTCTCTACCTTTCTTATAATCTCAGCTGTTCTTCTCTACCTTTCTCATGATCTCATCTATTCTTCTCTACATTTTTTATAATCTCCGCTATTCTTCTCTACATTTCTTGTGATCTCCGCTATTCTTCTTTACCTTTGTTATAATCTCTGCCATTCTTCTCTACATTTCTTATGATCTCCGCTATTCTTCTCTACCTTTCTTATAATCTCTGCTATTCTTCTCTAAATTTCTTATAATCTTCGCTGTTCTTCTCTACATTTCTTATGATTTCCGCTATTCTTCTCTACCTTTCTTATAATCTCCGCTGTTCTTCTCTACATTTCTTATGATCTCTGCTATTCTTCTCTACCTTTCTTATGATCTCCACTATTCTTCTCTACATTTCTTATAATCTCCGCTGTTCTTCTCTACATTTCTTATGATCTCTGCTGTTCTTCTCTACCTTTCTTATAATTTCCGCTGTTCTTCTCTACATTTCTTATGATCTTCGCTGTTCTTCTCTACATTTCTTATGATTTCCGCTATTCTTCTCTACCTTTCTTATAATCTCCGCTGTTCTTCTCTACATTTCTTATGATCTCTGCTATTCTTCTCTACCTTTCTTATAATCTCCTCTGTTCTTCTCTACCTTTCTCATGATCTCATCTATTCTTCTCTACATTTCTTATTATCTCCGATATTCTTCTCTACCTTTCTCATGATCTCATCTATTCTTCTCTACATTTTTTATAATCTCCGCTATTCTTCTCTACATTTCTTGTGATCTCCGCTATTCTTCTCTACATTTCTTGTGATCTCCGCTATTCTTCTCTACCTTTCTTATAATCTCTGCTATTCTTCTCTACATTTCTTATGATCTCCGCTATTCTTCTCTACCTTTCTTATAATCTCTGCTATTCTTCTCTACATTTCTTGTGATCTCCGCTATTCTTCTCTACCTTTCTTATAATCTCTGCTATTCTTCTCTACATTTCTTATGATCTCCGCTATTCTTCTCTACCTTTCTTATAATCTCTGCTGTACTTCTCTACATTTCTTATGATCTCTGCTGTTCTTCTCTACCTTTCTTATGATCTCTTCTATTCTTCTCTACATTTCTTATGATCTCCGCTATTCTTCTCTACCTTTCTTATAATTTCCGCTGTTCTCTACATTTCTTATGGTCTTCGCTGTTCTTCTCTACATCTCTTATGATTTCCGCTATTCTTCTCTACCTTTCTTATAATCTCCGCTGTTCTTCTCTACATTTCTTATGATCTCTGCTATTTTTCTCTACCTTTCTTATAATCTCCTCTGTTCTTCTCTACCTTTCTCATGATCTCATCTATTCTTCTCTACATTTCTTATGATCACCGCTATTCTTCTCTACATTTCTTATGATCTCCGATATTCTTCTCTACCTTTCTTATAATCTCAGCTGTTCTTCTCTACCTTTCTCATGATCTCATCTATTCTTCTCTACATTTTTTATAATCTCCGCTATTCTTCTCTACATTTCTTGTGATCTCCGCTATTCTTCTTTACCTTTGTTATAATCTCTGCTATTCTTCTCTACATTTCTTATGATCTCCGCTATTCTTCTCTACCTTTCTTATAATCTCTGCTATTCTTCTCTAAATTTCTTATAATCTTCGCTGTTCTTCTCTACATTTCTTATGATTTCCGCTATTCTTCTCTACCTTTCTTATAATCTCCGCTGTTCTTCTCTACATTTCTTATGATCTCTGCTATTCTTCTCTACCTTTCTTATGATCTCCACTATTCTTCTCTACATTTCTTATAATCTCCGCTGTTCTTCTCTACATTTCTTATGATCTCTGCTGTTCTTCTCTACCTTTCTTATAATTTCCGCTGTTCTTCTCTACATTTCTTATGATCTTCGCTGTTCTTCTCTACATTTCTTATGATTTCCGCTATTCTTCTCTACCTTTCTTATAATCTCCGCTGTTCTTCTCTACATTTCTTATGATCTCTGCTATTCTTCTCTACCTTTCTTATAATCTCCTCTGTTCTTCTCTACCTTTCTCATGATCTCATCTATTCTTCTCTACATTTCTTATTATCTCCGATATTCTTCTCTACCTTTCTCATGATCTCATCTATTCTTCTCTACATTTTTTATAATCTCCGCTATTCTTCTCTACATTTCTTGTGATCTCCGCTATTCTTCTCTACATTTCTTGTGATCTCCGCTATTCTTCTCTACCTTTCTTATAATCTCTGCTATTCTTCTCTACATTTCTTATGATCTCCGCTATTCTTCTCTACCTTTCTTATAATCTCTGCTATTCTTCTCTACATTTCTTGTGATCTCCGCTATTCTTCTCTACCTTTCTTATAATCTCTGCTATTCTTCTCTACATTTCTTATGATCTCCGCTATTCTTCTCTACCTTTCTTATAATCTCTGCTGTACTTCTCTACATTTCTTATGATCTCTGCTGTTCTTCTCTGCCTTTCTTATGATCTCATCTATTCTTCTCTACATTTCTTATGATCTCCGCTGTTCTTCTCTACCTTTCTTATAATCTCCGCTATTCTTCTCTACATTTCTTGTAATCTCCGCTATTCTTCTCTACCTTTCTTATGATCTCCGCTATTCTTCTCTACATTTCTTATGATCTCCGCTATTCTTCTCTACCTTTCTTATCATCTCATCTATTCTTCTCTACATTTTTTATGATATCCGCTATTCTTCTATACATTTCTTGTGATCACCGCAATTCTTCTCTACCTTTTTTATAATCTCTGCTATTCTTCTCTACATTTCTTATAATCTTCGCTGTTCTTCTCTACATTTCTTATGATTTCCGCTATTCTTCTCTACCTTTCTTATAATCTCCGCTGTTCTTCTCTACATTTCTTATGATCTCTGCTATTCTTCTCTACCTTTCTTATGATCTCCACTATTCTTCTCTACATTTCTTATGATCTCCGCTGTTCTTCTCTACATTTCTTATGATCTCTGCTGTTCTTCTCTACCTTTCTTATAATTTCCGCTGTTCTTCTCTACATTTCTTATGATCTTCGCTGTTCTTCTCTACATTTCTTATGATTTCCGCTATTCTTCTCTAACTTTCTTATAATCTCCGCTGTTCTTCTCTACATTTCTTATGATCTCTGCTATTCTTCTCTACCTTTCTTATAATCTCCTCTGTTCTTCTCTACCTTTCTCATGATCTCATCTATTCTTCTCTACATTTCTTATGATCTCCGATATTCTTCTCTACCTTTCTCATGATCTCATCTATTCTTCTCTACATTTTTTATAATCTCCGCTATTCTTCTCTACATTTCTTGTGATCTCCGCTATTCTTCTCTACATTTCTTGTGATCTCCGCTATTCTTCTCTACCTTTCTTATAATCTCTGCTATTCTTCTCTACATTTCTTATGATCTCCGCTATTCTTCTCTACCTTTCTTATAATCTCTGCTATTCTTCTCTACATTTCTTATGATCTCTGCTGTTCTTCTCTACCTTTCTTATGATCTCATCTATTCTTCTCTACATTTCTTATGATCTCCGCTGTTCTTCTCTACCTTTCTTATAATCTCCGCTATTCTTCTCTACATTTCTTATAATCACCGCTATTCTTCTCTACCTTTCTTATAATCTCCGCTATTCTTCTCTACATTTCTTATGATCTCATCTATTCTTCTCTACATTTCTTGTGATCTCTGCTATTCTTCTCTACCTTTCTTATAATCTCCGCTGTTCTTCTCTACCTTTCTTATAATCTCTGCTATTCATCTCTACATTTCTTATAATCTCCACTGTTCTTCTCTACCTTTCTCACGATCTCATCTATTCTTCTCTACATTTCTTATGATCACCGCTATTCTTCTCTACCTTTCTTATAATCTCCGCTATTCTTCTCTACATTTCTTATGATCTCATCTATTCTTCTCCACATTTCTTGTGATCTCCGCTATTCTTCTCTACATTTCTTATAATCTCCACTGTTCTTCTCTACCTTTCTCATGATCTCATCTATTCTTCTCTACATTTTTTATGATCTCCACTATTCTTCTCTACATTTCTTGTGATCACAGCTATTCTTCTCTACCTTTCTTATAATCTCCGCTATTCTTCTCTACATTTCTTATGATCTCCGCTATTCTTTTCTACCTTTCTTATCATCTTCGCTATTCTTCTCTACATTTCTTATGATCTCTGCTATTCTTCTGTACCTTTCTTATAATCTCCGCTATTCTTCTCTACCTTTCTTATAACCTCTGCTGTTCTTCTCTAAATTTCTTATGATTTCTGCTGTTCTTCTCTACCTTTCTTATAATTTCTGCTGTTCTTCTCTACATTTCTTATGGTCTTCGCTGTTCTTCTCTACATTTCTTATGATTTCCGCTATTCTTCTCTACCTTTCTTATAATCTCCGCTGTTCTTCTCTACATTTCTTATGATCTCTGCTATTCTTCTCTACCTTTCTTATAATCTCCTCTGTTCTTCTCTACCTTTCTCATGATCTCACCTATTCTTCTCTACATTTCTTATGATCTCCGCTATTCTTCTCTACCTTTCTTATAATTTCCGCTGTTCTTCTCTACATTTCTTATGGTCTTCGCTGTTCTTCTCTACATTTCTTATGATTTCCGCTATTCTTCTCTACATTTCTTATAATCTCCGCTGTTCTTCTCTACATTTCTTATGATCTCTGCTATTCTTCTCTACCTTTCTTATAATCTCCTCTGTTCTTCTCTACCTTTCTTATGATCTCATCTATTCTTCTCTACATTTCTTATGATCTCTGCTATTCTTCTCTACCTTTCTTATAATCTCCGCTGTTCTTCTCTACATTTCTTATGATCTCTGCTATTCTTCTCTACCTTTCTTATAATCTCCGCTGTTCTTCTCTACATTTCTTATGATCTCATCTATTCTTCTCTACATTTCTTATGATCTCTGCTATTCTTCTCTACATTTCTTTTAATATTCGCTGTTCTTCTCTACATTTCTTATGATCTCCGCTATTCTTCTCTACCTTTCTTATAATCTCTGCTATTCTTCTCTACATTTCTTATAATCTTCGCTGTTCTTCTCTACATTTCTTATGATCTCTGCTATTCTTCTCTACCTTTCTTATAATCTCCTCTGTTCTTCTCTACATTTCTTATGATCTCCGCTATTCTTCTCTACCTTTCTTATGATCTCATCTATTCTTCTCTACCTTTCTTATAATCTCCGCTGTTCTTCTCTACATTTCTTATGATATCTGCTATTCTTCTCTGCCTTTCTTATGATCTCCGCTATTCTTCTCTACATTTCTTATGATCTCATCTATTCTTCTCTACATTTCTTATAATCTCCGCTGTTCTTCTCTACATTTTTTATGATCTCCGCTATTCTTCTCTACCTTTCTTATAATCTCCCCTGTTCTTCTCTACCTTTCTTATGATCTCATCTATTCTTCTCTACACTTCTTATAATCTTTGCTGTTCTTCTCTACATTTCTTATGATTTCCGCTATTCTTCTCTACCTTTCTTATAATCTCCGCTGTTCTTCTCTACATTTCTTATAATCTCCGCTGTTCTTCTCTACATTTCTTATGATCTCCGCTATTCTTCTCTACCTTTCTTATAATCTCCGCTGTTCTCCTCTACATTTCTTATGATCTCCGCTATTCTTCTCTACCTTTCTTATAATCTCCGCTGTTCTTCTCTACATTTCTTAGGATCTCTGCTATTCTTCTCTACCTTTCTTATAATCTCCGCTATTCTTCTCTACATTTCTTGTGATCACTGCTATTCTTCTCTACCTTTCTTATGATCTCTGCTGTTCTTCTCTACATTTCTTATGGTCTTCGCTGTTCTTCTCTACATTTCTTATGATTTCCGCTATTCTTCTCTACCTTTCTTATAATCTCCTCTGTTCTTCTCTATCTTTCTTATGATCTCATCTATTCTTCTCTACATTTCTTATGATCTCTGCTATTCTTCTCTACCTTTCTTATAATCTCCGCTGTTCTTCTCTACCTTTCTTATAATCTCCTCTGTTCTTCTCTACCTTTCTTATGATCTCTTCTATTCTTCTCTACATTTCTTATTATCTCCGCTATTCTTCTCTACCTTTCTTATAATTTCCGCTGTTCTCTACATTTCTTATGGTCTTCGCTGTTCTTCTCTACATCTCTTATGATTTCCGCTATTCTTCTCTACCTTTCTTATAATCTCCGCTGTTCTTCTCTACATTTCTTATGATCTCTGCTATTTTTCTCTACCTTTCTTATAATCTCCTCTGTTCTTCTCTACCTTTCTCATGATCTCATCTATTCTTCTCTACATTTCTTATGATCACCGCTATTCTTCTCTATTCTTATGATCTCAGCTGTTCTTCTCTACCTTTCTCATGATCTCATCTATTCTTCTCTACATTTTTTATAATCTCCGCTATTCTTCTCTACATTTCTTGTGATCTCCGCTATTCTTCTTTACCTTTGTTATAATCTCTGCTATTCTTCTCTACATTTCTTATGATCTCCGCTATTCTTCTCTACCTTTCTTATAATCTCTGCTGTACTTCTCTACATTTCTTATCATCTCTGCTGTTCTTCTCTACCTTTCTTATGATCTCATCTATTCTTCTCTACATTTCTTATGATCTCCGCTGTTCTTCTCTACCTTTCTTATAATCTCCGCTATTCTTCTCTACATTTCTTATGATCACCGCTATTCTTCTCTACCTTTCTTATAATCTCCGCTATTCTTCTCTACATTTCTTATGATCTCATCTATTCTTCTCTACCTTTCTTATAATCTCCGCTGTTCTTCTCTACATTTTTTATGATCTCTGCTGGTCTTCTCTACCTTTCTTATAATCTCCGATATTCTTCTCTACATTTCTTATGATCTCCGCTATTCTTCTCTACATTTCTTATGATCTCATCTATTCTTCTCTACCTTTCTTATAATCTCTGCTATTCTTCTCTACATTTCTTATAATCTCATCTATTCTTCTCTACATTTCTTATGATCACCGCTATTCTTCTCTACATTTCTTATGATCTCAGCTGTTCTTCTCTACCTTTCTTATGATCTCATCTATTCTTCTCTACATTTTTTATAATCTCCGCTATTCTTCTCTACATTTCTTGTGATCTCCGCTATTCTTCTTTACCTTTGTTATAATCTCTGCTATTTCTTATGATCACCGCTATTCTTCTCTACCTTTCTTATAATCTCCGCTATTCTTCTCTACATTTCTTATGATCTCATCTATTCTTCTCTACATCTCTTGTGATCTCCGCTATTCTTCTCTACCTTTCTTATAATCTCTGCTATTCTTCTCTACATTTCTTATAATCTCCGCTGTTCTTCTCTACCTTTCTCATGATCTCATCTATTTTTCTCTACCTTTCTTATAATCTCCGCTATTCTTCTCTACATTTCTTATGATCTCTGCTATTCTTCTCTACCTTTCTTATAATCTTCGCTGTTCTTCTCTACATTTCTTATGATTTCCGCTATTCTTCTCTAACTTTCTTATAATCTCCGCTATTCTTCTCTACATTTCTTATGATCTCTGCTATTCTTCTCTACCTTTCTTATAATCTCCACTGTTCTTCTCTACATTTCTTATGATCTCCGCTATTCTTCTCTACCTTTCTTATAATCTCTGCTGTTCTTCTCTACCTTTCTTATGATCTGATCTATTCTTCTCTACATTTCTTGTGATCTCCGCTATTCTTCTCTACCTTTCTTATAATCTCCGCTATTCTTCTCTACATTTCTTATAATCTCCGCTGTTCTTCTCTACATTTTTTATGATCTCTGCTGTTCTTCTCTACCTTTCTTATAATCTCCGATATTCTTCTCTACATTTCTTATGATCTCCGCTATTCTTCTCTACATTTCTTATGATCTCATCTATTCTTCTCTACCTTTCTTATAATCTCTGCTATTCTTCTCTACATTTCTTATAATCTCCGCTATTCTTCTCTACCTTTCTTATGATCTCCGCTATTCTTCTCTACATTTCTTATGATCTCATCTATTCTTCTCTACCTTTCTTATAATCTCCGCTATTCTTCTCTACATTTCTTATGATCTCCGCTATTCTTCTCTACCTTTCTTATAATCTCCGCTTTTCTTCTCTACATTTCTTATGATCTCTGCTGTTCTTCTCTACATTTCTTATGATCTCATCTATTCTTCTCTACATTTCTTATGATCTCTGCTTTTCTTCTCTACATTTCTTATAATCTCCGCTATTCTTCTCTACATTTCTTATGATCTCCGCTGTTCTTCTCTACATTTCTTATGATCTCATATATTCTTCTCTACATTTCTTGTGATCTCCGCTATTCTTCTCTACCTTTCTTATAATCTCTGCTATTCTTCTCTACATTTCTTATAATCTTCTCTGTTCTTCTCTACATTTCTTATGATCTCCGCTAGTCTTCTCTACCTTTCTTATAATCTCTGCTGTTCTTCTCTACATTTCTTATGATCTCTGCTATTCTTCTCTACATTTCTTATAATCTTCTCTGTTCTTCTCTACATTTCTTATGATCTCCGCTATTCTTCTCTACCTTTCTTATAATCTCTGCTGTTCTTCTCTACATTTCTTATAATCTCCGCTATTCTTCTCTACATTTCTTATAATCTCCGCTGTTCTTCTCTACATTTCTTATGATCTCCGCTATTCTTCTCTACATTTCTTATGATCTCATATATTCTTCTCTACATTTCTTGTGATCTCCGCTATTCTTCTCTACCTTTCTTATAATCTCTGCTATTCTTCTCTACATTTCTTATAATCTTCTCTGTTCTTCTCTACATTTCTTATGATCTCTGCTATTCTTCTCTACCTATCTTATAATCTCCGCTGTTCTTCTCTACATTTCTTATGATCTCATCTATTCTTCTCTACATTTCTTATAATCTTCGCTGTTCTTCTCTACATTTCTTATGATTTCCGCTATTCTTGTTTACCTTTCTTATAATCTCCGCTGTTCTTCTCTACCTTTCTTATGATCTGATCTATTCTTCTCTACATTTCTTGTGATCTCCGCTATTCTTCTCTACCTTTCTTATAATCTCCGCTATTCTTCTCTACATTTCTTATAATCTCCGCTGTTCTTCTCTACATTTTTTATGATCTCTGCTGTTCTTCTCTACCTTTCTTATAATCTCCGATATTCTTCTCTACATTTCTTATGATCTCCGCTATTCTTCTCTACATTTCTTATGATCTCATCTATTCTTCTCTACCTTTCTTATAATCTCTGCTATTCTTCTCTACATTTCTTATAATCTCCGCTATTCTTCTCTACCTTTCTTATGATCTCCGCTATTCTTCTCTACATTTCTTATGATCTCATCTATTCTTCTCTACCTTTCTTATAATCTCCGCTATTCTTCTCTACATTTCTTATGATCTCCGCTATTCTTCTCTACCTTTCTTATAATCTCCGCTTTTCTTCTCTACATTTCTTATGATCTCTGCTGTTCTTCTCTACATTTCTTATGATCTCATCTATTCTTCTCTACATTTCTTATGATCTCTGCTTTTCTTCTCTACATTTCTTATAATCTCCGCTATTCTTCTCTACATTTCTTATGATCTCCGCTGTTCTTCTCTACATTTCTTATGATCTCATATATTCTTCTCTACATTTCTTGTGATCTCCGCTATTCTTCTCTACCTTTCTTATAATCTCTGCTATTCTTCTCTACATTTCTTATAATCTTCTCTGTTCTTCTCTACATTTCTTATGATCTCCGCTAGTCTTCTCTACCTTTCTTATAATCTCTGCTGTTCTTCTCTACATTTCTTATGATCTCTGCTATTCTTCTCTACATTTCTTATAATCTTCTCTGTTCTTCTCTACATTTCTTATGATCTCCGCTATTCTTCTCTACCTTTCTTATAATCTCTGCTGTTCTTCTCTACATTTCTTATAATCTCCGCTATTCTTCTCTACATTTCTTATAATCTCCGCTGTTCTTCTCTACATTTCTTATGATCTCCGCTATTCTTCTCTACATTTCTTATGATCTCATATATTCTTCTCTACATTTCTTGTGATCTCCGCTATTCTTCTCTACCTTTCTTATAATCTCTGCTATTCTTCTCTACATTTCTTATAATCTTCTCTGTTCTTCTCTACATTTCTTATGATCTCTGCTATTCTTCTCTACCTATCTTATAATCTCCGCTGTTCTTCTCTACATTTCTTATGATCTCATCTATTCTTCTCTACATTTCTTATAATCTTCGCTGTTCTTCTCTACATTTCTTATGATTTCCGCTATTCTTGTTTACCTTTCTTATAATCTCCGCTGTTCTCCTCTACATTTCTTATGATCTCCGCTATTCTTCTCTACCTTTCTTATAATCTCCGCTGTTCTTCTCTACCTTTCTAATGATCTCATCTATTCTTCTCTACATTTCTTATGATCTCCGCTATTCTTCTCTACCTTTCTTATAATCTCCGCTATTCTTCTCTACCTTTCTTATCATCTTCGCTGTTCTTCTCTATATTTCTTATGATCTCCGCTATTCTTCTCTACCTTTCTTATAATCTCCGCTGTTCTTCTCTACATTTCTTATGATCTCTGCTATTCTTCTCTACCTTTCTTATAATCTCCGCTGTTCTCTACATTTCTTATGATCTCCGCTTTTCTTCTCTACCTTTCTTATAATCTCCACTGTTCTTCTCTACCTTTCTCATGATCTCATCTATTCTTCTCTACATTTTTATGATCTCCACTATTCTTCTCTACCTTTCTTATAATCTCCGCTATTCTTCTCTACATTTCTTATGATCTCATCTATTCTTCTCTACATTTCTTGTGATCTCCGCTATTCTTCTCTACCATTCTTATAATCTCTGCTATTCTTCTCTACATTTCTTATGATCTCCGCTATTCTTCTCTACCTTTCTTATAATCTCCGCTGTTCTTCTCTACATTTCTTATGATCTCCGCTATTCTTCTCCACCTTTCTTATAATCTCCGCTGTTCTTCTCTACATTTCTTATGTTCTCCTCTATTCTTCTCTACCTTTCTTATAATCTCCGCTGTTCTTCTCTACCTTTCTCATGATCTCATCTATTCTTCTCTACAATTTTTATGATCTCCACTATTCTTACCTACATTTCTTGTGATCACAGCTATTCTTCTCTACCTTTCTTATAATCTCCGCTATTCTTCTCTACCTTTCTTATCATCTTCGCTGTTCTTCTCTATATTTCTTATGATCTCCGATATTCTTCTCTACCTTTCTTATAATCTCCGCTGTTCTTCTCTACATTTCTTATGATCTCTGCTATTCTTCTCTACCTTTCTTATAATCTCCGCTGTTCTTCTCTACATTTCTTATGATCTCATCTATTCTTCTCTACATTTCTTATGATCTCTGCTATTCTTCTCTACATTTCTTTTAATATTCGCTGTTCTTCTCTACATTTCTTATGATCTCCGCTATTCTTCTCTACCTTTCTTATAATCTCTGCTATTCTTCTCTACATTTCTTATAATCTTCGCTGTTCTTCTCTACATTTCTTATGATCTCTGCTATTCTTCTCTACCTTTCTTATAATCTCCTCTGTTCTTCTCTACATTTCTTATGATCTCCGCTATTCTTCTCTACCTTTCTTATGATCTCATCTATTCTTCTCTACCTTTCTTATAATCTCCGTTGTTCTTCTCTACATTTCTTATGATCTCTGCTATTCTTCTCTGCCTTTCTTATGATCTCCGCTATTCTTCTCTACATTTCTTATGATCTCATCTATTCTTCTCTACATTTCTTATAATCTCCGCTGTTCTTCTCTACATTTTTTATGATCTCCGCTATTCTTCTCTACCTTTCTTATAATCTCCCCTGTTCTTCTCTACCTTTCTTATGATCTCATCTATTCTTCTCTACACTTCTTATAATCTTTGCTGTTCTTCTCTACATTTCTTATGATTTCCGCTATTCTTCTCTACCTTTCTTATAATCTCCGCTGTTCTTCTCTACATTTCTTATAATCTCCGCTGTTCTTCTCTACATTTCTTATGATCTCCGCTATTCTTCTCTACCTTTCTTATAATCTCCGCTGTTCTCCTCTACATTTCTTATGATCTCCGCTATTCTTCTCTACCTTTCTTATAATCTCCGCTGTTCTTCTCTACATTTCTTAGGATCTCTGCTATTCTTCTCTACCTTTCTTATAATCTCCGCTATTCTTCTCTACATTTCTTGTGATCACCGCTATTCTTCTCTACCTTTCTTATAATCTCTGCTGTTCTTCTCTACATTTCTTATGATCTCCGCTATTCTTCTCTACATTTCTTATAATCTTCGCTGTTCTTCTCTACATTTCTTATGATTTCCGCTATTCTTCTCTACCTTTCTTATAATCTCCGCTGTTCTTCTCTACATTTCTTATGATCTCTGCTATTCTTCTCTACCTTTCTTATAATCTCCTCTGTTCTTCTCTACATTTCTTATGATCTCCGCTATTCTTCTCTTCGTTTCTTATAATCTCCTCTGTTTTCTCTACATTTCTTATGATCTCCGCTATTCTTCTCTACCTTTCTTCTAATCTCCGCTATTTTTCTCTACATTTCTTATGATCTCATCTATTCTTCTCTACATTTCTATATGATCTCCGCTATTCTTCTCTACCTTTCTTATAATCTCCGCTGTTCTTCTCTACATTTCTTATGATCTCTGCTGTTCTTCTCTGCCTTTCTTATGATATCCGCTATTCTTCTGTACATTTCTTATAATCTCCGCTATTCTTCTCTACATTTCTTATGATCTCCGCTATTCTTCTCCACCTTTCTTATAATCTCCGCTGTTCTTCTCTACATTTCTTATGATCTCTGCTTTTCTTCTCTACATTTCTTATGATCTCCGCTATTCTTCTCTACATTTCTTATAATCGCTGCTATTCTTCTCTACCTTTCTTATAATCTCCGCTATTCTTCTCTACATTTCTTATGATCTCCGCTGTTCTTATCTACATTTCTTGTGATCTCCGCTATTCTTCTCTACCTTTCTTATAATCTCTGCTATTCTTCTCTACATTTCTTATAATCTTCTCTGTTCTTCTCTACCTTTCTTATAATCTCCGCTATTCTTCTCTACCTTTCTTATAATCTCCGCTGTTCTCTACATTTCTTATGATCTCCGCTTTTCTTCTCTACCTTTCTTATAATCTCCACTGTTCTTCTCTACCTTTCTCATGATCTCATCTATTCTTCTCTACATTTTTATGATCTCCGCTATTCTTCTCTACCTTTCTTATAATCTCCTCTGTTCTTCTCTACCTTTCTTATGATCTCATCTATTCTTCTCTACATTTCTTATGATCTCTGCTATTCTTCTCTACCTTTCTTATAATCTCCGCTGTTCTTCTCTACATTTCTTATGATCTCTGCTATTCTTCTCTACTTTTCTTATAATCTCCGCTGTTCTTCTCTACATTTCTTATGATCTCATCTATTCTTCTCTACATTTCTTATGATCTCTGCTATTCTTCTCTACATTTATTTTAATATTCGCTGTTCTTCTCTACATTTCTTATGATCTCCGCTTTTCTTCTCTACCTTTCTTATAATCTCTGCTATTCTTCTCTACATTTCTTATAATCTTCGCTGTTCTTCTCTACATTTCTTATGATCTCTGCTATTCTTCTCTACCTTTCTTATAATCTCTTCTGTTCTTCTCTACATTTCTTATGATCTCCGCTATTCTTCTCTACCTTTCTTATGATCTCATCTATTCTTCTCTACCTTTCTTATAATCTCCGCTGTTCTTCTCTACATTTCTTATGATCTCTGCTATTCTTCTCTGCCTTTCTTATGATCTCCGCTATTCTTCTCTACATTTCTTAAGATCTCATCTATTCTTCTCTACATTTCTTATAATCTCCGCTGTTCTTCTCTACATTTTTTATGATCTCCGCTATTCTTCTCTACCTTTCTTATAATCTCCCCTGTTCTTCTCTACCTTTCTTATGATCTCATCTATTCTTCTCTACACTTCTTATAATCTTTGCTGTTCTTCTCTACATTTCTTATGATTTCCGCTATTCTTCTCTACCTTTCTTATAATCTCCGCTGTTCTTCTCTACATTTCTTATAATCTCCGCTGTTCTTCTCTACATTTCTTATGATCTCCGCTATTCTTCTCTACCTTTCTTATAATCTCCGCTGTTCTCCTCTACATTTCTTATGATCTCCGCTATTCTTCTCTACCTTTCTTATAATCTCCGCTGTTCTTCTCTACATTTCTTAGGATCTCTGCTATTCTTCTCTACCTTTCTTATAATCTCCGCTATTCTTCTCTACATTTCTTGTGATCACCGCTATTCTTCTCTACCTTTCTTATGATCTCTGCTGTTCTTCTCTACATTTCTTATGGTCTTCGCTGTTCTTCTCTACATTTCTTATGATTTCCGCTATTCTTCTCTACCTTTCTTATAATCTCCTCTGTTCTTCTCTACCTTTCTTATGATCTCATCTATTCTTCTCTACATTTCTTATGATCTCTGCTATTCTTCTCTACCTTTCTTATAATCTCCGCTGTTCTTCTCTACCTTTCTTATAATCTCCTCTGTTCTTCTCTACCTTTCTTATGATCTCTTCTATTCTTCTCTACATTTCTTATGATCTCCGCTATTCTTCTCTACCTTTCTTATAATTTCCGCTGTTCTTCTCTACATTTCTTATGGTCTTCGCTGTTCTTCTCTACATTTCTTATGATTTCCGCTATTCTTCTCTACCTTTCTTATAATCTCCGCTGTTCTTCTCTACATTTCTTATGATCTCTGCTATTTTTCTCTACCTTTCTTATAATCTCCTCTGTTCTTCTCTACCTTTCTCATGATCTCATCTATTCTTCTCTACATTTCTTATGATCACCGCTATTCTTCTCTACATTTCTTATGATCTCCGATATTCTTCTCTACCTTTCTTATAATCTCTGCTGTACTTCTCTACATTTCTTATCATCTCTGCTGTTCTTCTCTACCTTTCTTATGATCTCATCTATTCTTCTCTACATTTCTTATGATCTCCGCTGTTCTTCTCTACCTTTCTTATAATCTCCGCTATTCTTCTCTACATTTCTTATGATCACCGCTATTCTTCTCTACCTTTCTTATAATCTCCGCTATTCTTCTCTACATTTCTTATAATCTCATCTATTCTTCTCTACATCTCTAGTGATCTCCGCTATTCTTCTCTACCTTTCTTATAATCTCTGCTATTCTTCTCTACATTTCTTATAATCTCCGCTGTTCTTCTCTACCTTTCTCATGATCTCATCTATTTTTCTCTACCTTTCTTATAATCTCCGCTATTCTTCTCTACATTTCTTATGATCTCTGCTATTCTTCTCTACCTTTCTTATAATCTTCGCTGTTCTTCTCTACATTTCTTATGATTTCCGCTATTCTTCTCTACCTTTCTTATAATCTCCGCTATTCTTCTCTACATTTCTTATGATCTCTGCTATTCTTCTCTACCTTTCTTATAATCTCCACTGTTCTTCTCTACATTTCTTATGATCTCCGCTATTCTTCTCTACCTTTCTTATAATCTCTGCTGTTCTTCTCTACCTTTCTTATGATCTGATCTATTCTTCTCTACATTTCTTGTGATCTCCGCTATTCTTCTCTACCTTTCTTATAATCTCCGCTATTCTTCTCTACATTTCTTATGATCTCCGCTGTTCTTCTCTACCTTTCTTATAATCTCCGCTGTTCTTCTCTACATTTTTTATGATCTCTGCTGTTCTTCTCTACCTTTCTTATAATCTCCGATATTCTTCTCTACATTTCTTATGATCTCCGCTATTCTTCTCTACCTTTCTTATGATCTCCGCTATTCTTCTCTACATTTCTTATGATCTCATCTATTCTTCTCTACCTTTCTTATAATCTCTGCTATTCTTCTCTACATTTCTTATAATCTCCGCTATTCTTCTCTACCTTTCTTATGATCTCCGCTATTCTTCTCTACATTTCTTATGATCTCATCTATTCTTCTCTACCTTTCTTATAATCTCCGCTATTCTTCTCTACATTTCTTATGATCTCCGCTATTCTTCTCTACCTTTCTTATAATCTCCGCTTTTCTTCTCTACATTTCTTATGATCTCTGCTGTTCTTCTCTACATTTCTTATGATCTCATCTATTCTTCTATACATTTCTTATGATCTCTGCTTTTCTTCTCTACATTTCTTATAATCTCCGCTATTCTTCTCTACATTTCTTATGATCTCCGCTGTTCTTCTCTACATTTCTTATGATCTCATATATTCTTCTCTACATTTCTTGTGATCTCCGCTATTCTTCTCTACCTTTCTTATAATCTCTGCTATTCTTCTCTACATTTCTTATAATCTTCTCTGTTCTTCTCTATATTTCTTATGATCTCCGCTATTCTTCTCTACCTTTCTTATAATCTCTGCTGTTCTTCTCTACATTTCTTATGATCTCTGCTATTCTTCTCTACATTTCTTATAATCTCCGCTGTTCTTCTCTACATTTCTTATAATCTTCTCTGTTCTTCTCTACATTTCTTATGATCTCCGCTATTCTTCTCTACCTTTCTTATAATCTCTGCTGTTCTTCTCTACATTTCTTATAATCTCCGCTATTCTTCTCTACATTTCTTATAATCTCCGCTGTTCTTCTCTACATTTCTTATGATCTCCGCTATTCTTCTCTACATTTCTTATGATCTCATATATTCTTCTCTACATTTCTTGTGATCTCCGCTATTCTTCTCTACCTTTCTTATAATCTCTGCTATTCTTCTCTACATTTCTTATAATCTTCTCTGTTCTTCTCTACATTTCTTATGATCTCTGCTATTCTTCTCTACCTATCTTATAATCTCCGCTGTTCTTCTCTACATTTCTTATGATCTCATCTATTCTTCTCTACATTTCTTATAATCTTCGCTGTTCTTCTCTACATTTCTTATGATTTCCGCTATTCTTGTCTACCTTTCTTATAATCTCCGCTGTTCTCCTCTACATTTCTTATGATCTCCGCTATTCTTCTCTACCTTTCTTATAATCTCCGCTGTTCTTCTCTACCTTTCTAATGATCTCATCTATTCTTCTCTACATTTCTTATGATCTCCGCTATTCTTCTCTACCTTTCTTATAATCCCCGCTATTCTTCTCTCCCTTTCTTATCATCTTCGCTGTTCTTCTCTATATTTCTTATGATCTTCGCTATTCTTCTCTACCTTTCTTATAATCTCCGCTGTTCTTCTCTACATTTCTTATGATCTCTGCTATTCTTCTCTACCTTTCTTATAATCTCCGCTGTTCTCTACATTTCTTATGATCTCCGCTTTTCTTCTCTACCTTTCTTATAATCTCCACTGTTCTTCTCTACCTTTCTCATGATCTCATCTATTCTTCTCTACATTTTTATGATCTCCGCTATTCTTCTCTACCTTTCTTATAATCTCCGCTATTCTTCTCTACATTTCTTATGATCTCATCTATTCTTCTCTACATTTCTTGTGATCTCCGCTATTCTTCTCTACCTTTCTTATAATCTCTGCTATTCTTCTCTACATTTCTTATGATCTCCGCTATTCTTCTCTACCTTTCTTATAATCTCTGCTGTTCTTCTCTACATTTCTTATGATCTCCGCTATTCTTCTCCACCTTTCTTATAATCTCCGCTGTTCTTCTCTACATTTCTTATGTTCTCCTCTATTCTTCTCTACCTTTCTTATAATCTCCGCTGTTCTTCTCTACATTTCTTATGATCTCCGATATTCTTCTCTACCTTTCTTATAATCTCCGCTGTTCTTCTCTACCTTTCTCATGATCTCATCTATTCTTCTCTACAATTTTTATGATCTCCACTATTCTTACCTACATTTCTTGTGATCACAGCTATTCTTCTCTACCTTTCTTATAATCTCCGCTATTCTTCTCTACCTTTCTTATCATCTTCGCTGTTCTTCTCTATATTTCTTATGATCTCCGATATTCTTCTCTACCTTTCTTATAATCTCCGCTGTTCTTCTCTACATTTCTTATGATCTCTGCTATTCTTCTCTACCTTTCTTATAATCTCCGCTGTTCTTCTCTACATTTCTTATGATCTCATCTATTCTTCTCTACATTTCTTATGATCTCTGCTATTCTTCTCTACATTTCTTTTAATATTCGCTGTTCTTCTCTACATTTCTTATGATCTCCGCTATTCTTCTCTACCTTTCTTATAATCTCTGCTATTCTTCTCTACATTTCTTATAATCTTCGCTGTTCTTCTCTACATTTCTTATGATCTCTGCTATTCTTCTCTACCTTTCTTATAATCTCCTCTGTTCTTCTCTACATTTCTTATGATCTCCGCTATTCTTCTCTACCTTTCTTATGATCTCATCTATTCTTCTCTACCTTTCTTATAATCTCCGTTGTTCTTCTCTACATTTCTTATGATCTCTGCTATTCTTCTCTGCCTTTCTTATGATCTCCGCTATTCTTCTCTACATTTCTTATGATCTCATCTATTCTTCTCTACATTTCTTATAATCTCCGCTGTTCTTCTCTACATTTTTTATGATCTCCGCTATTCTTCTCTACCTTTCTTATAATCTCCCCTGTTCTTCTCTACCTTTCTTATGATCTCATCTATTCTTCTCTACACTTCTTATAATCTTTGCTGTTCTTCTCTACATTTCTTATGATTTCCGCTATTCTTCTCTACCTTTCTTATAATCTCCGCTGTTCTTCTCTACATTTCTTATAATCTCCGCTGTTCTTCTCTACATTTCTTATGATCTCCGCTATTCTTCTCTACCTTTCTTATAATCTCCGCTGTTCTCCTCTACATTTCTTATGATCTCCGCTATTCTTCTCTACCTTTCTTATAATCTCCGCTGTTCTTCTCTACATTTCTTAGGATCTCTGCTATTCTTCTCTACCTTTCTTATAATCTCCGCTATTCTTCTCTACATTTCTTGTGATCACCGCTATTCTTCTCTACCTTTCTTATAATCTCCGCTGTTCTTCTGTACATTTCTTATGATCTCCGCTATTCTTCTCTACATTTCTTATAATCTTCGCTGTTCTTCTCTACATTTCTTATGATTTCCGCTATTCTTCTCTACCTTTCTTATAATCTCCGCTGTTCTTCTCTACATTTCTTATGATCTCTGCTATTCTTCTCTACCTTTCTTATAATCTCCTCTGTTCTTCTCTACATTTCTTATTATCTCCGCTATTCTTCTCTTCGTTTCTTATAATCTCCTCTGTTTTCTCTACATTTCTTATGATCTCCGCTATTCTTCTCTACCTTTCTTCTAATCTCCGCTATTCTTGTCTACATTTCTTATGATCTCATCTATTCTTCTCTACATTTCTATATGATCTCCGCTATTCTTCTCTACCTTTCTTATAATCTCCGCTGTTCTTCTCTACATTTCTTATGATCTCTGCTGTTCTTCTCTGCCTTTCTTATGATCTCCGCTATTCTTCTCTACATTTCTTATAATCTCCGCTATTCTTCTCTACATTTCTTATGATCTCCGCTATTCTTCTCTACCTTTCTTATAATCTCCGCTGTTCTTCTCTACATTTCTTATGATCTCAGCTTTTCTTCTCTACATTTCTAATGATCTCCGCTATTCTTCTCTACATTTCTTATAATCGCTGCTATTCTTCTCTACTTTTCTTATAATCTCCGCTATTCTTCTCTACATTTCTTATGATCTCCGCTGTTCTTCTCTACATTTCTTGTGATCTCCGCTATTCTTCTCTACCTTTCTTATAATCTCTGCTATTCTTCTCTACATTTCTTATAATCTCCGCTATTCTTCTCTACCTTTCTTATAATCTCCGCTGTTTTCTACATTTCTTATGATCTCCGCTTTTCTTCTCTACCTTTCTTATAATCTCCACTGTTCTTCTCTACCTTTCTCATGATCTCATCTATTCTTCTCTACATTTTTATGAAATCCACTATTCTTCTCTACCTTTTTTATAATCTCCGCTATTCTTCTCTACATTTCTTATGATCTCATCTATTCTTCTCTACATTTCTTGTGATCTCCGCTATTCTTCTCTACCTTTCTTATAATCTCTTCTATTCTTCTCTACATTTCTTATGATCTCCGCTATTCTTCTCTACCTTTCTTATAATCTCCGCTGTTCTTCTCTACATTTCTTATGATCTCTGCTATTCTTCTCCACTTTTCTTATAATCTCCGCTGTTCTTCTCTACATTTCTTATGTTCTCCGCTATTCTTCTCTACCTTTCTTATAATCTCCGCTGTTCTTCTCTACATTTCTTATGATCTCCGATATTCTTCTCTACCTTTCTTATAATCTCCGCTGTTCTTCTCTACCTTTCTCATGATCTCATCTATTCTTCTCTACAATTTTTATGATCTCCACTATTCTTACCTACATTTCTTGTGATCACAGCTATTCTTCTCTACCTTTCTTATAATCTCCGCTATTCTTCTCTACCTTTCTTATCATCTTCGCTGTTCTTCTCTATATTTCTTATGATCTCCGATATTCTTCTCTACCTTTCTTATAATCTCCGCTGTTCTTCTCTACATTTCTTATGATCTCTGCTATTCTTCTCTACCTTTCTTATAATCTCCGCTGTTCTTCTCTACATTTCTTATGATCTCATCTATTCTTCTCTACATTTCTTATGATCTCTGCTATTCTTCTCTACCTTTCTTATAATCTCTGCTATTCTTCTCTACATTTCTTATAATCTTCGCTGTTCTTCTCTACATTTCTTTTGATCTCCGCTATTCTTCTCTACCTTTCTTATAATCTCTGCTATTCTTCTCTACATTTCTTATAATCTTCGCTGTTCTTCTCTACATTTCTTATGATCTCTGCTATTCTTCTCTACCTTTCTTATAATCTCCTCTGTTCTTCTCTACATTTCTTATGATCTCCGCTATTCTTCTCTACCTTTCTTATGATCTCATCTATTCTTCTCTACATTTCTTATGATCTCCGCTATTCTTCTCTCCCTTTCTTATGATCTCATCTATTCTTCTCTACATTTCTTATGATCTCCGCTATTCTTCTCTGCATTTCTTGTGATCTCCGCTATTCTTCTCTACCTTTCTTATAATCTCCGCTATTCTTCTCTACATTTCTTATGATCTCGGCTATTCTTCTTTACCTTTCTTATAATCTCCGCTATTCTTCTCTACATTTCTTATGATCTCCGCTATTCTTCTCTACCTTTCTTATAATCTCCGCTGTTCTTCTCTACATTTCTTATGATCTCTGCTGTTCTTCTCTGCCTTTCTTATGATCTCCGCTATTCTTCTCTACATTTCTTATGATCTCATCTATTCTTCTCTACATTTCTTATAATCTCCGCTGTTCTTCTCTACATTTTTTATGATCTCCGCTATTCTTCTCTACCTTTCTTATAATCTCCCCTGTTCTTCTCTACCTTTCTTATGATCTCATCTATTCTTCTCTACACTTCTTATAATCTTTGCTGTTCTTCTCTACATTTCTTATGATTTCCGCTATTCTTCTCTACCTTTCTTATAATCTCCGCTGTTCTTCTCTACATTTTTTATAATCTCCGCTATTCTTCTCTACCTTTCTTATAATCTCCGCTGTTCTTCTCTACATTTCTTAGGATCTCTGCTATTCTTCTCTACCTTTCTTATAATCTCCGCTATTCTTCTCTACATTTCTTGTGATCACCGCTATTCTTCTCTACCTTTCTTATAATCTCCGCTATTCTTCTCTACATTTTTTATGATCTCCTCTGTTCTTCTCTACATTTCTTATGATCTCCGCTATTCTTCTCTACATTTCTTATAATCTTTGCTGTTCTTCTCTACATTTCTTATGATTTCCGCTATTCTTCTCTACATTTCTTATAATCTCCGCTGTTCTTCTCTACATTTCTTATGATCTCTGCTATTCTTCTCTACCTTTCTTATAATCTCCTCTGTTCTTCTCTACATTTCTTATGATCTCCGCTATTCTTCTCTTCGTTTCTTATAATCTCCTCTGTTCTTCTCTACATTTCTTATGATCTCCGCTATTCTTCTCTACCTTTCTTCTAATCTCCGCTATTCTTCTCTACATTTCTTATGATCTCATCTATTCTTCTCTACATTTCTATATGATCTCCGCTATTCTTCTCTACCTTTCTTATAATCTCCGCTGTTCTTCTCTACATTTCTTATGATCTCTGCTATTCTTCTCTACATTTCTTATAATCTCCGCTGTTCTTCTCTACATTTCTTATGATCTCCGCTATTCTTCTCCACCTTTCTTATAATCTCTGCAGTTCTTCTCTACATTTCTTATGTTCTCCTCTATTCTTCTCTACCTTTCTTATAATCTCCGCTGTTCTTCTCTACATTTCTTATGATCTCCGATATTCTTCTCTACCTTTCTTATAATCTCCGCTGTTCTTCTCTACCTTTCTCATGATCTCATCTATTCTTCTCTACAATTTTTATGATCTCCACTATTCTTACCTACATTTCTTGTGATCACAGCTATTCTTCTCTACCTTTCTTATAATCTCCGCTATTCTTCTCTACCTTTCTTATCATCTTCGCTGTTCTTCTCTATATTTCTTATGATCTCCGATATTCTTCTCTACCTTTCTTATAATCTCCGCTGTTCTTCTCTACATTTCTTATGATCTCTGCTATTCTTCTCTACCTTTCTTATAATCTCCGCTGTTCTTCTCTACATTTCTTATGATCTCATCTATTCTTCTCTACATTTCTTATGATCTCTGCTATTCTTCTCTACATTTCTTTTAATATTCGCTGTTCTTCTCTACATTTCTTATGATCTCCGCTATTCTTCTCTACCTTTCTTATAATCTCTGCTATTCTTCTCTACATTTCTTATAATCTTCGCTGTTCTTCTCTACATTTCTTATGATCTCTGCTATTCTTCTCTACCTTTCTTATAATCTCCTCTATTCTTCTCTACATTTCTTATGATCTCCGCTATTCTTCTCTACCTTTCTTATGATCTCATCTATTCTTCTCTACCTTTCTTATAATCTCCGTTGTTCTTCTCTACATTTCTTATGATCTCTGCTATTCTTCTCTGCCTTTCTTATGATCTCCGCTATTCTTCTCTACATTTCTTATGATCTCATCTATTCTTCTCTACATTTCTTATAATCTCCGCTGTTCTTCTCTACATTTTTTATGATCTCCGCTATTCTTCTCTACCTTTCTTATAATCTCCCCTGTTCTTCTCTACCTTTCTTATGATCTCATCTATTCTTCTCTACACTTCTTATAATCTTTGCTGTTCTTCTCTACATTTCTTTTGATTTCCGCTATTCTTCTCTACCTTTCTTATAATCTCCGCTGTTCTTCTCTACATTTCTTATAATCTCCGCTGTTCTTCTCTACATTTCTTATGATCTCATCTATTCTTCTCTACATTTCTTATGATCTCTGCTATTCTTCTCTACCTTTCTTATAATCTCTGCTATTCTTCTCTACATTTCTTATAATCTTCGCTGTTCTTCTCTACATTTCTTATGATCTCCGCTATTCTTCTCTACCTTTCTTATAATCTCTGCTATTCTTCTCTACATTTCTTATAATCTTCGCTGTTCTTCTCTACATTTCTTATGATCTCTGCTATTCTTCTCTACCTTTCTTATAATCTCCTCTGTTCTTCTCTACATTTCTTATGATCTCCGCTATTCTTCTCTACCTTTCTTATGATCTCATCTATTCTTCTCTACATTTCTTATGATCTCCGCTATTCTTCTCTCCCTTTCTTATGATCTCATCTATTCTTCTCTACATTTCTTATGATCTCCGCTATTCTTCTCTGCATTTCTTGTGATCTCCGCTATTCTTCTCTACCTTTCTTATAATCTCCGCTATTCTTCTCTACATTTCTTATGATCTCGGCTATTCTTCTTTACCTTTCTTATAATCTCCGCTATTCTTCTCTACATTTCTTATGATCTCCGCTATTCTTCTCTACCTTTCTTATAATCTCCGCTGTTCTTCTCTACATTTCTTATGATCTCTGCTGTTCTTCTCTGCCTTTCTTATGATCTCCGCTATTCTTCTCTACATTTCTTATGATCTCATCTATTCTTCTCTACATTTCTTATAATCTCCGCTGTTCTTCTCTACATTTTTTATGATCTCCGCTATTCTTCTCTACCTTTCTTATAATCTCCCCTGTTCTTCTCTACCTTTCTTATGATCTCATCTATTCTTCTCTACACTTCTTATAATCTTTGCTGTTCTTCTCTACATTTCTTATGATTTCCGCTATTCTTCTCTACCTTTCTTATAATCTCCGCTGTTCTTCTCTACATTTTTTATAATCTCCGCTATTCTTCTCTACCTTTCTTATAATCTCCGCTGTTCTTCTCTACATTTCTTAGGATCTCTGCTATTCTTCTCTACCTTTCTTATAATCTCCGCTATTCTTCTCTACATTTCTTGTGATCACCGCTATTCTTCTCTACCTTTCTTATAATCTCCGCTATTCTTCTCTACATTTTTTATGATCTCCTCTGTTCTTCTCTACATTTCTTATGATCTCCGCTATTCTTCTCTACATTTCTTATAATCTTCGCTGTTCTTCTCTACATTTCTTATGATTTCCGCTATTCTTCTCTACATTTCTTATAATCTCCGCTGTTCTTCTCTACATTTCTTATGATCTCTGCTATTCTTCTCTACCTTTCTTATAATCTCCTCTGTTCTTCTCTACATTTCTTATGATCTCCGCTATTCTTCTCTTCGTTTCTTATAATCTCCTCTGTTCTTCTCTACATTTCTTATGATCTCCGCTATTCTTCTCTACCTTTCTTCTAATCTCCGCTATTCTTCTCTACATTTCTTATGATCTCATCTATTCTTCTCTACATTTCTATATGATCTCCGCTATTCTTCTCTACCTTTCTTATAATCTCCGCTGTTCTTCTCTACATTTCTTATGATCTCTGCTATTCTTCTCTACATTTCTTATAATCTCCGCTGTTCTTCTCTACATTTCTTATGATCTCCGCTATTCTTCTCCACCTTTCTTATAATCTCTGCAGTTCTTCTCTACATTTCTTATGTTCTCCTCTATTCTTCTCTACCTTTCTTATAATCTCCGCTGTTCTTCTCTACATTTCTTATGATCTCCGATATTCTTCTCTACCTTTCTTATAATCTCCGCTGTTCTTCTCTACCTTTCTCATGATCTCATCTATTCTTCTCTACAATTTTTATGATCTCCACTATTCTTACCTACATTTCTTGTGATCACAGCTATTCTTCTCTACCTTTCTTATAATCTCCGCTATTCTTCTCTACCTTTCTTATCATCTTCGCTGTTCTTCTCTATATTTCTTATGATCTCCGATATTCTTCTCTACCTTTCTTATAATCTCCGCTGTTCTTCTCTACATTTCTTATGATCTCTGCTATTCTTCTCTACCTTTCTTATAATCTCCGCTGTTCTTCTCTACATTTCTTATGATCTCATCTATTCTTCTCTACATTTCTTATGATCTCTGCTATTCTTCTCTACATTTCTTTTAATATTCGCTGTTCTTCTCTACATTTCTTATGATCTCCGCTATTCTTCTCTACCTTTCTTATAATCTCTGCTATTCTTCTCTACATTTCTTATAATCTTCGCTGTTCTTCTCTACATTTCTTATGATCTCTGCTATTCTTCTCTACCTTTCTTATAATCTCCTCTGTTCTTCTCTACATTTCTTATGATCTCCGCTATTCTTCTCTACCTTTCTTATGATCTCATCTATTCTTCTCTACCTTTCTTATAATCTCCGTTGTTCTTCTCTACATTTCTTATGATCTCTGCTATTCTTCTCTGCCTTTCTTATGATCTCCGCTATTCTTCTCTACATTTCTTATGATCTCATCTATTCTTCTCTACATTTCTTATAATCTCCGCTGTTCTTCTCTACATTTTTTATGATCTCCGCTATTCTTCTCTACCTTTCTTATAATCTCCCCTGTTCTTCTCTACCTTTCTTATGATCTCATCTATTCTTCTCTACACTTCTTATAATCTTTGCTGTTCTTCTCTACATTTCTTTTGATTTCCGCTATTCTTCTCTACCTTTCTTATAATCTCCGCTGTTCTTCTCTACATTTCTTATAATCTCCGCTGCTCTTCTCTACATTTCTTATGATCTCCGCTATTCTTCTCTACCTTTCTTATAATCTCCGCTGTTCTCCTCTACATTTCTTATGATCTCCGCTATTCTTCTCTACCTTTCTTATAATCTCCGCTGTTCTTCTCTACATTTCTCAGGATCTCTGCTATTCTTCTCTACCTTTCTTATAATCTCCGCTATTCTTCTCTACATTTCTTGTGATCACCGCTATTCTTCTCTACCTTTCTTATAATCTCCGCTGTTCTTCTCTACATTTCTTATGATCTCCGCTATTCTTCTCTACATTTCTTATAATCTTCGCTGTTCTTCTCTACATTTCTTATGATTTCCGCTATTCTTCTCTACCTTTCTTATAATCTCCGCTGTTCTTCTCTACATTTCTTATGATCT
The DNA here is from genome assembly GCA_037306005.1 of Rhinophrynus dorsalis. Taxonomy (NCBI): domain Eukaryota; kingdom Metazoa; phylum Chordata; class Amphibia; order Anura; family Rhinophrynidae; genus Rhinophrynus; species Rhinophrynus dorsalis. Next base: position 560,032,924 of record CM074721.1, read on the forward strand.
CTGCTATTCTTCTCTACCTTTCTTATAATCTCCTCTGTTCTTCTCTACATTTCTTATGATCTCCGCTATTCTTATCTTCGTTTCTTATAATCTCCTCTGTTTTCTCTACATTTCTTATGATCTCCGCTATTCTTCTCTACCTTTCTTCTAATCTCCGCTATTCTTGTCTACATTTCTTATGATCTCATCTATTCTTCTCTACATTTCTATATGATCTCCGCTATTCTTCTCTACCTTTCTTATAATCTCCGCTGTTCTTCTCTACATTTCTTATGATCTCTGCTGTTCTTCTCTGCCTTTCTTATGATCTCCGCTATTCTTCTCTACATTTCTTATAATCTCCGCTATTCTTCTCTACATTTCTTATGATCTCCGCTATTCTTCTCTACCTTTCTTATAATCTCCGCTGTTCTTCTCTACATTTCTTATGATCTCTGCTTTTCTTCTCTACATTTCTTATGATCTCCGCTATTCTTCTCTACATTTCTTATAATCGCTGCTATTCTTCTCTACCTTTCTTATAATCTCCGCTATTCTTCTCTACATTTCTTATGATCTCCGCTGTTCTTCTCTACATTTCTTGTGATCTCCGCTATTCTTCTCTACCTTTCTTATAATCTCTGCTATTCTTCTCTACATTTCTTATAATCTTCTCTGTTCTTCTCTACATTTCTTATGATCTCCGCATATCTTCTCTACCTTTCTTATAATCTCCGCTGTTCTTCTCTACATTTCTTATGATCTCCGCTATTCTTCTCTACCTTTCTTATAATCTCTGCTATTCTTCTCTACATTTCTTATAATCTCCGCTATTCTTCTCTACCTTTCTTATAATCTCCGCTGTTCTTCTCTACATTTCTTATGATCTCTGCTATTCTTCTCCACCTTTCTTATAATCTCCGCTGTTCTTCTCTACATTTCTTATGTTCTCCGCTATTCTTCTCTACCTTTCTTATAATCTCCGCTGTTCTTCTCTACATTTCTTATGATCTCCGATATTCTTCTCTACCTTTCTTATAATCTCCGCTGTTCTTCTCTACCTTTCTCATGATCTCATCTATTCTTCTCTACAATTTTTATGATCTCCACTATTCTTACCTACATTTCTTGTGATCACAGCTATTCTTCTCTACCTTTCTTATAATCTCCGCTATTCTTCTCTACCTTTCTTATCATCTTCGCTGTTCTTCTCTATATTTCTTATGATCTCCGATATTCTTCTCTACCTTTCTTATAATCTCCGCTGTCCTTCTCTACATTTCTTATGATCTCTGCTATTCTTCTCTACCTTTCTTATAATCTCCGCTGTTCTTCTCTACATTTCTTATGATCTCATCTATTCTTCTCTACATTTCTTATGATCTCTGCTATTCTTCTCTACCTTTCTTATAATCTCTGCTATTCTTCTCTACATTTCTTATAATCTTCGCTGTTCTTCTCTACATTTCTTATGATCTCCGCTATTCTTCTCTACCTTTCTTATAATCTCTGCTATTCTTCTCTACATTTCTTATAATCTTCGCTGTTCTTCTCTACATTTCTTATGATCTCTGCTATTCTTCTCTACCTTTCTTATAATCTCCTCTGTTCTTCTCTACATTTCTTATGATCTCCGCTATTCTTCTCTACCTTTCTTATGATCTCATCTATTCTTCTCTACATTTCTTATGATCTCCGCTATTCTTCTCTCCCTTTCTTATGATCTCATCTATTCTTCTCTACATTTCTTATGATCTCCGCTATTCTTCTCTGCATTTCTTGTGATCTCCGCTATTCTTCTCTACCTTTCTTATAATCTCCGCTATTCTTCTCTACATTTCTTATGATCTCGGCTATTCTTCTTTACCTTTCTTATAATCTCCGCTATTCTTCTCTACATTTCTTATGATCTCCGCTATTCTTCTCTACCTTTCTTATAATCTCCGCTGTTCTTCTCTACATTTCTTATGATCTCTGCTGTTCTTCTCTGCCTTTCTTATGATCTCCGCTATTCTTCTCTACATTTCTTATGATCTCATCTATTCTTCTCTACATTTCTTATAATCTCCGCTGTTCTTCTCTACATTTTTTATGATCTCCGCTATTCTTCTCTACCTTTCTTATAATCTCCCCTGTTCTTCTCTACCTTTCTTATGATCTCATCTATTCTTCTCTACACTTCTTATAATCTTTGCTGTTCTTCTCTACATTTCTTATGATTTCCGCTATTCTTCTCTACCTTTCTTATAATCTCCGCTGTTCTTCTCTACATTTCTTATAATCTCCGCTATTCTTCTCTACCTTTCTTATAATCTCCGCTGTTCTTCTCTACATTTCTTAGGATCTCTGCTATTCTTCTCTACCTTTCTTATAATCTCCGCTATTCTTCTCTACATTTCTTGTGATCACCGCTATTCTTCTCTACCTTTCTTATAATCTCCGCTATTCTTCTCTACATTTTTTATGATCTCCGCTGTTCTTCTCTACATTTCTTATGATCTCCGCTATTCTTCTCTACATTTCTTATAATCTTCGCTGTTCTTCTCTACATTTCTTATGATTTCCGCTATTCTTCTCTACCTTTCTTATAATCTCCGCTGTTCTTCTCTACATTTCTTATGATCTCTGCTATTCTTCTCTACCTTTCTTATAATCTCCTCTGTTCTTCTCTACATTTCTTATGATCTCCGCTATTCTTCTCTTCGTTTCTTATAATCTCCTCTGTTCTTCTCTACATTTCTTATGATCTCCGCTATTCTTCTCTACCTTTCTTCTAATCTCCGCTATTCTTCTCTACATTTCTTATGATCTCATCTATTCTTCTCTACATTTCTATATGATCTCCGCTATTCTTCTCTACCTTTCTTATAATCTCCGCTGTTCTTCTCTACATTTCTTATGATCTCTGCTATTCTTCTCTACATTTCTTATAATCTCTGCTATTCTTCTCTACCTTTCTTATGATCTCCGCTATTCTTCTCTACATTTCTTATGATCTCCGCTGTTCTTCTCTACATTTCTTGTGATCTCCGCTATTCTTCTCTACCTTTCTTATAATCTCTGCTATTCTTCTCTACATTTCTTATACTCTTCTCTGTTCTTCTCTACATTTCTTATAATCTCCGCTATTCTTCTCTACCTTTCTTATAATCTCCGCTGTTCTTCTCTACATTTTTTATGATCTCCGCTATTCTTCTCTACCTTTCTTATAATCTCCCCTGTTCTTCTCTACCTTTCTTATGATCTCATCTATTCTTCTCTACACTTCTTATAATCTTTACTGTTCTTCTCTACATTTCTTATGATTTCCGCTATTCTTCTCTACCTTTCTTATAATCTCTGCTATTCTTCTCTACCTTTCTTATAATCTCCGCTGTTCTTCTCTACATTTCTTATGATCACCGCTATTCTTCTCTACATTTCTTATAATCTCCGCTGTTCTTCTCTACATTTCTTATGATTTCCGCTATTCTTCTCTACCTTTCTTATAATCTCTGCTATTCTTCTCTACCTTTCTTATAATCTCCGCTGTTCTTCTCTACATTTCTTATAATCTCTGCTATTCTTCTCTACATTTCTTTTAATCTCCGCTGTTCTTCTCTACATTTCTTATAATCTCCTCTATTCTTTTCTACCTTTCTTATAATCTCCGCTGTTCTTCTCTACATTTTTTATGATCTCCGCTATTCTTCTCTACCTTTCTTATAATCTCCCCTGTTCTTCTCTACCTTTCTTATCATCTCATCTATTCTTCTCTACATTTCTTATAATCTTCGCTGTTCTTCTCTACATTTCTTATGATCTCTGCTATTCTTCTCTACATTTCTTATGATCTCCGCTTTTCTTCTCTACCTTTCTCATGATCTCATCTATTCTTCTCTACATTTCTTGTGATCTCCGCTATTCTTCTCTACCTTTCTTATAATCTCCGCTATTCTTCTCTACATTTCTTATGATCTCCTCTATTCTTCTCTACCTTTCTTATAATCTCCGCTGTTCTTCTCTACATTTTTTATGATCTCCGCTATTCTTCTCTACCTTTCTTATAATCTCCCCTGTTCTTCTCTACCTTTCTTATGATCTCATCTATTCTTCTCTACATTTCTTATAATCTTCGCTGTTCTTCTCTACCTTTCTTATAATCTCCGCTGTTCTTCTCTACATTTCTTATAATCTCCGCTGTTCTTCTCTACATTTCTTATGATCTCTGCTATTCTTCTCTACATTTCTTATTATCTCTGCTATTCTTCTCTACATTTCTTATGATCTCCGCTGTTCTTCTCTACATTTCTTATAATCTCCTCTATTCTTCTCTACCTTTCTTATAATCTCCACTGTTCTTCTCTACATTTTTTATGATCTCCGCTATTCTTCTCTACCTTTCTTATAATCTCCCCTGTTCTTCTCTACCTTTCTTATGATCTCATCTATTCTTCTCTACATTTCTTATAATCTTCGCTGTTCTTCTCTACCTTTCTTATAATCTCCGCTGTTCTTCTCTACATTTCTTATAATCTCCGCTGTTCTTCTCTACATTTCTTATGATCTCCGCTTTTCTTCTTTACCTTTCTCATGATCTCATCTATTCTTCTCTACATTTCTTATAATCTTCGCTGTTCTTCTCTACATTTCTTATGATTTCCGCTATTCTTCTCTACCTTTCTTATAATCTCCGCTATTCTTCTCTACCTTTCTTATAATCTCTGCTGTTCTTCTCTACATTTCTTATGATCTCTGCTATTCTTCTCTACATTTCTTATAATCTCCTCTGTTCTTCTCTACATTTCTTATGATCTCCGCTATTCTTCTCTACCTTTCTTATGATCTCCGCTATTCTTCTCTACATTTCTTATGATCACCGCTATTCTTCTCTACCTTTCTTATAATCTCCTCTGTTCTTCTCTACATTTCTTATGATCTCCGCTGTTCTTCTCTACATTTCTTATGATCTCATCTATTCTTCTCTACATTTCTTATGATCTCCGCTCCGCTATTCTTCTCTACATTTCTTATAATCTCCTCTGTTCTTCTCTACATTTCTTATGATCTCCGCTATTCTTCTCTACATTTCTTATGATCTCATCTATTCTTCTCTACCTTTCTTATGATCTCTGCTATTCTTCTCTACATTTCTTATGATCTCCTCTGTTCTTCTCTACATTTCTTATGATCTCATCTATTCTTCTCTACATTTCTTATGATCTCTGCTATTCTTCTCTACCTTTCTTATAATATCCGCTGTTCTTCTCTACATTTCTTATGATCTCCGCTATTCTTCTCTACCTTTCTTATAATCTCTGCTATTCTTCTCTACATCCAGTGGGATGTAATTTTCAAAGATAAAAATGCACAAGAGTCATGGAATGTATTTAAAATGCTCTTGGGCAACTATACACGTCAATATATACCATTGGGGAATAAGCACAAGAGAAGTAAAGCAAAACCAATGTGGATTAATAATGTGGTTAGCAGGGAAATGAGAAATAAAAAGCAGGCTTTTAAGGTGTTTAAGTCAAATGGGTCAGATGCATCATTTAAAAAATATAAAGAATGTAATAAAATCTGCAAACAAGCAATTAAGCTAGCTAAAATAGAAAATGAGCGAAACATTGCAAATGAGAGCAAGAAAAACCCTCAACAATTCTATAAGTATATTAACAACAAAAAAGTTAAGGTTGATATTGGTCCTCTTAGGACTGAAACAGGTGAATTGATTAATGAGGATAAAGCTATGGCTGACACCCTAAATACGTTCTTTGCTTCAGTATATACAAAGGAAGCAGAAATGACAAGCTATGGGCAAACAGACAAAAGCATGGAATTTCCTCCAACATCTACATGGCTTACTGAGGACAAGGTCCAAAAGAGACTGGAAAGGGTTATAGTGAATAAAGCGCCTGGACCGGACGGTATACACCCAAGGGTACTTAAGGAACTTAGTTCAGTAATAGCAAAACCATTATACTTAATATTTATTGATTCGCTTTCATCAGGCATAGTGCCCTGTGATTGGAGGAAAGCTGACGTAGTTCCATTGTTTAAAAAGGGAGCAAGATCCAAACCAGGAAATTATAGACCTGTGAGCTTGACTTCCATAGTGAGTAAGATACTAGAAGGGTTATTAACTGACAGTATTCAGAACTATGTGAAGACAAACAATATCATTCGTAGGAATCAGCATGGTTTCATGAAGAACAGATCATGTCATACTAATTTACTTGCATTTTATGAAAGAGTGAGTAGTAATTTGGACAGGGGAATTGCTGTTGATGTAGTATACTTGGATTTTGCAAAAGCCTTTGACACAGTGCCTCACAACAGGTTACTGCATAAATTAAAAGGCTTCGGTTTGGGTGGTGTTATCTGTACATGGATTGAGAACTGGTTAAATGATAGATGGCAGAGAGTTGTTGTAAATGGAACTTTTTCAAATTGGTCTAGGGTTATAAGTGGAGTGCCGCAGGGTTCAGTCCTGGGCCCAATGGTTTTTAATTTGTTTATTAATGATCTAGAAGTGGGAATTGAAAGTAGCATCTCAATCTTTGCTGATGACACTAAGCTATGTAAGGAAATACATACAGAGCTCGATGTTTTTTCCCTACAGAAGGATTTAGATAAACTAAGTGAATGGGCAGAAAAGTGGCAGATGTCATTTAATGTAGATAAATGTAAGGTTATGCATTTGGGTTGTAGAAACAAACTTGCTACATATACTCTAAATGGGAAACAACTTGGGAAATCCTCATTAGAGAGAGATTTAGGTGTACTGATAGACAATAGTCTTCACAGCAGTGTGCAGAGTCACTCAGCTGCTGCAAGAGCAAATAGAGTACTAGCCTGCATAAAAAGAGGTGTAGAAGCAAGGGATGCTAATATTATCCTACCTCTGTATAAATCCTTGGTTAGGCCTCATCTAGAATATGGATTACAATTTTGGGCGCCTGTTCTAAAAAAAGACATTGCTGAACTGGAAAAGGTGCAGAGACGTGCAACAAAACTGATAAAGGGATTGGAGGATCTGAGTTACAAAGAGAGACTAGCTAAACTGGGTTTGTTTACATTAGAGAAGAGACGTCTAAGGGGTGATATGATTACCATATACTCTTATATTCAAGGTCAATACAAAGAACTATCCAATGAATTATTTATACAAAGAGCTGAGCTAAGAACAAGAGGTCATCCATTAAGACTTGAGGAAAGGCACTTTCGACTAAAACACAGGCAGGGATTCTTTACAGTAAGGGCGGTAAGGCTATGGAATTCTTTGCCTCGGGATGTTGTACTTGCAGATAATGTAACTGCATTCAAAAAAGCAATGGATGCCTATCTAGCACAGAACAATATTGACAGTTATGACAGATGGCTTCAAAGCAAATAGGATATTGAGCCGGGGAACTATTTGACACAAACAAACACACACACACCTACACTGAAAATTGCTCCAGAGGGCTTTTTTGTTGCCTTCCTCTGGATCAACAGGGGTGTTATTGGCATGGGCTGGACTTGATGGACGCATGTCTTTTTTCAGCCTTATCTACTATGTTATAATCTTCTCTGTTCTTCTCTACCTTTCTTATGATCTCATCTATTCTTCTCTACATTTCTTATGATCACCGCTATTCTTCTCTACATTTCTTGTGATCTCCGCTATTCTTCTCTACATTTCTTATGATTTCCGCTCTTCTTCTCTACCTTTCTTATAATCTCTGCTATTCTTCTCTACCTTTCTTATAATCTCCGCTGTTCTTCTCTACATTTCTTATGATCACCGCTATTCTTCTCTACATTTCTTATAATCTCCGCTGTTCTTCTCTACATTTCTTATGATTTCCGCTATTCTTCTCTACCTTTCTTATAATCTCTGCTATTCTTCTCTACCTTTCTTATAATCTCCGCTGTTCTTCTCTACATTTCTTATAATCTCTGCTATTCTTCTCTACATTTCTTTTAATCTCCGCTGTTCTTCTCTACATTTCTTATAATCTCCTCTATTCTTTTCTACCTTTCTTATAATCTCCGCTGTTCTTCTCTACATTTTTTATGATCTCCGCTATTCTTCTCTACCTTTCTTATAATCTCCCCTGTTCTTCTCTACCTTTCTTATCATCTCATCTATTCTTCTCTACATTTCTTATAATCTTCGCTGTTCTTCTCTACATTTCTTATGATCTCTGCTATTCTTCTCTACATTTCTTATGATCTCCGCTTTTCTTCTCTACCTTTCTCATGATCTCATCTATTCTTCTCTACATTTCTTGTGATCTCCGCTATTCTTCTCTACCTTTCTTATAATCTCCGCTATTCTTCTCTACATTTCTTATGATCTCCGCTGTTCTTCTCTACATTTCTTATTATCTCTGCTATTCTTCTCTACGTTTCTTATTATCTCTGCTATTCTTCTCTACATTTCTTATGATCTCCGCTGTTCTTCTCTACATTTCTTATAATCTCCTCTATTCTTCTCTACCTTTCTTATAATCTCCGCTGTTCTTCTCTACATTTTTTATGATCTCCGCTATTCTTCTCTATCTTTCTTATAATCTCCCCTGTTCTTCTCTACCTTTCTTATGATCTCATCTATTCTTCTCTACATTTCTTATAATCTTCGCTGTTCTTCTCTACCTTTCTTATAATCTCCGCTGTTCTTCTCTACATTTCTTATAATCTCCGCTGTTCTTCTCTACATTTCTTATGATCTCTGCTATTCTTCTCTACATTTCTTATTATCTCTGCTATTCTTCTCTACATTTCTTATGATCTCCGCTGTTCTTCTCTACATTTCTTATAATCTCCTCTATTCTTCTCTACCTTTCTTATAATCTCCACTGTTCTTCTCTACATTTTTTATGATCTCCGCTATTCTTCTCTACCTTTCTTATAATCTCCCCTGTTCTTCTCTACCTTTCTTATGATCTCATCTATTCTTCTCTACATTTCTTATAATCTTCGCTGTTCTTCTCTACCTTTCTTATAATCTCCGCTGTTCTTCTCTACATTTCTTATAATCTCCGCTGTTCTTCTCTACATTTCTTATGATCTCCGCTTTTCTTCTTTACCTTTCTCATGATCTCATCTATTCTTCTCTACATTTCTTATAATCTTCGCTGTTCTTCTCTACATTTCTTATGATTTCCGCTATTCTTCTCTACCTTTCTTATAATCTCCGCTATTCTTCTCTACCTTTCTTATAATCTCTGCTGTTCTTCTCTACATTTCTTATGATCTCTGCTATTCTTCTCTACATTTCTTATAATCTCCTCTGTTCTTCTCTACATTTCTTATGATCTCCGCTATTCTTCTCTACCTTTCTTATGATCTCCGCTATTCTTCTCTACATTTCTTATGATCACCGCTATTCTTCTCTACCTTTCTTATAATCTCCTCTGTTCTTCTCTACATTTCTTATGATCTCCGCTGTTCTTCTCTACATTTCTTATGATCTCATCTATTCTTCTCTACATTTCTTATGATCTCCGCTCCGCTATTCTTCTCTACATTTCTTATAATCTCCTCTGTTCTTCTCTACATTTCTTATGATCTCCGCTATTCTTCTCTACATTTCTTATGATCTCATCTATTCTTCTCTACCTTTCTTATGATCTCTGCTATTCTTCTCTACATTTCTTATGATCTCCTCTGTTCTTCTCTACATTTCTTATGATCTCATCTATTCTTCTCTACATTTCTTATGATCTCTGCTATTCTTCTCTACCTTTCTTATAATATCCGCTGTTCTTCTCTACATTTCTTATGATCTCCGCTATTCTTCTCTACCTTTCTTATAATCTCTGCTATTCTTCTCTACATCCAGTGGGATGTAATTTTCAAAGATAAAAATGCACAAGAGTCATGGAATGTATTTAAAATGCTCTTGGGCAACTATACACGTCAATATATACCATTGGGGAATAAGCACAAGAGAAGTAAAGCAAAACCAATGTGGATTAATAATGTGGTTAGCAGGGAAATGAGAAATAAAAAGCAGGCTTTTAAGGTGTTTAAGTCAAATGGGTCAGATGCATCATTTAAAAAATATAAAGAATGTAATAAAATCTGCAAACAAGCAATTAAGCTAGCTAAAATAGAAAATGAGCGAAACATTGCAAATGAGAGCAAGAAAAACCCTCAACAATTCTATAAGTATATTAACAACAAAAAAGTTAAGGTTGATATTGGTCCTCTTAGGACTGAAACAGGTGAATTGATTAATGAGGATAAAGCTATGGCTGACACCCTAAATACGTTCTTTGCTTCAGTATATACAAAGGAAGCAGAAATGACAAGCTATGGGCAAACAGACAAAAGCATGGAATTTCCTCCAACATCTACATGGCTTACTGAGGACAAGGTCCAAAAGAGACTGGAAAGGGTTATAGTGAATAAAGCGCCTGGACCGGACGGTATACACCCAAGGGTACTTAAGGAACTTAGTTCAGTAATAGCAAAACCATTATACTTAATATTTATTGATTCGCTTTCATCAGGCATAGTGCCCTGTGATTGGAGGAAAGCTGACGTAGTTCCATTGTTTAAAAAGGGAGCAAGATCCAAACCAGGAAATTATAGACCTGTGAGCTTGACTTCCATAGTGAGTAAGATACTAGAAGGGTTATTAACTGACAGTATTCAGAACTATGTGAAGACAAACAATATCATTCGTAGGAATCAGCATGGTTTCATGAAGAACAGATCATGTCATACTAATTTACTTGCATTTTATGAAAGAGTGAGTAGTAATTTGGACAGGGGAATTGCTGTTGATGTAGTATACTTGGATTTTGCAAAAGCCTTTGACACAGTGCCTCACAACAGGTTACTGCATAAATTAAAAGGCTTCGGTTTGGGTGGTGTTATCTGTACATGGATTGAGAACTGGTTAAATGATAGATGGCAGAGAGTTGTTGTAAATGGAACTTTTTCAAATTGGTCTAGGGTTATAAGTGGAGTGCCGCAGGGTTCAGTCCTGGGCCCAATGGTTTTTAATTTGTTTATTAATGATCTAGAAGTGGGAATTGAAAGTAGCATCTCAATCTTTGCTGATGACACTAAGCTATGTAAGGAAATACATACAGAGCTCGATGTTTTTTCCCTACAGAAGGATTTAGATAAACTAAGTGAATGGGCAGAAAAGTGGCAGATGTCATTTAATGTAGATAAATGTAAGGTTATGCATTTGGGTTGTAGAAACAAACTTGCTACATATACTCTAAATGGGAAACAACTTGGGAAATCCTCATTAGAGAGAGATTTAGGTGTACTGATAGACAATAGTCTTCACAGCAGTGTGCAGAGTCACTCAGCTGCTGCAAGAGCAAATAGAGTACTAGCCTGCATAAAAAGAGGTGTAGAAGCAAGGGATGCTAATATTATCCTACCTCTGTATAAATCCTTGGTTAGGCCTCATCTAGAATATGGATTACAATTTTGGGCGCCTGTTCTAAAAAAAGACATTGCTGAACTGGAAAAGGTGCAGAGACGTGCAACAAAACTGATAAAGGGATTGGAGGATCTGAGTTACAAAGAGAGACTAGCTAAACTGGGTTTGTTTACATTAGAGAAGAGACGTCTAAGGGGTGATATGATTACCATATACTCTTATATTCAAGGTCAATACAAAGAACTATCCAATGAATTATTTATACAAAGAGCTGAGCTAAGAACAAGAGGTCATCCATTAAGACTTGAGGAAAGGCACTTTCGACTAAAACACAGGCAGGGATTCTTTACAGTAAGGGCGGTAAGGCTATGGAATTCTTTGCCTCGGGATGTTGTACTTGCAGATAATGTAACTGCATTCAAAAAAGCAATGGATGCCTATCTAGCACAGAACAATATTGACAGTTATGACAGATGGCTTCAAAGCAAATAGGATATTGAGCCGGGGAACTATTTGACACAAACAAACACACACACACCTACACTGAAAATTGCTCCAGAGGGCTTTTTTGTTGCCTTCCTCTGGATCAACAGGGGTGTTATTGGCATGGGCTGGACTTGATGGACGCATGTCTTTTTTCAGCCTTATCTACTATGTTATAATCTTCTCTGTTCTTCTCTACCTTTCTTATGATCTCATCTATTCTTCTCTACATTTCTTATGATCACCGCTATTCTTCTCTACATTTCTTGTGATCTCCGCTATTCTTCTCTACATTTCTTATGATCTCCGCTATTCTTCTGTACCTTTCTTATAATCTCTGCTATTCTTCTCTACATTTCTTACGATCTCCGCTGTTCTTCTCTACGTTTCTTATGATCACCGCTATTCTTCTGTACATTTCTTATGATCTCCACTATTCGTCTTTACCTTTGTTATGATCTCTGCTATTCTGCTCTACATTTCTGATGATCTCCGCTATTCTTCTCTACCTTTCTTATGATCTCCGCTATTTTTTTCTACTTTTCTCTCTACAATTGCATTTCTGTAGACTGATGAATAAGAAGTGGTAAGTACTAAATGGATGAAGGGCAGACTTAATTGTATGTCTCCACATATCTCTCCCCTACAGCCTGTGACTATCTGTCGCTGACGCAGGAACCACAAATCCTTGTGACATTAGCGGGTGACTTATTCCAGATAACATGTAAACTTCATGTGACAAACTTTACCAAAGGGTCAGTAATCCATTCATGTGTGTATCGTGATGGGGAGATAACAAACATGGAGGACTGGAAAGTATATTTTTCATACAGAACATCCAAGGGCTTGGAAAGTGAGCATAGAGTCGTAGCAAAAACACCTTCCAGCATGTACTACTGTCACGTATCATGTGAGGACAAGCACAGCTCAGGAGGGGGAACCTACATCCATGTGAGAGGTGAGATGTCTCCCAGTAGGGGGCGTTATAGAATCATATCTCCTTCTGTTTGTGTCACTGTGTCACCCTGCAGGAGGAACAGACTTATATCTCCTTCTGTCTGTGTCACTGTGTCACCTTGCAGGAGGAGGGACAGACTCATATCTCCTTCTGTCTGTGTCACTGTGTCACCCTGCAGGACGAGGGACAGACTCATATCTCCTTTTGTCTGTGTCACTGTGTCACCCTGCAGGAGGAGGGACAGACTCCTATCTCCTTCTGTCTGTGTCACTGTGTCACCCTGCAGGAGGAGGGACAGACTCATATCTCCTTCTGTCTGTGTCACTGTGTCACCCTGCAGGGGGAGGGACAGACTCATAGGTCCTTCTGTCTGTGTCACTGTGTCACCCTGCAGGAGGAGGGACAGACACATATCTCCTTCTGTCTGTGTCACTGTGTCACCCTGCAGGAGAAGGGACAGACTCATATCTCCTTCTGTCTGTGTCACTGTGTCACCCTGCAGGAGGAGGGTCAGACTCATATCTCCTTCTGTCTGTGTCACTGTGTCACCCTGCAGGAGGAGGGTCAGACTCATATCTCCTTCTATCTGTGTCACTTTGTCACCCTGCAGGGGGAGGGACAGACTCATATCTCCTTCTGTCTGTGTCACTGTGTCACCCTGCAGGAGGAGGGACAGACTCATATCTCCTTCTGTGTGTGTCACTGTGTCACCCTGCAGGAGGAGGGACAGACTCATATCTCCTGTCTGTGTCACTGTGTCACCCTGCAGGAGGAGGGACAGACTCATATCTCCTTCTGTCTGTGTCACTGTGTCACCTTGCAGGGGAAGGGACAGACTCATATCTCCTTCTGTCTGTGTCACCGTGTCACCCTGCAGGAGTAGGGACAGACTCATATCTCCTTCTGTCTGTGTCACCCTGCAGGAGGAGGGACAGACTCATATCTCCTTCTGACTGTGTCACTGTATCACCCTGCAGGAGGAGGGACAGACTCATATCTCCTTCTGTCTGTGTCACCCTGCAGGGGGCGATACAGACTCATATCTCCTTCTGTCTGTGTCACTGTGTCACCCTGCAGGAGGAGGGTCAGACTCATATCTCCTTCTGTCTGTGTCACTGTGTCACCCTGCAGGAGGAGGGTCAGACTCATATCTCCTTCTATCTGTGTCACTTTGTCACCCTGCAGGGGGAGGGACAGACTCATATCTCCTTCTGTCTGTGTCACTGTGTCACCCTGCAGGAGGAGGGACAGACTCATATCTCCTTCTGTGTGTGTCACTGTGTCACCCTGCAGGAGGAGGGACAGACTCATATCTCCTGTCTGTGTCACTGTGTCACCCTGCAGGAGGAGGGACAGACTCATATCTCCTTCTGTCTGTGTCACTGTGTCACCTTGCAGGGGAAGGGACAGACTCATATCTCCTTCTGTCTGTGTCACCGTGTCACCCTGCAGGAGTAGGGACAGACTCATATCTCCTTCTGTCTGTGTCACCCTGCAGGAGGAGGGACAGACTCATATCTCCTTCTGACTGTGTCACTGTATCACCCTGCAGGAGGAGGGACAGACTCATATCTCCTTCTGTCTGTGTCACCCTGCAGGGGGCGATACAGACTCATATCTCCTTCTGTCGGTGTCACTGTATCACCCTGCAGGGGAAAGGACAGACTCATATCTCCTTCTGACTGTGTCTCTGTGTCACCCTGCAGGGGGAGGTACAGACTCATATCTCCTTCTGTCTGTGTCATTGTGTCACCCTGCAGGAGGAGGGACAGACTCCTATCTCCTTCTGTCTGTGTCACTGTGTCACCCTGCAGGAGGAGGGACAGACTCATATCTCCTTCTGTCTGTGTCACTGTGTCACCCTGCAGGGGGAGGGACAGACTCATATCTCCTTCTGTCTGTGTCACTGTGTCACCCTGCAGGGGGAGGGACAGACTCATATCTCCTTCTGTCTGTGTCACTGTGTCACCCTGCAGGGGGAGGGACAGACTCATGTCTCCTTCTGTCGGTGTCACTGTATCACTCTGCAGGAGGAGGGACAGACTCATATCTCCTTCTGTCTGTGTCACTGTGTCACCCTGCAGGAGGAGGGACAGACTCATATCTCCTTCTGTCTGTGTCACTGTGTCACCCTGCAGGGGGAGGGACAGACTCATATCTCCTTCTGTCTGTGTCACTGTGTCACCCTGCAGGAGGAGGGACAGACTCATATCTCCTTCTGTCTGTGTCACTGTGTCACCCTGCAGGGGGAGGGACAGACTCATATCTCCTTCTGTCTGTGTCACTGTGTCACCCTGCAGGAGGAGGGACATACTCATATCTCCTTCTGTCTGTGTCACTGTGTCACCCTGCAGGGGGAGGGACAGACTCACATCTCCTTCTGTCTGTGTCACTGTGTCACCCTGCAGAAGGAGGGACAGACTCATATCTCCTTCCGTCTGTGTCACTGTGTCACCCTGCAGGGGGAGGGACAGACTCATATCTCCTTCTGTCTGTGTCACTGTGTCACCCTGCAGGAGGAGGAACAGACTCATATCTCCTTCTGTCTGTGTCACTGTGTCACCCTGCAGGGGGAGGGACAGACTCATGTCTCCTTCTGTCGGTGTCACTGTATCACTCTGCAGGAGGAGGGACAGACTCATATCTCCTTCTGTCTGTGTCATTGTGTCACCCTGCAGGAGGAGGGACAGACTCATATCTCCTTCTGTCTGTGTCACTGTGTCACCCTGCAGGGGGAGGGACAGACTCATATCTCCTTCTGTCTGTGTCACTGTGTCACCCTGCAGGAGGAGGGACAGACTCATATTTCCTTCTGTCTGTGTCACTGTGTCACCCTGCAGGAGGAGGGACATACTCATATCTCCTTCTGTCTGTGTCACTGTGTCACCCTGCAGGGGGAGGGACAGACTCATATCTCCTTCTGTCTGTGTCACTGTGTCACCCTGCAGGAGGAGGGACAAACTCATATCTCCTTCTGTCTGTGTCACTGTGTCACCCTGCAGGAGGAGGGACAGACTCATATCTCCTTCTGTCTGTGTCACTGTGTCACCCTGCAGGAGGAGGGACAGACTCATATCTCCTTCTGTCTGTGTCACTGTGTCACCCTGCAGGGGGCGATACAGACTCATATCTCCTTCTGTCTGTGTCACTGTGTCACCCTGCAGGAGGAGGGACAGACTCATATCTCCTTCTGTCTGTGTCACTGTGTCACCCTGCAGGGGGAGGAACAGACTCCTATCTCCTTCTGTCTGTGTCACCCTGCAGGGGGAGGGACAGACTCATATCTCCTTCTGTCTGTGTCACTGTGTCACCCTGCAGGAGGAGGTACAGACTCCTATCTCCTTCTGTCTGTGTCACTGTGTCACCCTGCAGAGGGAGGGACAGACTCATATGTCCTTCTGTCTGTGTCACTGTATCACCCTGCAGGAGGAGGGACAGACTCATATCTCCTTCTGTCTGTGTCACTGTGTCACCCTGCAGGAGGAGGGACAGACTTATATCTCCTTCTGTCTGTTTCACTGTGTCACCCTGCAGGAGGAGGGACAGACTCCTATCTCCTTCTGTCTGTGTCACTGTGTCACCCTGCAGGAGGAGGGACAGACTCATATCTCCTTCTGTCTGTGTCACTGTGTCACCCTGCAGGGGGAGGGACAGACTCATGTCTCCTTCTGTCGGTGTCACTGTATCACTCTGCAGGAGGAGGGACAGACTCATATCTCCTTCTGTCTGTGTCATTGTGTCACCCTGCAGGAGGAGGGACAGACTCATATCTCCTTCTGTCTGTGTCACTGTGTCACCCTGCAGGGGGAGGGACAGACTCATATCTCCTTCTGTCTGTGTCACTGTGTCACCCTGCAGGAGGAGGGACAGACTCATATTTCCTTCTGTCTGTGTCACTGTGTCACCCTGCAGGAGGAGGGACATACTCATATCTCCTTCTGTCTGTGTCACTGTGTCACCCTGCAGGGGGAGGGACAGACTCATATCTCCTTCTGTCTGTGTCACTGTGTCACCCTGCAGGAGGAGGGACAAACTCATATCTCCTTCTGTCTGTGTCACTGTGTCACCCTGCAGGAGGAGGGACAGACTCATATCTCCTTCTGTCTGTGTCACTGTGTCACCCTGCAGGAGGAGGGACAGACTCCTATCTCCTTCTGTCTTTGTCACTGTATCACCCTGCAGGGGGCGATACAGACTCATATCTCCTTCTGTCTGTGTCACTGTGTCACCCTGCAGGAGGAGGGACAGACTCATATCTCCTTCTGTCTGTGTCACTGTGTCACCCTGCAGGGGGAGGGACAGACTCATATCTCCTTCTGTCTGTGTCACTGTGTCACCCTGTAGGGAGTGATATAGACTCATGTCTCCTTCTGTCTGTGTCACTGTGTCACCCTGTAGGGAGTGATATAGACTCATATCTCCTTCTGCCTGTGTCACTGTGTCACCCTGTAGGGAGTGATATAGACTCATATCTCCTTCTGCCTGTGTCACTGTGTCACCCTGCAGGGGGAGGGACAGACTCCTATCTCCTTCTGTCTGTGTCACCGTGTCACCCTGCAGGAGGAGGGACAGACTCATGTCTCCTTCTGTCTGTGTCACTGTGTCACCCTGCAGGAGGAGGGACAGACTCATGTCTCCTTCTGTCTGTGTCACCCTGCAGGAGGAGGGACAGACTCCTATCTCCTTCTGTCTGTGTCACCGTGTCACCCTGCAGGAGGAGGGACAGACTCATGTCTCCTTCTGTCTGTGTCACTGTGTCACCCTGCAGGAGGAGGGACAGACTCATGTCTCCTTCTGTCTGTGTCACTGTGTCACCCTGCAGGAGGAGGGACAGACTTATATCTCCTTCTGTCTGTGTCACTGTGTCACCCTGCAGGGGGAGGAACAGACTCCTATCTCCTTCTGTCTGTGTCACCCTGCAGGGGGAGGGACAGACTCATATCTCCTTCTGTCTGTGTCAGTGTGTCACCCTGCAGGAGGAGGTACAGACTCCTATCTCCTTCTGTCTGTGTCACTGTGTCACCCTGCAGAGGGAGGGACAGACTCATATGTCCTTCTGTCTGTGTCACTGTATCACCCTGCAGGAGGAGGGACAGACTCATATCTCCTTCTGTCTGTGTCACTGTGTCACCCTGCAGGAGGAGGGACAGACTTATATCTCCTTCTGTCTGTGTCACTGTGTCACCCTGCAGGAGGAGGGACAGACTCCTATCTCCTTCTGTCTGTGTCACTGTGTCACCCTGCAGGAGGAGGGACAGACTCATATCTCCTTCTGTCTGTGTCACTGTGTCACCCTGCAGGGGGAGGGACAGACTCATGTCTCCTTCTGTCGGTGTCACTGTATCACTCTGCAGGAGGAGGGACAGACTCATATCTCCTTCTGTCTGTGTCATTGTGTCACCCTGCAGGAGGAGGGACAGACTCATATCTCCTTCTGTCTGTGTCACTGTGTCACCCTGCAGGGGGAGGGACAGACTCATATCTCCTTCTGTCTGTGTCACTGTGTCACCCTGCAGGAGGAGGGACAGACTCATATTTCCTTCTGTCTGTGTCACTGTGTCACCCTGCAGGAGGAGGGACATACTCATATCTCCTTCTGTCTGTGTCACTGTGTCACCCTGCAGGGGGAGGGACAGACTCATATCTCCTTCTGTCTGTGTCACTGTGTCACCCTGCAGGAGGAGGGACAAACTCATATCTCCTTCTGTCTGTGTCACTGTGTCACCCTGCAGGAGGAGGGACAGACTCATATCTCCTTCTGTCTGTGTCACTGTGTCACCCTGCAGGAGGAGGGACAGACTCCTATCTCCTTCTGTCTTTGTCACTGTGTCACCCTGCAGGGGGCGATACAGACTCATATCTCCTTCTGTCTGTGTCACTGTGTCACCCTGCAGGAGGAGGGACAGACTCATATCTCCTTCTGTCTGTGTCACTGTGTCACCCTGCAGGGGGAGGGACAGACTCATATCTCCTTCTGTCTGTGTCACTGTGTCACCCTGTAGGGAGTGATATAGACTCATGTCTCCTTCTGTCTGTGTCACTGTGTCACCCTGTAGGGAGTGATATAGACTCATATCTCCTTCTGCCTGTGTCACTGTGTCACCCTGTAGGGAGTGATATAGACTCATATCTCCTTCTGCCTGTGTCACTGTGTCACCCTGCAGGGGGAGGGACAGACTCCTATCTCCTTCTGTCTGTGTCACCGTGTCACCCTGCAGGAGGAGGGACAGACTCATGTCTCCTTCTGTCTGTGTCACTGTGTCACCCTGCAGGAGGAGGGACAGACTCATGTCTCCTTCTGTCTGTGTCACCCTGCAGGAGGAGGGACAGACTCCTATCTCCTTCTGTCTGTGTCACCGTGTCACCCTGCAGGAGGAGGGACAGACTCATGTCTCCTTCTGTCTGTGTCACTGTGTCACCCTGCAGGAGAAGGGACAGACTCATGTCTCCTTCTGTCTGTGTCACTGTGTCACCCTGCAGGAGGAGGGACAGACTTATATCTCCTTCTGTCTGTGTCACTGTGTCACCCTGCAGGGGGAGGAACAGACTCCTATCTCCTTCTGTCTGTGTCACCCTGCAGGGGGAGGGACAGACTCATATCTCCTTCTGTCTGTGTCACTGTATCACCCTGCAGGGGGAGGGACAGACTCATATCTCCTTCTATCTGTGTCACTGTGTCACCCTGCAGGAGGAGGTACAGACTCCTATCTCCTTCTGTCTGTGTCACTGTGTCACCCTGCAGAGGGAGGGACAGACTCATATGTCCTTCTGTCTGTGTCACTGTATCACCCTGCAGGAGGAGGGACAGACTCATATCTCCTTCTGTCTGTGTCACTGTGTCACCCTGCAGGAGGAGGGACAGACTTATATCTCCTTCTGTCTGTGTCACTGTGTCACCCTGCAGGAGGAGGGACAGACTCCTATCTCCTTCTGTCTGTGTCACTGTGTCACCCTGCAGGGGGAGGGACAGTCTCATATCTCCTTCTGTCTGTGTCACTGTGTCACCCTGCAGGGGGAGGGACAGACTTCTATCTCCTTCTGTCTCTGTCACTGTGTCACCCTGTAGGGAGTGATATAGACTCATATCTCCTTCTGTCTGTGTCACTGTGTCACCCTGTAGGGAGTGATATAGACTCATATCTCCTTCTGTCTGTGTCACTGTGTCACCCTGCAGGAGGAGGGACAGACTCATATCTCCTTCTGTCTGTGTCACTGTGTCACCCTGCAGGGGGAGGGACAGACTCATATCTCCTTCTGTCTGTGTCACTGTGTCACCCTGCAGGAGGAGGGACAGACTCATATCTCCTTCTGTCTGTGTCACTGTGTCACCCTGCAGGAGGAGGGACAGACTCATATCTCCTTCTGTCTGTGTCACTGTGTCACCCTGCAGGAGGAGGTACAGACTCATATCCTTCTGTCTGTGTCACTGTGTCACCCTGCAGGAGGAGGGACAGACTGATATCTCCTTCTGTCTGTGTCACTGTGTCACCCTGCAGGAGGAGGGACAGACTCATATCTCCTTCTGTCTGTGTCACTGTGTCACCCTGCAGGAGGAGGTACAGACTCATATCCTTCTGTCTGTGTCACTGTGTCACCCTGCAGGAGGAGGGACAGACTCATATCTCCTTCTGTCTGTGTCACTGTGTCACCCTGCAGGAGGAGGGACAGACTCATATCTCCTTCTGTCTGTGTCACTGTGTCACCCTGTAGGGAGTGATATCGACTCATATCTCCTTCTGTCTGTGTCACTGTGTCACCCTGCAGGAGGAGGGACAGACTCGTATCTCCTTCTGTCTGTGTCACTGTGTCACCCTGCAGGAGGAGGGACAGACTCATATCTCCTTCTGTCTGTGTCACTGTGTCACCCTGTAGGGAGTGACATAGACTCGTAGTACCGTTTGTCTGTGTCACTGTATATTTCTGTCCACAGATGATGTGCAAGAGGTTCCTCATGACGCCTCCCATGACCTCCTCTCCATACTAATCGCTCTCTTTGTCCTCCTGTTACTCTTTTCGGCCACTGGGACTGTCCTTCTGCTCCACCCGATCATCTGGAAGAGACAGGTAACAAGTGTCAGTGACATCCGCACGATCTCTCACCCCAGTCACTGCTCTTATTTTTAAAGATAAAAGAATTTTCCCAGGGACATTTTTCCTAAATCACGGGGTATCAATCACAAATCATACACACTGTCAAACAGGAAAAAAATGTATTAACCCGATGAAGACAAGAGAGGTGTGAAATGTATTTGCAAACCTTGCTATTTCTCAAGGGGTTAAACAGGTTTTACTTGTAGGCCTCATCTAGAAGATGGAGTACAGTTGTGGGGGCGCCAGTTCTTAAAAAAATACATTACTGAACTGGAAAAAAGTGCAGAGACATGCAACAAAACTGATAAAGGGATTGGATGATCTGAGTTATAAAGAGAGACTGGCCAAACTGGGTTTGTTTACATTAGAGAAGAGATGTCTAAGGGGTGATATGATTACCATTTACATATATATTCAAGATCAATACAAAGAACTATCCAATTAATTACTTACTCAAAGAGCTGAGTAAAGAACTAGAGGTCATTAAGACAAGAGGTAAGGTGCTTTCCACAAAAGCAAAGGCACGTACTGTCATCGGGGGGAAGAATACCGTTGGACCACAGCCCTTTTACCTCCAAGTTGTCATTTATTTATGGGGTAGTTGTGGGGGAATAGATATGACATCTGTCAGTCAGTAAAGGGTTAATATTACAAAGATCTCAGGAAGAGCTCATTTCAGTGGGTCCCAGGTATGATCATTAAGATTTTCCGTTGACGGTAAGGTAAGAGGAGAGGATTATTATTAGGATATATTAGTTTTACTAAGATATGTTAACTCATTGTTTGCATTCGTGCAATGTATAATTCCAATATTATTAGGAGGTATTAATGTTAATAAGATATGTTAAAGTGGAACTTTCAGATACTAGCCAGTCGCCATGCATTCATTAAACGCACAGCGACTAGCTTGAAAATAGATGTCTTACCGTAAAAAAATACATGTGTCTAAAGGAATCCGTCCCGTTTGGAGACCGGAACTGAGACTAGAGCACAGACATCGTGTGTGTGCACATGCGCCGTCAGTCCCGATCTCCATAGAGTAGACTGCTTTGCACCATTTGCTCACCAGAAGTACTGACAGCGCAAGAGCACAGACCACACTAACCTGTCCGTCATTCCCGAAACAGGACGAATTCCTTTAGACACACGTATTTCTTTATGGTAAGACATCTATTTTCAATTAATTAATTTTCAATTTAATTAACGCATGGCGACTTGCTATTATCTGAAACTTCCGCTTTAACTCATTGTTTGTAATCTTACAGCGTATTATTCCAATATTATTAGGAGGTATTAGTGTTAATAAGATATGTTAACTCATTGTTTGCAATCTTACAGTGTATTATTCCAATATTATTAGGAGGTATTAGTGTTAATAAGATATGTTAACTCATTGTTTGCAATCTTGAAGTCTATTATTCCGATATTATTAGGAGGGATTAGTGTTAATAAGATATGTTAACTCATTGTTTGCAATCTTACTGTGTATTATTCCGATATTATTAGGAGGTGTTAGTGTTAATAAGATCTGTTAACTCATTGTAATCTTACGGTGTATTATTCCGATATTATTAGGAGGGATTAGTGTTAATAAGATCTGTTAACTCATTGTTTGTAATCTTACAGTGTATTATTCCGATATTATTAGGAGGTATTAGTGTTAATAAGATATGTTAACTCATTGTTTGCAATCTTACTGTGTATTATTCCGATATTATTAGGAGGTGTTAGTGTTAATAAGATATGTTAACTCATTGTTTGCAATCTTACTGTGTATTATTCCGATATTATTAGGAGGTGTTAGTGTTAATAAGATATGTTAACTCATTGTTTGCAATCTTACGGTGTATTATTCCGATATTATTAGGAGGTGTTAGTGTTAATAAGATATGTTAACTCATTGTTTGTAATCTTACGGCGTATTATTCCGATATTATTAGGAGGTGTTAGTGTTAATAAGATATGTTAACTCATTGTTTGCAATCTTACGGCGTATTATTCCGATATTATTAGGAGGTGTTAGTGTTAATAAGATATGTTAACTCATTGTTTGCAATCTTACGGCGTATTATTCCGATATTATTAGGAGGTGTTAGTGTTAATAAGATATGTTAACTCATTGTTTGCAATCTTACGGCGTATTATTCCGATATTATTAGGAGGTGTTAGTGTTAATAAGATATGTTAACTCATTGTTTGCAATCTTACGGTGTATTATTCCGATATTATTAGGAGGTGTTAGTGTTAATAAGATCTGTTAACTCATTGTTTGCAATCTTACGGTGTATTATTCCGATATTATTAGGAGGTGTTAGTGTTAATAAGATCTGTTAACTCATTGTTTGCAATCTTACGGTGTATTATTCCGATATTATTAGGAGGTGTTAGTGTTAATAAGATCTGTTAACTCATTGTTTGCAATCTTACGGTGTATTATTCCGATATTATTAGGAGGTGTTAGTGTTAATAAGATCTGTTAACTCATTGTTTGCAATCTTACGGTGTATTATTCCGATATTATTAGGAGGTGTTAGTGTTAATAAGATCTGTTAACTCATTGTTTGTAATCTTACAGCGTATTATTCCGATATTATTAGGAGGTGTTAGTGTTAATAAGATCTGTTAACTCATTGTTTGCAATCTTACGGTGTATTATTCCGATATTATTAGGAGGTGTTAGTGTTAATAAGATCTGTTAACTCATTGTTTGTAATCTTACGGTGTATTATTCCGATATTATTAGGAGGTGTTAGTGTTAATAAGATCTGTTAACTCATTGTTTGCAATCTTACGGTGTATTATTCCGATATTATTAGGAGGTGTTAGTGTTAATAAGATCTGTTAACTCATTGTTTGCAATCTTACAGTGTATTATTCCGATATTATTAGGAGGTATTAGTGTTAATAAGATATGTTAACTCATTGTTTGCAATCTTGAAGTCTATTATTCCGATATTATTAGGGTGAATTGTCGCAATCATCTAAAGATTCAAAGACAACAGGATTCACCCCGACGTCTGAGGCACCCCAGGATAACAGCGGGGAGGAGGGTGCTTCTCTGTACACGGTATGTGTTCAAGTAATTTATATTTAAAAAGTGGTATTTTTCACCCCAAATTCTAATAATAACGACAAGGTCTAAATCGTCTGTCCTCATTGATAAAATCCTTTCTACAGCTGCATGGAACTGTTAACCCTTTAAAGACCAGAGGCACGCACAATGCATTACAAAGCTCTCTGGTCCTTAAAGCGGCCTGGCGACTACCTTCATAATACGTCTATTACCTCTCAGAAGTGTCAGATTGTAAAGTTATCCTTACTCTTCGGAGACCGGAAACCAGGCATCAGCGCAGACATCTTGTCTTAGAGACACCTGTGCTGTCAGTCCCGGAATCCTCTAGGAGGCGCTGCACTGTGCCATTAGGTAACCGGAGGGACTGACGTCGCAGGTGCACAGACGCCACTATGGGTTACTTCCAGAGGCGTAACTAGAAGGTCATCCTTGACCTTTTATATATATTTTTTTGCCATTATAATACGTGTTTTTAAAGGGATAGTAATACTTAAAATGTAAAAAAAAAATATGTTGTAGGGTTTATCCCCCTGAATAAAACAAGAGTACTCCCACTGCTGAAAGGTGTTTCATTCTAAAATTATTATTTTTCAAAGTTGAATTTTTTAGGTGCAATATCACAGTGGCTTGAAATTGTACAGTGGCGCTGTTGCTACACCATCCTATGGAGATTTATGGTCCCGGGACCAGAGCTGTCCATAGGATCGTGTAGCAACAGCGCCACTGTACAATTTCAGGCCACTGTGATATTGCACCTAAAAAATTAAACTTTGAAAATTAATAACTTTTGAATGAAACACCTTTCAGCAGTGGGAGTACTCTTGTTTTACTCAGAGGGATAAACCCTACAACATATATTTTTTTACATTTTAAGTATTACTATCCCTTTAATAATATATATTCTGTTGCCTGATATTTGATAAAGGAACTTTACTGTTCCGAAACGCGTCATACAGGTTTATATACTATGTGTATGTACTGACATTATTTGGCACAGAAAAGAGATATATAGTAAATATTTTTTAATAAATATAATTGTATACTGTGGACTCGGATTTTGCTATTTGTGGGACAAGCAGCTGTATCGGGGCGGCTAGAGATCCCCCAGTTGGAAATTACTGGTTGTATCAATAACCAGCACAACATTATTCGTGGTGTGAGTATTGGATCTACTGTCACTGAATCCAAGGAGGATCATTTATTGTTGGTTTGTGCTTTTCAGCCTTTTGTTTCTTTGTATTTTCTCTAAGTGTTAACTCCAGTCAGTCAACCTTTTTTGAAACGTGGAGTAGAAATGGTCTGGTCCAAATAAGAATTGTGGCGAAATGTAAAGAAATTTGCAAATTACTCCAAAAATAAAGGCCGTTTTAGTGATTAAATCTTAACGTCAGATATAACATCTTCTTAATGGAGGTATATAGTGATAGATATGTACGCGAAAATATATTCTCAGCTGTAAATTTCCTGCAGATTTTCTCTGGTAGACATCTTTATAAACTTGGCCTTACATCTTTATCAATGTGACCCGACGTTATGAACTTTAGAGACAATTCTTAACCTATTGAGTGCCCCACAGAAAACAAAAATGCATTGTGGACTTCAGTTAGCTCCATTGCTAATCATTTGATTAAAAAACGTTTGAGATGTAATACATTTTGAATGAAATGTCTCCCAAGACTTGCAAGAATGTTTTTTACAATTTATACTTATTAAAAAAAATGCCTTTCCCCTTGAAATTCTGAATGGCATCATCTTCTTGTAGTCTCTGCAGCCTTGCTCGGACAATGTGTACGATGTGCTGGAAACAGATGACCCCAAACCGATACCAAAAAATAAGGTGAGGAATTCTGTTATCCCTTTATAACCAAACACTGGTCCTCCCAGGTACATCATCAATTAAATGGGTAATAGACAGGCACAGATGAAACTATACTCTGTTCTATAACCTACAGGACAGTGATTCCCCACTCTCGTTGTACAGGACAGGTCTTTACAATTTCCCTACTTGAGCAAAGGTAAGTTAATCACGATCTCAGGAATTTAATTAACCTATGCTCAAGCAGGGAAATCCTATAGACCTGGCCTGCTAGTTGCCCCTGAGGAGAGGGCTGTACCACTTCATTACAGTATAGGACTCTGTGGTAATTATATATCATGCGAGTATTGGTCTACACCAAAATGGCCACCAATCCCCAGGCCCTCCAAGGAGAGGGTTAGGTATCACAGCACTAGCGTATAGTACTCTGTGGTATATATAGGTGATGAAAGACTTTGTCTACACCAAAATGGCCACCAATCCTCAGGCACCTCTGAGGAGATGGTTGGGAACCACTGATATAAGCATTGGTAGGCAACCTGTAGCTCACCAGCTGTTCAGGACTGCAGTTCCCATCATCCCACGATGATGGGACTTGTAGTCCTAAACAGCAGGAAGGCCTCAAGTTTCCCATCCCTGGCATAGACCAGTGGTTCCCAACCCTCTACACAGTGTGCCTGGGAAAACATGGCCATTTTGGTGTAGACCAATATTTGCATTATGTTATTTACCACAGAATCCTATACTCTAGTGCAGTGGTTCCCAACATTCTCCTCTCCTCAGGGGCATCTGGAGATTGGTAGCCATTTTGGTGTAGACCAAGACTTGCATTATTATATCACAGAGTCGTATAGTTAGCAAAGTGGTTCCCACCTTCTCCTCAGGGGCACCCAGGGATTGATAGCCAATTTGGTGTAGCCCAAGACTTGCATTATGTATACGTACAGCAGAGTTGTATAGTCTGGCAAAGTGGTTCCCAACCTATTCCTCAGGGGCGTCTGGGGATTGGTGTCCATTTTGGTGTAGACCAAGACTTGCATTTTGTATATCTCTTTGAGTGCCAGAGAGGTACACAGTGCATTGCCAATGTGTTGCGTACCCCTCTGGAACGCAAAAGATTAAGTACCACAGAGTTCTATACTGGGGATTGGTAGCCATTCTGGTGTAGACCAAGTCTTTCATTATGTATATGTACCACAGAATTCTATTCTCTAGCAAGGTGCTTCCCAAACCTCTCCTCAGGGGCGCCTGGGGATTGGTAGCCATTCTGGTGTAGACCAAGTCTTCATCATGTATATGTACCACAGAGTTCTATTCTTTAGCAAAGTGGTTCCCAACCCTCTCCTCAGGGGCTCCTGGGGATTGGTGGCCATTTTGGTGTAGACCAAGACTTGCGTTATGTCTACGTACCACAGATTTCTGTACTCTTCTGTAGTGGTTCCCAAACCTCTCCTCAGGGGCACCTAGGGATTGGTGGCCATATTGGTGTAGCCCAAGACTTGTATTATGTATATGTAACACAGAGTCCTATAGTCTAGCATACCTCCCAAGTGCCCCTCTTTAGGAGGGACAGTCCCTCTTTGAGACCCAAATCCCTCTGTCCCTCTTTTCTACCATTTTGTCCCTCTTTTTAGGAGTTCAGAATGAGCAGTGTTTATTACATTGCTCCACAGCAATAAAACTCTCATAATATATAGTTAATCTTCAGTATATGTGTTTAAAAATTAGTCTGTGTAAATAAAATACTTTGGTTTTGCTCTAAGTCATTTATTAATTTATACAAAGAGGTGTCAATAGGTTATAAAATAACATAAAAATTCTTTGTAATGTCCCGCCCACCAGTCACTCATCCAGAAACACCCCCTAAAGCACAAGTTTCCCTGTTTGGCCATTTGAAATGTTGGGAGGTATGGTCTAGCAAAGTGGTCCCCAACCCTCTCCTGGGGATTGGTAGCCATTTTGGTGTAGACCAAGGCTTGCCTTATGTCTACGGCCCACAGAGTTCTTTACTCCAGTACAGTGCTTCTCCACTCTCTCATCAGGGTACAGGCCAGGTTTTTAGAGTTTCCCTGCTTGTGCACAGGTGAGGAAAGGTATTTGCTGAGCCTCTGATTAACTCACATGTGCACAAGTAGGGAAGTCCTATAGACATGGCCTGTTAGGCGCCCCCCAGGGGAGAGGGCACCATTGCTATAGGGCCTTATTCATCAAGCCGAGGGGTACAAATCTGGACAAACTAATGGAATCAGAGGAGGGGGCCATACAAATTCCCACTGATTTACATGGGCTTCTTTCATATTCTGAAAATGTTAAATGGTGAAAATGTTAATTGTCCCGGCCCTTCTGAGTGACAAATGTCAATGATTTGGCCAATGGTTAGGATGCTAAATCTCCAGGTCTCATGGTTAATGCCCTAGATCTTGTTGCCAGCTTGGGGGGGCATGCATTTGTGCCAATCTCTCTTAACCCTTTGAGTGCCAGTCGGGTACGGAACGCATTGCTTTCTTTTCCGTACCCCTCTGGCACTCAAAGGGTTAAAGGGACATTAACACCCAAAAAATTTACATTGGGTTTAATAATTTTAAATAACATGCACTTCCAGCTGGTATCTGTAAAACTTAGATATTGTATGCTGGAGCCCTAAAATCAAATTATTTTTAACCCTTTGAGTGCCAGAGAGGTATCCAACGCATTGGACTCAAAAGGTTAATGCAGGTGTAGGCTACGCTAAACAGACACGATTTGGATAGTTGTCTGTGCGCAGCTAATGCTGTTAATGTATTCAGATCAGTAACCTCTGCTCTTCAATTCAGAAAGGCTGCTATCTTATCTCAGGACCATTAACAGACAATAAAGCGCTAGCACTTCTCAGTCGTTACCTATAATGATTGCTGTTGTCATGGAATCCCTGGAAATGACAGGGATGGGAGGCCCCAGAGAAAATTAATATGAATAGACTGTACGTCTCAGGAAACAAACTGAGAATTTGTGCAGGGGGTAGACTGGAGCACCACGTGTTTAGGTGTCTATTACACAGATCATATTTAGGTGTGTTGAATACCTCTCTGGCACTTACAGGGTTAAGTAATGGTAAAATTTGTCTGCACAGTGCACTAATAATGTGCGGTGGGATAGGGGAGGGACTGATCGTTTGGGGGAAGGCCCTGGTCTCTTGGGAGCCTTGCAGTGTGTTGAAAATCTCATTAGCCTCTAAGGGGTTAAAACAACTTTTTTTTTTTTTTTTTTTTTTTTTTTAAATCAATAGGAAATTGTACTTGCCCCCCTGTGTTAGTTGGTTTGTTCCAGAATTACATCTTTGTTTATATGGCCCCATATATTGAAGCCCAGACTTTAACTAGTTAATTGCTGCTACTGCCATCTCTGCCTTAGGTAGCATTATGAACTTATTACAGGAAACATTTTATAGGTAAACACAATGCTTCTTGTCCCACCCCATGCAAGTGCTGAAGCTGAGAGTGGCAGCCTGATTCCTATTGGCGGTGCAGGTGGGTGTGACACAAGAGCAGCCAATAGGAGCCTCTCTAGAGCTTACAGCACCAGCACAATTATACACAAATATAAGTGCGCTCCACATACAGATCTTACCACTTTTTAAGCTGTTCAGAATATTTAGCTTACTTCATAACCTACTGACAGCTCGTTATGAAAATGAATACATTATTTAAAGCAAGACAGAAGTATTTTATTTATACAGGTTAATTTATAAACTCACACAGTGAAGTTTAAACAAATATTAATGTGAGTTTTATTACTGTGGAGCAACGTGATACACTTCTGTACACACCACACAGTCTGATCTCCTAAACACAGTGACACCAGGGTGATACACTTATATACACACCACACAGACTGATCACCTAAACACAGGGACACCAGGGTCATACACTTATATACACACCACACAGTCTGATCTCCTAAACACAGGGACACCAGGGTGATACACTTCTATACACATCACACAGTCTGATCTCCTAAACACAGGGACACCAGGGCGATACATATATATACACACACCACACAGTCTGATCTCCTAAACACAGGGACACCAGGGTGATACACTTATATACACACCACACAGTCTGATCTCCTAAACACAGGGACACCAGGGTGATACACTTATATACACACCACACAGTCTGATCTCCTAAACACAGGGACACCAGGGTGATACATTTATATACACACCACACAGACTGATCACCTAAACACAGGGACACCAGGGTGATACACTTCTATACACACCACACAGTCTGATCTCCTAAACACAGGGACACCAGGGTGATACACTTCTATACACACCATAGTCTGATCTCCTAAACACAGGGACACCAGGGTAATACACTTATATACACACCACACAGTCTGATCTCCTAAACACAGTGACACCAGGGTGATACACTTCTATACACACCACACAGTCTAATCTCCTAAACACAGGGACACCAGGGCGATACATATATATACACACACCACACAGTCTGATCTCCTAAACACAGGGACACCAGGGTGATACACTTATATAAACACCACACAGTCTGATCTCCTAAACACAGGGACACCAGGGTGGGAAAGAGGGACAGAAGGGTCTCAAACAGGGACACTTGGGAGATATGGACCCTAATATTTCCTAAAGAGGGACACTTGGGAGATAATGACCCCTAATATCTCCTAAAAAGTACACTTGACAGGTCTGGATCCCTAATATCTCCTAAAGAGGGACACTTGGGAGGTATGGATCCCTAATATCTCCTAAAGAGGGACACTTGGGAGGTACGGACCCCTAATATTTCCTAAAGAAGAACACTTGGGAGGTATGAACTCCTAATATTTCCTAAAGATGGACACTTAGGAGTTGCGGACCCCTAATATCTCCTAAAGAGGGACACTTGGGAGGTACGGACCCCTAATATTTCCTAAAGAGGAACACTTGGGAGGTATGAACTCCTAATATTTCCTAAAGAGGGACACTTAGGAGGGACAGACCCCTAATATCTCCTAAAA
Organism: Rhinophrynus dorsalis; assembly: GCA_037306005.1. Taxonomy (NCBI): domain Eukaryota; kingdom Metazoa; phylum Chordata; class Amphibia; order Anura; family Rhinophrynidae; genus Rhinophrynus; species Rhinophrynus dorsalis. Next base: position 560,063,723 of record CM074721.1, read on the forward strand.
AGGAACACTTGGGAGGTATGGAACCCTAATATCTCCTCAAGAGGAACATTTGGGAGATACAGACCAATAATATCTCCTAAAGAGGAACACGTGGGAGGTATGAACTCCTTATATTTCCTAAAGAATGACACTTGGGATGGGATGCAGGGACCCTTAATATCTCCTAAAAGTATACTTGACAGGTCTGGATCCCTAATATTTCCTAAAGAGGGACACTTGGGAGGTGAAGACCCCAAATATCTCCTAAAGAGGGACATTTGCGAGGTATGGACCCATAATATCTCCTAAAGAGGAACACTTGGGAGGTGAAGACCCCAAATATCTCCTAAAGAGGGACACTTGGGAGGAATGGACCCCTAATATCTCCTAAAGAGGGACACTTGGGAGGTACAGACCCCTAATATCTCCTAAAGAGGGACACTTGGAAGGTATGGACCCATAATATCTCCTAAAGAGGTACACTTGGGAGGTATGGACCCAAAATATCTCCTAAAGAGGGACACTTGGAAGGTATGGACCCATAATATCTCCTAAAGAGGGACACTTGGGAGGTATGGACCCAAAATATCTCCTAAAGAGGGACACTTGGGAGGTACGGACCCCTAATATCTCCTAAAGAGGGACGCTTGAGAGGTACGGATCCCTATATCTCCTAAAGGGGGACACTTGGGAGGTATAGACCCCTAATACCCCCTAAAAAGAGAAACTTGGGAGGTATGAACATAGATAAAGAGGCTGGTAAAATACATGTGTCCATCAAGTTCAGCCTTTCCCGTAACCTCTATGTGTTTGTTAATCCAGAGGAAGAAAAAAAAAAAAACCGGTTGAAGCTGTTTCCAGTTATATTCCTTCCTGACTCCAAAACGCAGGCGGATTTCTGCCTGGATCAACATCCTATCTGCGCTGGAGTCTATTTACTAAAGAGTGCATATTAATCAGTCCCTGATTATTAATTAACAAATACTTTTTGTTAACTCTGAAGATGCATCAAGTTGAGGTCCATAATGTAATGAATAAGAGTCCGATGACGAAGCCAAAGGCAGAGGTAAGACAATACTGTGACTCAGTCCATTCCTGCCTGGGACCGACTGCTGCACCATCAGCTAATATAACCCCTGGAGAGACAGATGGGTATCCAACGCATTGCTCTCAAAGGGTTATAGTGCATTGATAAGATTTATAAGTGTTTATTGGGATTGTAGGATCTGAGTTATAAAGAGAGACTAGCCAAACTGGGTTTGTTTACATTAGAGAAGAGACGTCTAAGGGGTGATATGATTACCATTTACACTTATATTCAGGGTCAATACAAAGAACCATCCAATTAATTATTTACACAAACAGCTGAGCTAAGAACGAGAGGTCATCCATTAAAGGGATAGTAATACTTCATTATTACTATCCCCCATGTTGTAGCCCTTAAAATTCTGAATTCAACGATACCAGCGGCATCTCACAAACCCTTTAAGACTAGAGGAAAGGTGGTTTCGAATAAAACAAAGGGAGGGATTCTTTACAGTAAGGGTGGTAAAGCCTCTGCATGTTGTACTTGCAGATAATGCAAATGCTTTCAAAAAGCAATGGATGCCTATCTAGCACAGAACAATATTGAGAATTATGACAGATGGCTTCAATGCAGATAGGATATTGATCTGGGGAAATATCTGACTGACATTTGGAGTCAGGAAGGATTTTTTTACCCACTTGCGGCTAAATTAGAAATTGGCTTTTTTTTCCCTTCCTCTGGATCAACAGGGGTGTTTTTGGCATGGGCTGGACTTGATGGACGCATGTCTTTTTTTCAGCCTCATCCACTATGTTACTATGTTATGTTATGTTGGAATAATTAGTCCAGTAGAAACATAGAAACATAGGGTTTGACAGCAGACAAGAACCATTCTGCCCATCTAACCTTACTTGGTCCTTGGTCTTGTCTTATGTAAAGGACAGCCTTATGCCTATCACATGCATGCTTACATTCCCTCTTTGTATTAACCTCTACCACTTCTGCTGGTAGGCTATTTCATGTAGCTACTACCCTCTCAGTGAAGTAAAACTTTCATTACGTCTAAACCTGTGTCCCTCTAGTTTTAGACTATGGCCTCTTGTCCTAACATTTTTACTCCTATGAAATGTACTTCCCTCCTGCACTTTGTTGAATCCCTTCATGTATGTGAATGTGTCTATCATATCCCCCCTCTCTCTTCTCTCCTCCAAGCTATACATGTTCAGATCCTTTAGTCTATCCTGATATTTCTTTTCCTGTAAACCAGTCACCATTTTAGTAGCCCTTCTCTGAATTCTCTCTATAGTATCTATATCCTTCTGGAGATGGGGTCTCCGGTACTGTACACAATACTCTATAGTATCTATATCCTTCTGGAGATGGGGTCTCCAGTACTGTACACAATACTCTATAGTATCTATATCCTTCTGGAGATGGGGTCTCCAGTACTGTACACAATACTCTAGGTCTCCAGTACTGTACACAATACTCTATAGTATCTATATCCTTCTGGAGATGCGTTCTCCGGTACTGTACACAATACTCTAGGTCTCCAGTACTGTACACAATACTCTATAGTATCTATATCCTTCTGGAGATGGAGTTTCCAGTACTGTACACTATACCCTAGAGTATCTATATCCTTCTGGAGATGGGGTCTCCAGTACTGTACACAATACTCTATAGTATCTATATCCTTCTGGAGATGGGGTCTCCAGTACTGTACACAATACTCTATAGTATCTATATCCTTCTGGAGATGGGGTCTCCGGTACTGTACACAATACTCTAGGTCTCCAGTCCTGTACACAATACCCTAGAGTATCTATATCCTTCTGGAGATGGAGTTTCCAGTACTATACACAATACCCTAGAGTATCTATATCCTTCTGGAGATGGGGTCTCCAGTACTGTACACAATACTCTAGAGTATCTATATCCTTCTGGAGATGGGGTCTCCGATACTGTACACAATACTCTAGAGTATCTGTATCCTTCTGGAGATGGGGTCTCCGGTACTGTACACAATACTCTATAGTATCTATATCCTTCTGGAGATGGGGTCTCCGGTACTGTACACAATACTCTATAGTATCTATATCCTTCTGGAGATGGGGTCTCCGGTACTGTACACAATACTCTAGAGTATCTATATCCTTCTGGAGATGGGGTCTCCAGTACTGTACACAATACTCTATAGTATCTATATCCTTCTGGAGATGGGGTCTCCGGTACTGTACACAAAACGCTAGAGTATCTATATCCTTCTGGAGATGGGGTCTCCGGTACTGTACACAATACTCTATAGTATCTATATCCTTCTGGAGATGAGGTCTCCGGTACTGTACACAATACTCTATAGTATCTATATCCTTCTGGAGATGGGGTCTCCGGTACTGTACACAATACTCTATAGTATCTATATCCTTCTGGAGATGGGGTCTCCGGTACTGTACACAATACTCTACAGTATCTATATCCTTCTGGAGATGGGGTCTCCGGTACTGTACACAATACTCTAGAGTATCTATATCCTTCTGGAGATGGGGTCTCCATTACTGTACACAATACTCTAGAGTATCTATATCCTTATGGAGATGGGGTCTCCATTACTGTACACAATACTCTAGAGTATCTATATCCTTCTGGAGATGGGGTCTCTGGTACTGTACACAATTCTCTGCCCAGCGGTAAATGTCCTGACTACAGAGCCTGTTCAAACCTCAAGGTTGCAGGTTCAAATCCCAGCTGTGTCAACTCAGCCCTTCATCCTTCTGAGGTCGATAACATGAGTACCATTGATTGGGTAATAATAACATCTATTATTTCAGCTGCCGATTTGGTTAATTCCGAGAGTGTGCGCTGACAGCACTTTGAGTCCCACTGGGAGAAAGGCGCTATATCAATACTAGTTATTATTATATTATTATTATTATCTGTAGAGTGTCATTACCACTTCCCTTTCTCTGCTACTATTGCCTCTAGCTATACAACCCAGCACCCTGCTTGCATTCCCCACTGCTTTATTACATTGCCAGTACTCAACTGTATAGCCCCAAAACGGGTCGTGTCGGCTGTTTGAGGAGGAAGGTTAGGAATCTGTACCCCGGGCTGGCAATGGGCTGGAATTCAGCACGGAAGTCTGTGACTCTTATCCTCGCACTTCTCTGACTTTGTACTGTTGTCTTTAGACCCATCACTAGGGTCTGTGGGGGGCTGCCCTCACAACTCAACAAGACTTAATGGGATAGTAATAGTTAATATGTCAAAGAAAATATATAGTGTAGTGTTTATCCCCCTGAGTAAAACCTGGTTACTCCCACTGCCGAGAGGTCTTTTATTCAAAAGTTATTAAAGCTCAAAGTTGAATTTTTTTTAGGTGCAGTATCACACTGGCCTGAAATTGTACAGTGGCGCTGTTTCTGTGCCGTCCTATGTACAGTTTTAGTCAGTTGACCATGAATCTCATATAGGATGGTGTAGCAACAGCGCCACTGTTCAATTTCAGGCCACTGTGATACTGCACTTAAAAAATCAAGTTTGAGCTGTGATAACTTTTGAATAAAACTCCTCTCAGCAATGAGAATAGCCTTGTTTTACTTGGGGGGGGTATAAACACTACAACATATTTTTTTTACATTTCAAGTATTACTATCCCTTTAACTGAGAAACCTCAGTCTTGCGTCTCAGGACACAGCCATAAAACTGGGAATTAACCCTTTGAGTGCCAGAGTGGTACAAAATGCATAGCTTAGCAATGCATTCTGTACCACTCTGGCACTCAAAGGGTTAAAGGTCGTTAGTGAAATTATATCATCTGCACGGAGATTACACTATTCAGACACAGAAGGCAACCAGTGGCTCTTCAGGTGCTGTTGGACTATGGCCGCCACTATCCTCTGGCAGTTAGTAGACGCGCTGGCTGCAGACGATGCGACACAGAGTCCAACAACACCTTTAGGGTCAATATCATCCCTTCTATTAAATGTATGGACCAACTCAGCTTCAGATGTTCCTTATTGGAAAATGAATTAGTACAGAACATGCCCTAAACTTAAAATAATCACTGCATATCTTCTTCAGAATAAATCTACTGGCATCCAAGAAAAGCCGCCTCTTAAACAGGTAAAGGAAAGGCTGGCACTACCACTGCCTGCACTGTACCTGTGCTGTGTATACATGTCATGGTGTAGTAGTGTGTGTGAGGAGACTGGCACTGCCACTGCCTGCACTGTACCTGTGTATACATGTCATGGTGTAGTAGTGTGTGTACGAGGAGACTGGCACTGCCACTGTCTGCACTGTACCTGTGCTGTGTATACATGTCATGGTGTAGTAGTGTGTGTGTGAGGAGACTGGCACTGCCACTGCCTGCACTGTACCTGTGCTGTGTATACATGTCATGGTGTAGTAGTGTGTGTGTGAGGAGACTGGCACTGCCACTGCCTGCACTGTACCTGTGCTGTGTATACATGTCATGGTGTAGTAGTGTGTGTGTGAGGAGGAGACTGGCACTGCCACTGCCTGCACTGTACCTGTGCTGTGTATATATGTCATGGTGTAGTAGTGTGTGTGAGGAGGAGACTGGCACTGCCACTGCCTGCACTGTACTGTGTATACATGTCATGGTGTAGTAGTGTGTGTGTGTGTGTGGAGAAGACTGGCACTGCCACTGCCTGCACTGTACCTGTGCTGTGTATACATGTCATGATGTAGTAGTGTGTGAGGAGGAGACTGGCACTGCCATTGCCTGCACTGTACCTGTGCTGTGTATACATGTCATGGTGTAGTAGTGTGTGTGAGGAGGAGACTGGCACTGCCACTGCCTGCACTGTACCTGTGCTGTGTATACATGTCATAGTGTAGTAGTGTGGGTGCTTTGTACACATGTCATGGTGTATTAGTGTGTGTGTGTGTTGTGTTGTGTATACATGTCATGCTGTAGTAGTGTGTGTGTGGTATGTATACATGTCATGGTGTAGGAGTGTGGGTGCTTTGTACACATGTCATGGTGTAGTAGTGTGTGTGTGAGTTGTGTATACATGTCATGGTGTAGTAGTGTGTGTGTGGTATGTTTATATGTCATGGTGTAGTAGTGTGGGTGCTTTGTACACATGTCATGGTGTAGTAGTGTGGGTGTGCTGTGTATATATGTCATTGTGTAGTAGTGTGTGTGTGTGTGTTGTGTATACATGTCATGGTGTAGGTAGTGTGTGTGTGGTATGTATACATGTCATGGTGTAGTATTGTATGTGTTGTGTATACATGTCATGATGTAGTGTATGTATAAATCATGGTCTAGTTGTGTATACAGTAATATTAGTGGCACTGCTGATATTAACCCAGATCTCTCTCCTTTCCCAGAAGCCACGGAAGCGCTCAGTCGACAACTCTCTGTATGAAAACGTGAAGCGCTGATTCTACCTCGTAACCACTCCGCCAGGCGATCCTACACTGGAGCCCGTAGTCCTAGAAGATTGTGGATCTCAAACTGTGTCCTGGGGTGGCACAACGGGGTCCACTGAGCAAGCTTTTGTAATGGGGTATCATTGGAGAAAGATGGGGGCAGACAGTGAATCCCTAATATTTTAGTCTTAAAGGGATAGTAATACTTGAAAATAAGTTTATTTTATATTGTAACCCTTAAAAAAACATGAAAAATGATATAAGTCTTATTTCCTAAACCTTTATGGTTTGGGAGATATTCAGAAGTAAAGTTTCCCCTGGAGTGACGTCATTGCTCCACCCTTCAGATTTGGAATCCGGTCCGGGACCGGCTGTGCCTCTCCAGAAGTGCTGAGATCATTATCTTTAAAAATAATTTCTTAATTGGAATGGTCTACAAAGTGTGGTTTCAAGCCAGGCACACTTTGTAGACAATTCCAATTAAGTCGTTCTTTTCAAAGATCGTGATCTGGGCACTGCTAAAGAGCTGTCGGTTGCTCTGTGGACCGAATTCCAAATCTGTCCACTAGATGGCAGACTTGGCTGAAACAGCCAGGAAAAGAGCATTTTACTATATTTTACATGTGAATATCTCCCAAACCATAAAGGTTTGGGAGATAAGACATATCATTTTTCATGTTTTTTTAAGGGCTACAATATAAAATAAAATTATTTTCAAGTATTACTATCCCTTTAAAGGAGCAGTAGCCATTTTTGTGAAAATGTACAGGGTCTCTCTGCTGAGTAACACAAGTATGACTAAAAACAAAGATGTCAGACAAGAGCAGCCTGGGAGCGAATAACATTGGGGCCATATTCACCAAGATAAAGAGGTGCAATTCTGGAATAAGCTTATTGCACCATAGGGGTAAAATACAAATGAACACAATCCCTATTCATTTATCCATGGCCGGATTTCCTAATAGGCAGAATAGGCTGCTGCCTACAGCTCCACACCCTCAATGTCTGTGCTTCAGTTTTATACCATTTTAACCCCTTAAGGACCCAGGACCATTGTGGGAAAACTTGTGCTAAGGACCCGTGGATGTCATGGAATTCAGGGATCCCCGTGCGACTGCACACCGTTCGGGGACCCCTGAATCCATTCCCACAAAAAAAAATCGGTCCTTTATGGTTTGGAAGAGATATTCACAACCAAAGTTTCCCCTGAGTGACGTCACTGCTCAAGCCTTCAGATTTGGAATCCGGTCCCTTGACCAGCGGTGGCTCTCCAGAAGTGCTGAGATCACAATCTTTAAAAGAAAGAATTTCTTCATTGGAATGGTCTACATAGTGTGCTTGCAAGCCAGGCACACTTTGTACACAGTTCCAATGAAGTAGTTATTTTTAAAGATTGTGAACTCGGCACTGCTAAAGAGCTGCCGGTTGATCTGTGGACCGAATTCCAAATCTGTCCACTAGATGGCAGACTTGGCTGAAACAGCCAGGAAAAGGGAACGTTATTTTACTTCTGAATATCTCCAAAACCATAAAGGTTTGGAAGGTAAGACTTACATCATTTTTCATGTTTTTTTAAGGGCTACAATATAAAATAAACTTATTTTCAAGGTTTACTATCCCTTTAAGTGGATCTTGGCTCACCTCTACTGACTCCTAGGCAATAGGTTGGTGATCTCTCCAGTTAACAGTGTGAAGTAAATCAGTGCCAGTGTTTACTTATGTTTACTTATCTTTAACCTATTGAATACAGCAGTCTTTAGTCATTTGTTCTTGGGGGCGGTGCCCTTGCAGGTGCCGCTCATTCAAAAGTTGTTATAGCTGGAATCTGTTTTTGGGGTGTTACTAACCGTTACTAACTGGGGATGTTTTTAAAGTACATTATGGGAACGCTTGAGTCACTAACTTCTGCTTTACCTGACAAGTGAAAGGAACACTGCCCCCTGCTGAACATAGTTGAAAAGTTCAGTTTAATTTAAAATGAAAAACAAACAGAAGTTGGATCTGTTATAACTTTTTAAGAGAGCATCTCCCAGCAGTCGAATGACCTGTGTTTTACTCAGCAAGGAAAAACCCTGCAATACGTTTGTTTATTTTCCATAAAAAATGTTAACTACTTCTTTAAAGGAGAAGTCACCCCCCTAATAATAAACTCCCATTTATATTACCATGCCCAGAAAATCCAAATGGCCCATACAAATGTTGTACTTGTGCCTTTGCTCATGAGATGACATTTTCAATCAGTCCTGAATATCATATTGACGGAGGCAGACATGACACATGCTGGCAGTACCACAGACTCTAGCCACGGTACATGGTAATCTTAACCCTTTAAGGGTTAAGATTAACTCTTTAGTAGACTCGTACTTCAGTGTGAAAAAAGCAAACAAACAGAGGTTATCTTTTGATAACACAAGGCACAAGGCCAAAATTCATAAGGGGCCATCAGAATTTTCTGGTCATAGTAAGGTAAAAAAAAGGGGACTATTGTTAACCCCTTACCGCCCGTGGACGTACATGTACGTCCCGAACGGATCTCCCAGGTAGACAGAGGTCGTACACGTATGTCCCGGAAGTTGTTTAAACAAATGAAAAAAAAATGTTCGGCGGGCGTTAAGTGCCGTCCGCGTGCACGAGAGGCCGGTCACTAAGGGGTTAAGTTACCAGAACAAATTAGAATTGTGATACATCTATATCAATACTAAGTCAGCCCTTTGGTTTAGAGAGACACATTTTAGCACGTAAAGGGTTAAAGCAATAGATTATTAGGGTTCCACTGGTATTTTGGATTAAAAACCCTTTGAGTGCAAGAGTTTCCCCACGGCTAAAAAATTTGGTAAAAATTGCTGAAATAGTTTGTCTTTTTACCCAACAAAAACTCTAATAAATCACAATTTTTTTTTGATACATAAAACAAATTATTTTTCTTCATTGGGGCAAAAATGTTGTTTCTACCTGGGTGGGTAACCCATGGCTCATCAGCTGCTTCTGAACCACTATCCTTCCATTGTCCAGCTGCTTATGATACAAGAGTTGCAGAGCCACTAGTGACCACATCAGTGTAACAATATTGGGGAAATCAACTGCATTACAGCATACAAGTAACATTTAACCCTTCTGAATGTTAAAAAAGGTCTCCATAGCATTGCAATGCATTCACATGAGGTTACAATGTTTATCTGGTGACAATGGTACAATTGGTTTCCCCAAAACTCTTCTTCATTTGATTTGTGTGTTTGGTCAAAGTTCCCCTCCAAAATTCCTGATTATACTATTGGACTATTATAGTCTAAGTATCAGTGTAGAGGACTGTTATAGGGTCAGTGTATCAATATATAGGACTGTTATATGGTCTGTGTATCCATGTATAGAAATGTTATATGGTCTGTGTATCAGTATATAGTAATGTTATATGGTCTGTGTATCACTGTGTAGGACTGTTATATGGTCTGTGTATCAGTGTATAGGACTGTTATATGGTCTGTGTATCAGTGTGTAGGACTGTTATATGGTCTGTGTATCAGTGTATAGGAATGTTATATGGTCTGTGTATCAGTGTATAATACTGTCATATGGTCTGTGTATCAGTATATAGGAATGTTATATGGTCTATGTATCAGTATATAGGACTGTTATATGGTCTGTGTATCAGTGTATAGGACTGTTACAGGGTCTGTGTATCAGTGTATAGGACTGTTATAGGGTCTGTGTATCAGTGTATAGAAATGTTATATGGTCTGTGTATCAGTATATAGGACTGTTATATGGTCAGTGTATCAGTATATAGGAATGTTATATGGTCTGTGTATCAGTGTGTAGGACTGTTATATGGTCTGTGTATCAGTGTGTAGGACTGTTATATGGTCTGTGTATCAGTGTATAGGAATGTTATATGGTCTGTGTATCAGTATATAGAACTGTTATATGGTCTATGTATCAGTGTATAGGAATGTTATATGGTCTGTGTATCAGTATATAGTAATGTTATATGGTCTGTGTATCAGTGTATAGGAATGTTATATGGTCTGTGTATCAGTATATAGGAATGTTATAAGGTCTGTGTATCAGTGTATAGTACTGTTATATGGTCTATGTATCAGTGTGTAGGACTGTTATATGGTCTGTGTATCAGTATTTAGGACTGTTATATGGTCTGTGTATCAGTATATAGGACTGTTATATGGTCTGTGTATCAGTGTATAGGACTGTTACAGGGTCTGTGTATCAGTGTATAGGACTGTTATAGGGTCTGTGTATCAGTGTATAGAAATGTTATATGGTCTGTGTATCAGTATATAGGACTGTTATATGGTCAGTGTATCAGTATATAGGAATGTTATATGGTCTGTGTATCAGTGTGTAGGACTGTTATATGGTCTGTGTATCAGTGTGTAGGACTGTTATATGGTCTGTGTATCAGTGTATAGGAATGTTATATGGTCTGTGTATCAGTATATAGGACTGTTATATGGTCTATGTATCAGTGTATAGGAATGTTATATGGTCTGTGTATCAGTATATAGTAATGTTATATGGTCTGTGTATCAGTGTATAGGAATGTTATATGGTCTGTGTATCAGTATATAGGAATGTTATAAGGTCTGTGTATCAGTGTATAGTACTGTTATATGGTCTATGTATCAGTGTGTAGGACTATTATATGGTCTGTGTATCAGTATTTAGGACTGTTATATGGTCTGTGTATCAGTGTATAGGAATGTTATATGGTCTGTGTATCAGTATATAGGAATGTTATATGGTCTATGTATCAGTGTATAGGACTGTTATATGGTCTGTGTATCAGTGTATAGGAATGTTATATGGTCTGTGTATCAGTGTATAGGAATGTTATATGATCTGTGTATCAGTATATAGGAATGTTATATGGTCTATGTATCAGTGTATAGGACTGTTATATAGTCTGTGTATCAGTGTATAGGAATGTTATATGGTCTGTGTATCAGTGTGTAGGAATGTTATATGGTCTGTGTATCAGTATATAGGAATGTTATATGGTCTATGTATCAGTGTATAGGAATGTTATATGGTCTGTGTATCAGTGTATAGGAATGTTATATGGTCTGTGTATCAGTATATAGGAATGTTATATGGTGTGTGTATCAGTGTATAGAAATGTTATATGATCTGTGTATCAGTGTATAGGACTGTTATATGATCTGTGTATCAGTGTATAGGATTGTTATATGGTCTGTGTATCAGTGTATAGGACTGTTATATGGTCTGTGTATCAGTGTATAGGAATGTTATATGGTCTGTGTATCAGTGTATAGGAATGTTATATGATCTGTGTATCAGTATATAGGAATGTTATATGGTCTATGTATCAGTGTATAGGACTGTTATATAGTCTGTGTATCAGTGTATAGGAATGTTATATGGTCTGTGTATCAGTGTGTAGGAATGTTATATGGTCTGTGTATCAGTATATAGGAATGTTATATGGTCTATGTATCAGTGTATAGGAATGTTATATGGTCTGTGTATCAGTGTATAGGAATGTTATATGGTCTGTGTATCAGTATATAGGAATGTTATATGGTGTGTGTATCAGTGTATAGAAATGTTATATGATCTGTGTATCAGTGTATAGGACTGTTATATGGTCTGTGTATCAGTGTATAGGACTGTTATATGGTCTGTGTATCGGTGTATAGGAATGTTATATGGTCTGTGTATCAGTGTATAGGACTGTTATATGATCTGTGTATCAGAGTATAGGACTGTTATATGGTCTGTGTATCAGTGTATAGGAATGTTATATGGTCTGTGTATCAGTATATAGGAATGTTATATGGTCTGTGTATCAGTGTATAGGAATGTTATATGGTCTGTGTATCGGTGTATAGGAATGTTATATGGTCTGTGTATCAGTGTGTAGGAATGTTATATGATCTGTGTATCAGTGTATAGGACTGTTATATGGTCTGTGTATCAGTGTATAGGACTGTTATATGGTCTGTGTATCGGTGTATAGGAATGTTATATGGTCTGTGTATCAGTGTATAGGACTGTTATATGGTCTGTGTATCAGTGTATAGGACTGTTATATGGTCTGTGTATCGGTGTATAGGAATGTTATATGGTCTGTGTATCAGTATATAGGACTGTTATATGGTCTGTGTATCGGTGTATAGGAATGTTATATGGTCTGTGTATCAGTGTATAGGACTGTTATATGATCTGTGTATCAGTGTATAGGACTGTTATATGATCTGTGTATCAGTGTATAGGACTGTTATATGGTCTGTGTATCAGTGTATAGAAATGTTATATGATCTGTGTATCAGTATATAGGACTGTTATATGGTCTGTGTATCAGTGTATAGAAATGTTATATGATCTGTGTATCAGTGTATAGGACTGTTATATGATCTGTGTATCAGTGTATAGGACTGTTATATGGTCTGTGTATCAGTGTGTAGGACTGTTATATGGTCTGTGTATCAGTGTATAGAAATGTTATATGATCTGTGTATCAGTATATAGGACTGTTATATGGTCTGTGTATCAGTATATAGGATTGTTATATGGTCTGTGTATCAGTGTATAGGACTGTTATATGATCTGTGTATCAGTGTATAGGACTGTTATATGATCTGTGTATCAGTGTGTAGGACTGTTATATGATCTGTGTATCAGTGTGTAGGAATGTTATATGGTCTGTGTATCAGTGTATAGGACTGTTATATGGTCTGTGTATCAGTGTATAGAAATGTTATATGATCTGTGTATCAGTATATAGGACTGTTATATGGTCTGTGTATCAGTATATAGGATTGTTATACGGTCTGTGTATCAGTGTATAGGAATGTTATATGGTCTGTGTATCAGTGTATAGGACTGTTATATGGTCTGTGTATCAGTGTATAGGACTGTTATATGGTCTGTGTATCAGTGTATAGGACTGTTATATAGTCGGTGTATCAGTGTATAGGACTGTTATAGGGTCTGTGTATCAGTATTTAGACCCGTTATAGGGTCTTTGTATCAGTATATAGACTGTTATAGGGTCAGTCAGAATTCCTCCTTATATCCCAGTTACATTACGGAGCTGTTATCAGTCACATGCAGGCACTGAGATTAACACAGGGGAGGTCCAATCCATATAAATGGGACACATTTAGATATGATTCATCATGGCACAAAGGAAAAATTCTGGGTGTAACCGGTGCCATACAGTGAGTCACACCTAGTGGAACCCTGCCCAGGTGAGTAGAGATTAACCTGTTACTGTGGGCATGGAGCCATTGTGTCTGGCAGTGAATGGTAGAAGAGAAAGTGTCAATAGGAAACCCCAGAGAGAGAGGGATAGTGATGTTTGACAAAATCAGCAGCTCCAATTAATCTTCATAGTATTTGGGCCATGGAGAGTGTTATTTCAATACTGTCAGAGTTGAAGTACAAGAGTAATTGAATGATAAAGTATCCCCCTCCCGCCCCTTTTATCTAGTGTAAGACACCTCCCCTCATATGTGGAATCTGGTCTCTTGACCGGACAGGTCACAGCAAGGGACAATCTTCTTACTGTGATCATAAGGAAAACCCTGCCCCCCTTGACAGGTTTTTCAGGTTTTTCCTTATAATCAATGAAGATTGTCCCTCTCTGTGATCCATCCGGACAGTTTTGCTGCTCTGAAGTGAGCAGTGTTACATCAGTAAAAGGGGCGGGAGGGGGATACTTTATCATTCAATTACTCTTGTACTACAACTCTGACAGAATTGAAATAACACTCTCCAAAGTCCAAATACTATGATGATTAACTGGAGCTGCTTTTATTATGAAACATTACTATCCCTTTAAGGTGAGAAAATCTGTCCACTGAAAGCAGTTTCTTCAAACACTGTTATTCATAGTTGATGAGGCTGAAAAAAGACATACGTCCATCAAGTCCTGCCCATGCCAAAAACACCCCTGTTGATCCAGAGGAAAGAAAAAAAAAAACAACAATTGAAGGCATTTCCATTTTAGCCCTAAAAAAAAAAAATTCCTTCCTGACTCCAAATGGCAGTCAGATAGTCCCTCGGATCTACATCCTATCTGCTTTGAAGCCATCTGTCATAATTGTCAATATTGTGATAGATAGGCATCCATTGCTTTTTTGAAAGCAGTTACTTTATCTGCAAGGACAACATCCTGAGGCAAAGAATTCCATAGCTTTACAGCCCTTACTGTAAAAAATCCCTGCCTTTGTTTTAGTCGAAAGAGCCTCTCCTCTAGTCTTAATGGATGACCTCTTGTTCTTATCTCAGCTGTTTGAGCAAATTATTAATTGGCGAGTTCTTTGTATTGACCTTGAATATAAGTGTAAATGGTAATCACATCACCCCTTAGACGTCTCTTCTGTAATGTAAACAAACCCAGTTTGGCTAGTGTCTCTTTATAACTCAGATCCTCCAATCCCTTTATCAGTTTTGTTGCATGTCTCTGCACCTTTTCCAGGTCAGTAATGTCTTTTTAAGAACTGGCGCCCAAAACTGTACTCCATATTCTAGATGAGGCCTAACCAAGAATTCTGTGGAGTCTCTATTTAATCAACTGCACTATCCATAGGGAGTGGAAAAAAAATCCTAAAATTAAAACTGATTTAATCCTTTCAGTACCAGAAGGGTAACCGGCACATGGCCTGGCACTGCATCATGCACCCATCTGGTATTCAAAGGGTTAAATCTGGCTTTTAATCCCATGAACCCTAGTGAGATTGCTAACACAATGGGATATCCTGAAAACCTGTCCTGTTATTGTGGCTGGAAGACCCTCTAAGCTCTGCGCTGATCTAGGATAGAGCCTATCATTCCTGTTTTATTCTGTGGGGCCTTCATTCAGGTTAGGGAGATCGTAGTGCAGTGGGGGCGGCTGACAGCAATGGCTGTTAGGGGATGACAGGAATTAAGGGCTCGATCCAAATGTTGGAGTTAAAACCAACGTGAAGAAAAAATCTGCCTACGCGAGTTAACAAGGCCGGGTAATGTGAGATTCAAATGTTCCTTACCCAGAAAGGCTAACGAGCGATGACCAACAAAATACACGTTCACCTTAAACCTGCGTCGCATAGAAAATCTTCCCTAAAAACACACAATAAAAATGTTACCTAGCACCACAGCCAATCACAGCACCCCAAAGTATCAAGTTCAGTCAGAAAACCCAAAATAACCATTGCACCTTTTAGATATTTGTTTCATGATGTAGATCAGTGGTTCTCAACCTGTTCTATCAGTGGCTTCTAACAGGCCAGGATTTTAGAATTTCCTTTTAAGAGCACAGGTGAGTTAATCAATACGACTGAGCCTCTGATCAACACACTTGTGTTCTAGCAGGGAAATTCCTAAGTCCTGGCCTGTTAGTGACCACTGAGGACATGGGCTGAGAACCTCTGCTGTATAGTATACAGTCTGCATGTGTCTGTGTATAAGGACTGGCACTATACAGTATAGGAGGGACAGTCCCTGTCTGACACCCAAATCCCTCTGCTCCTCTATTTAGGAGATCACATTGTGTGGTGTATATACCAGTGTATCAGATTGCTCCACATCAATAAAACCCACAGTAATGTGGGTATAAACTTCTGTATATATCTTATAAATTAGTCTGTGTAAAAAATACTTTAATCTTCTTCTAAATCATTCACTTACAGAAAGAGTAACTTAACCATTTCAATGTCAGAGCGGATGCAATGCATTGCTTACCCCCTGGCACTCAAAGGGTTTAAAATTCTCTGCAATGGTCTGGCACTGTACAGCAGTGGTTGTCAACCGTACGGTGCAAAAGGGACTGACAGCGCAGGCGCACGGACGTCACTGTGAAGAGACGTCCGTGCTTCCTGCTCCTGTAAAACGCCGATATCTGAAGAACCGGGTAATATTGCTGGCGACTAGCGCTACTAAGCAGCTAGTCGCCAGGTGTGCAATAAGTTAGCCTTAAGTTATTGCGGGGTGAAAGTTCCCCTTTAAGTATTACTAATCCCTATTTTAAAGACATATTAAAAATAAATGTATTGCCCCCAGTTTCATCTCTCAAACCTTTATGGTTTGAGAGATAATTGCTCCTAAAGTTGCCCTCTCCCTCCCCCTTCCCCGTAGTCGGCGTTCTATCTGTCTGCAGGGAAGCTAGTCATATGACTTTCAGGAGGCTCTGCAGCAGAGCCAAGATCGCGTTAATAAAAAAAAATCTTTCACTGAAATGGTCTTCTGCAGAGCCTCCTGATGATCTAAGACCGGACTTCCCTTCAGTCAGATAGAACACTGACTTCGGTGAAGGGGGAGGGAGAGGGCAACTTTAGGAGCAATTATCTCTCAAACCATAAAGGTCTGAGAGATGACAATGGGGGCAATACATTTATTTTTTAATAGGACTTTAATATAGGGATTAGTAGTTATTAATTATTACTATCCTTTAACTCACGTTATCCCTAACTCCAACATTTGAATGGCTCTGGAGTTAGCTTTTATATTGTCCTCAATGGGAGATATTTTGGCGATGAGCGTCGTGTTTTCAAAACTACGTTATTCCTTAGTTGTGGGAACATTTGCATCGCATACTTGACTTAAAAAAACACCGTCTCCATTTTTTTCTGCCGACGCCAACATTTGGATCGAGCCCTAATTCTCCAGCAGATGGAGGTGAAACGACTGAACACGTCTGTTGTACCGTGAGATCGGAAGGTCATAACGGCCTGAATAACGCACTGAATTAACCCTTTGAGTGTCAGAACGGTACGCAACGCATTGCAAAGAAATGCGTTGCTTACCCCTCTGGCACTCAAAGGGTTAAAGGGCAACTTTCCAATCGAACTGGACTCTTATTCGAAATATTGTAACGTTTGGAGTCCTTGTCTTAATAGTTCTTATGGCGACAATTTGAAATATTTAATAAAAGTTTGATTGTTATTCTTCGTCTTTTTTCTACCTTTTCATTTTATTCCTTTTCTTATTATTTACTTACGTTTGCTTTTTACTTGTTATGTAAACTTACTAAAAATATTTTAAAGGGGAATTTTCACATCTAATACACTTTGTATCTTATGGTTCATCTAGTAAAATGGTATGTGGATTGGCTTGTTTTTTTTCTACTTACATACTTTACTAGATATTTGGTCTATTGTAACAGCAAGCTCTGTTTTTCCTTGTACTGATATACATATATATATATATATATATATATATATATATATATATATATATATATATATATACTAGCAACATGGGACGGCGTTGCCCGTCATGTTATGACCATTGGGCGCATGTGTGTGAAATGCAGACACACTGATAAACACAGACATATGCAACACACAGGCAGACACATACCATACATCCCAAGTGTCCCTCTTTAGGAGGGCCAAATCCCTCTGTCCCTCTTTCCCACCCTGTTGTCCCTCTTTTTAGGAGGTCAGACTGTGTGCAGGGCCGGCTCCACCTATAGGCGAGGTAGGCGCCGGCCTAGGGCGCACAAGTACTGGGGGCGGGGGCATGCAGCGGAGAAGAGCTGCGCCCACACACACCACGCCAGGAACCACAACACAGTCAGGTCTATGTTGCTACAGCGCTCCCTCATCTGGTGGGATCTTTAGTAATGCAGAGCGTGCTGGGAGTCATGATGTCCTGCCTCGCTCTGCATTACTGAAGAGAAGACTGCGCGGGAGATACAGGTATGTGATGGGGGGCAAGTTGGAGCTGAGGGGGCATAGTGGAGCTGAGGGGGCAAGTTGGAGCAGATGTGGGGCAAAGTGGAGACGATGGGGGCAAGTTGGAGCTGTTAGGGGAAAGCTGGAGCTGAGGGGGCATAGTGGAGCTGGTGGGGGCAAGTTGGAGATGATGGGGGCAAGTTGGAGCTGATGAGGGTCAAAGTGGAGCTGATGAGGGTCAAAGTGGAGCTGATGAGGGTCAAAGTGGAGCTGAGGAGGGGCAAGTTGGAGCTGAGGGGGGGCAAGTGGAGCTGAGGGGGGGCAAAGTGGAGCTGGTGGGGCAAGTTGGAGCAGATGGGGGCAAGTTGGAGCTGCTGGGGGCATAGTGGAGCTGATAGTGGAAAGTTGGAGCTGAGAGGGCATAGTGGAGCTGGTGGGGGCAAGTTGGAGCGGATGGGGGGCAAAGTGGAGCTGATGGGGGTAAGTTGGAGAGGATGGGGGGCAAAGTGGAGCTGATGGGGTAAGTTGGAGCTGAGGGGGCAAAATGGAGCTGGTGGGGGCACGTTGGAGCTGATGGGGGCAAGTTGGAGTTGATAGGGGCAAAGTGGAACTGGTGGGCCAAAGTGAAGCTGATAAGGGGCAAGTTGGAGATGGTGGGGGGCATCTCTTACAGGCATCTCCAGAACAGGGGCAGAGTGGCTCAGGGGGCAGAGAGAGGACAATCATGAAAAGAGGTTGGGTATAAGTAGGCAGGGTATAAAGGGGTGGGACACAAGGGGCGGAGCGAAATGGGCGGCAAAATTAGGTTTTGCCTAGGGTGGCAAAAATCCTTGCACCAGCCCTGACTGTGTGGTGTGTATTACTTTGCTCTACAGCAATAAACGTCAGTATATGTGTTTATACATTAGTCTGTGCAAATTAAATACTTTGGTCTTGAACTAAATCATTTATTCAGTTACATAAATAGCCAGTTATAGGTCATGAAATAACCTAAAAATTCTTACTAATGCCCCGCCCACCAGCCACACCCCCAATAATATCACCTAAAACTAACGTGTCCCTCTTTGGCCCTGTGAAATGTTGGGAGGTATGCACATACACACAGTGAGCGGCAGAGACATGCAAAACACATGTACACACAGACACACTGGAGATGCACACATGGACACACATATGTAACAGAGATGTACAGAGATGTACACACACAGACACGCAACATATATGAGCAGAAACACATGTGCTCATGAGTTGTGTACCCCTCTGGCACTCAAAGGGTTAAGGTATAGAGAGGCATGTCAGAGTTAAATAGCAGTGGGAAGTGTGTTCATACCTGGGAACACTGACTTGTGAAGTCCCTAG
Source organism: Rhinophrynus dorsalis (assembly GCA_037306005.1). Taxonomy (NCBI): domain Eukaryota; kingdom Metazoa; phylum Chordata; class Amphibia; order Anura; family Rhinophrynidae; genus Rhinophrynus; species Rhinophrynus dorsalis. Next base: position 560,083,130 of record CM074721.1, read on the forward strand.
AGGGGACTGATGTGGTGCTGATGTGGAGAGACAAATGGGGCAATCGGGGTTAAAAGTGGGTGGGGCTTAATCGTGAGTAGGGGGCGGGGCTTAACATAAATGTGAAAAAGTGTTACTAATAGGCTGGGGAAGGAGGAGAAGTGGGAGGGAAATGCAAGTTTACAGTGTGAGGGGTTTTAACACACTCCATGAGGGGTAAAACTTGATACAGAACCCTGTGGCAGTCAGTGGGTTAAGTGTGAATCTGATGGCTGTCTGTCCTGTGTCTTGCATGGCAAATGGTGACAGTGAAGAAGTAATTCAGCAATGAGGGCCTACCTTAACCCTTTGAGTGCCATTTTGTTCCCCTGGTGATGCAGCACCGTTCAGTGGCTTTACTACAGGTCCTGCTGAGGCCACTGGGAGTCAGGGTGAGTGACTGTGTGTCAGCCATCTTTCTTTCTGGCTTTGTGTGTGTGGTGGTGCTGTGTGAGTGTGTATGTGTGTGTTATACCTGTGAACTTTGACTTGTGGAGTCCCTCATGTGGTGCTGATGTGGAGAGAGCAACGGGGCAATCTGGGTTAAAAGGGGGCGGGGCTTAATCGCGAGTAGGGGCGGGGCTTAACATAAATGTGGAAAAGTGTTAGTAATAGGCTGGGGAAGGAGGAGAAGTGGTAGAGAAATGCAAGTTTACAGTGTGAGGGGTTTGAACACACTCCCTGAGGGGTAAAACTTGATACACAACCCTGTGGCAGTCAGTGGGTTAAGTGTGAATCTGATGGCTGTCTGTCCTGTGTCTTGCATGGCAAATGATGACAGTGAAGAAATAATTGAGCAATGAGGACCTACCTTAACCCTTTGAGTGCAATTTTGTTCCTCTGGTGCTGCAGTACAGGTCCTACTGAGGCCTCTGGGAGTCAGGGTGAGTGACTGTGTGTGTGTGTGTCAGCCATATGTATTTCTGGCTTTGTGTGTGTATGTGGTGCTGTGTGTGTGAGTGGGGGCATGTCTGTTTGGTGCTGTGTAAGTGGGGCATGTGTGTGTGTGTGGTGCTGTGTGAGTGGGTCATGTGTGTGTGTTTGTGTGGTGCTGTGTGAGTGGGGCATGTGTGTGTGTTTGTGTGGTGCTGTGTGAGTGGGGCATGTGTGTGTGAGTGAGGCATGTGTTTGTGTGGTTCTGTATGAGTGAGGCATGTGTGTTTGTCTGTGGTGTAGGAGCAAGTGGCGGCCATATTGTTTTTTTCTGACTTTGATAGTGGTGGGTGGGCTGCATAGTGGGGGCGGGCCAACTCCCTGCATGACTGAATCACCCAATAGGAATAGTAACTCATGCTTTATGCCTCCCCTGGGTGTGTTTTGGCAGGCACAAAGTCTTCTTTTATATATATAGATATATATATATATATATATATATATATATTTTATATATATTATAATTCATATATATATTATATATATATATATATATATATATATATATATATATATAAAAGAAGACTTTGTGCCTGGCAAAACACACCCAGGGGCAGCAGTAAGGAAGAGTTACTGCTCCTATTGGGTGATTCAATAGGGGTGTGATTTTCACACGAGTTGCAAGGAGTTGGCCCGCCCCCACTATCCAGCCTGCCCACCACTATCCTCAAGTCGCCAAAAAAACAAAATGGCTGCCACTCGCTCCTACACCAACCTAATACACACATGCCTCACTCACACAGCACCAAACACAAACACACACAATGTCCTTGCCTGTGGGACCCTGTGCAGGTAGCGGTTCACTCCATTTTTTTTTTTACTTTTCCCCTGCTCTTTCTTATCCTGCTGCCTTCTGATCTCCATCGCCCAAACACTCTGTTCCCCCCAGAGGCCCTGCAGCTGGTTTTCTTAGCAGCCTCGTCATTTTCCTTTTTAAAGACACATGGTCCTCAGTAAAACCACTATATGTCGCTGGGGCACTGAACACTGTCTGGGATAACCAGCCCGGACTGGCCTTCGGGGAGCTGTGACTCTGGAGCACACAACTGCATCACTGTGATGGCCTTCCCTTTCTTCAGGGATGTCCGTACCACTGTCTCACACACACACACACCCGCCACGGTTGTACAATGTATAAGCCATCAGCTTCATGTAGCGCTTTGCATTAAATACAATCTCATGTCGACATTTTCATGCCTCTTGCCCTGTGCCCAATAACCAAAGTGTAAGCCCCCCGTCGTGGACCCCGTATTGTCCCTTAAAGCTGGGACACCATTCCCCTGCTACATCCACCTGTCCTTCATCTCCTCGCCTACTTCATCCCTTTTGCTCTGTGCCCCGCCGAGGAGTATTGTGCGTGTAGCTGAAAGTGTCGAGCACACATTCAAAAGTCGGCAGTGGAGTGACATAAAGCACCGGCCTTCCAATTCTGCTTAAAGGGATAGTAATACTTCATTTTATCTTTATTTTATTTTGTAGGCATTAAAAGAACACGAAGAACAATATAAGTCTTATTCACAAGCAAAGTTTCCCCTCCCGCCCCTTTTACCTAGTGTAAGACATCTCTTCTCAGATGTGGAATGCAGTCCATAGACCAGACAGATAACAGCAGGGGACAATCTTCTTCCTATGAGAACAATGAAAGCCCTGCCCCCTTTTACCTAGTGTAAGCCATCTCTTCTCAGATGTGTAATCCAGTCCATAGACCAGACAGATAACAGCAGGGGACAATCTTCTTCCTATGAGAACAATGAAAGCCCTGCCCCCCTTTTACCTAGTGTAAGCCATCTCTTCTCAGATGTGTAATCCAGTCCATAGACCAGACAGATAACAGCAGGGGACAATCTTCTTCCTATGAGAACAATGAAATCCCTGCCCCCCTTGACAAGTTTTTCAGGTTTTTCCCTTATCTTAATTGAAGATTGTCCCTCTCTGCAGTCTACCTAGGTACCTCCCTTCTGATCTGGCTGAGCAGTGTTACATCAGTAAAAGGGGCGGGAGGGGGATACTTTGTCATTGAATTACTCTTGAACTACAACTCTGACAGAATTGAAATAACACTCTCCAAAGTCCAAATACTATGATGATTAATTAGAACTGCTTTTATTATGAAACATTACTATCCCTTTAAGACTGAAAAGAAATGTACAATCCTCTAATGAGAACATACAGTGTTATCCTTACAAGATTGTTTGTTTCTTTTCAGTCTTAAGCAGCACATTACAAGAACAGCTGGAAGGCCTACACTTGCTCTCACTCCAGTAGCGAAAGACACATGTGGGACACCAACAACCTGCGACACACTGCGGACCGGTGGCAGGAACGAGGAGAAATGTATATGCCATGCTCAAACTACTTTTCTCACTCCTATGTCTAACCCGGAATACAGGTAAGGAAGGGAGGACGACTAATACACATTGTAGGGATAATATATTATTAACCCTAAGAGTGCCATAGGGGTGTGCAGTGCATTGCACAGCAATGTATTGCACAACCACTGGCACTCGAAACATCCTATTTAGTTTCAAGTGTGCACACCTCCCAACATTTCAAATTGGCAAAGAGGGACACTTTAGTGGGTGTTGCTGAGGGTGTGGCTGGTGGGTGGGGTATTACCGAGAATTTTTAGGCTTTTTCATGACCTTTTGACACCTCCTTGTGTAACCTAATAAATGACTTATAACAAGACCAAAGTATTTTATTTGCACAGACTAATTTATAAACAAATATACTGACGTTTAAACAAACAATAATGTGATTTTTATTGCTGTGGAGCAATGTGAATTATTTATATACACACCACACAGTCTGATCTCCTAGAAAGAGGGACATCAGGGTGGGAAAGAGGGACAGAGGGATTTGGGTCTAAAAGAGGGACTGTCCCTACTAAAGAGGGACACTTGGGAAGTATGTGTGTCACTGCTGTCTGAATTATGACTTTTCACACAGTCATAAACTATCAGGAAGATGCAGTGGAACGGAGATGTGCCGAGATATACAGACCAACATCTGCAGGAGTTTACTCCTCTCCCCATGCCATATCCCTGTTTGTGTGTCACTGTACGTATGTGTGCATGTGTGTGTCTCTGTACATTTGTGCTTCTGTGTATGTGTGCGTCTCACATTTTAAACATTCAAGTCACTATACTGGTTTTACTTATGGATGACAATACAACATATTTAACCCTTTGCGTGCCAGATACCTATCCAATGCATTGTAATGCACTGCATACCACTCTGGCACTCAAAGGGATAAATTCATAAAAGTTTCCAAACTAAAGCGCTTGGGGCTATAACAATATACATATGAGGTCCCCAGTATATCCACATTAAAAACAACCTATTAAATGGACACAACAAATCCTACACAGTTGGGGAGACTGACGAAAAATGTCCTGATAAGCATGTTACTATGAATGAGCGTTGCCAATGCGTTACCATATCGCCACTGTGGAGGGAAAGCCTGCACTGGTCAATGCCTACCACTTTGGGGGCTGTGGCCTTCACTTCACCACCCTGACGAAATTGATCAAGCACATCCACTGCAATGACATAAGTCACTACCTTTATCCAACTGCCTAGGGGTTCCTGCCTACCACCTACAGCACTGGAGGCACCCAGTATGACCTTAGACATGAGGTATCAAACCAAGCACAAGAGCTAATAACACAACATGACCTGACCTTCTTAACCCTTTAAAGACTGCAGGGGAATGCAGTGCATTGCATTGCACACTCACCTTGCCCTTAAAGGGGAAACAATTGACAATCACTCACCAGTTAAACAGTTCAGGATTGTTATACTAGAGGTCTGGAATTTCAGGATAAAGATAAAGACACACTGAAGTGAAGGAATGTTTAGCAAACTGAAGAAATTAACCCGTACAGGGAGTGGGTGCGAGAGGGCACCAGTGTCAACATGGGCAGAGAGGGGACCGTGGTTCCCAGTTGCCCAAGAATTGTATAAATATGTTGATGGGCACAAGCTGTTGGATTTATCTAGATGTGCTGCAGCTGAGCAGACAGCTGCCTTACACGTATTACAGAAGGAATCTGGAACTGTTACAGAGCCATTTGGGACGAAAGGAGTGTACCTGAATCTCACGTCTGTCTGCTCACCTGTGTAACGATACTACGGGGTTTCGTGTGGAGGGCTCTCCCGCACTGATGTACAGCTCCGGTAGCTAAGTACCTTTCCGGTTTTCTTCTTTTTATACGCCAGATTCGTATGTCTCTCATACTGATGTAAACTCTGGCAGAAGTGAAATATCTTTTACGTTTTTTTGGGTTTTTTTATACGCCAGAGCCTTATGTCTCTCATACTGGCAGGAGCTCTGTTTTATTTTATATCATTGCATGTTTAAAGGGGATCTCTCACCTAACTACATATAATGCTCATTAGTTAGAGCATTAGTTAGAGCATTTATCTAAAACACTGAAAATAGCATTCATTAGATTTAAAAAGCAGTTACATGCGCAAGAATTAAACTTTAAAAAGTGTCCGGCAGCCTACTTCCGGCTTGCCGAACTTTGCCGACCATAGACAGCTCCGTCCCACTGCCCATCATCCTCCGATGACAGAGGCTGTCTGTCACTAAGCTGGAGCGATCACATTGGCTAGATAAACTGCAAATTGCATGTTCAATAAACTGTAGTTATAGTTTTTCCTTCACTTCAGTGTGTCTTTGTCTTTATTCTGAAATTCCAGACCTCTAATGTAACAAGGATAAAAAAAATATGACGGGCAAGGCTGTCCCAAACTGCTAGTGTATATATATATATATATATATATATATATATATATATATATATATATATACCCACACACACACAGTGGATATAAAAAGTCTACACACCCCTGTTAAAATGGCAGGTTCTTGGGATGATAAAGAATGAGACGAAGATAAATCACGTCAGAACTTTTTCCACCTTTAACCCCTTAAGGACCCTTGACGTACCAGGACCGTCACGGTCCTTGAACTACTCAAGGACCGATGACGGTCATGGTACGTCACGTACTTTTTACTTACATCACTCTACCGGGAGCGCTGTAAGTAAAAATAGGGCCTGAAATAGACCGCTCCAAGATCGGAGAGATCTCTTTCAAGCCCCATAATGACGCGCCGATACACGTGACAGGTCACGTGTACCAGCGCGTCCAAGTGCCCCTATGCGGTCATTATGGGACGGAAATGTTCCATGACCGCCGGTCCTTAAGGGGTTAATGTGACCTATAACGTGAACAATTCAATTACAAAACAAACTGAAATCGTTGAGAGGGAAAAATAAAAAACTCACAATAACCTGGTTGCATAGGTGTGCGCACCCTTAAACTAATACTTTGTTGAAGCACCTTTTGATTTTATTACAGCAATCAGTCTTTTTGGGTAGGAGTTTATTAGCCTGGCACATTTTGACTTGGCAATATTTGCCCACTCTTCTTTGCAAAAGCGCTCCAAATCTGTCAGACTGCGAGGACATCTCCTGTGCACAGCCCTCTTCAGATCACCCCACAGATGTTCAATTGGATTCAGGTCTGGGTTCTAGCTGGGTCATTCCAAAACGATAATTCCAAATTCCGTTCCAAATAAATAATTGTTTGGCCAAAATTAAATGTTTAAAGATGATCCTGTGCCTTCCTTCTGGACAGACTGTGGGTACAGCTCTGCATCGGTCTGTCAATCTTCCTCTGCTCCCCTCCCTCGATCCAGCCTCCTCCGATGTATGTAACATGGAGCGCTCTCATTGGCCAGAGAGAGCTCCAGCTTACAAAGAGAAATCCTCCGTCACTGGAGGAGGCTGGATCCAGACACTACGTGGGGAGGCGAACAGAGGAAGAGTGTGTCACGGTTTTTGATGAACACTCAGATCAGTCAGGTTAAAATGACTTTATTGAGTAAAGTGCATACAAGGAATAAGGCCGCAGGCCCACAATACAAAACAATATATAGTAGTCAATGAGGCAATGACTGTAATCAGAATGACTGAGATGGGATGCAGGAAATAGGAGGTATCTAAGGCAGGCAACCCTCCTCTAGAGAACCTGGAGAGATCAGGCTACTGGACCCCGGCTGACAGCAGGACAGAGGATGACAGTAAGTCCTGCAGATGGTAACTGGTACGATACCCAGACACCTGTGTGGCACAGAACCCAAATAGGCAGGGAGGCAACACTGACCATGGGACAGGGGTCCCAGGGTGACCGAGGTCACCACTTACAAATGGTAAACCCTAGAGCGCTAGGGGTGGATCGTAGGTGAACAACTGGAAGGCCACAAGTGTCCCTTCACACGACAGTGGAATAAGCACAAATGCTGGCTCTAGGCCCGATGGCCACTAGACAGGGAATAGCGCTCAGGGTCTCCACACGCCACTGAGTAAGTACTAATGCAAGTGCTGGCCCTAGCACAGGCACTGCAACAATGAAGGAGCACAAGGATTGCCTAGACAGTCTAGGCACTGAACTAGTTAACAGGAGATGCACAGAGATACACAGGAACTCCCACAGGGAGTGAGCCCGGCAATAGCGCAGAGGGAGACACAGAGAGATCTGAGTAACTCAGTCAGCACTTGATAGCACTGTACTGGTACTTCGCGTGTACACACCGCCACAGGCGGTAGGTGTAAGTGGCTATAGCACAAATGCTATGCCTACGGTCGACAAAATAAGAATAGCGCCAAGCGGCGCTATCCAACAAGGCAACCAGAATCCATCAAATGTAATGCTGGCCAGACTAGGACAACGGAGGAGGCACAGCCATGCACGGATGGCAACAGGACAATGGCTCAGCCAGGACAGGTTTACAAACGAACGGAAGCACAGACTGGTCAGGAGCAAAGGAACGGTTCAATAGCCAGACAGGCTAGCAACAGAGAGGGTTCTCAGCCAGATCGGTTCAACAACGGAGCAGGTTCTCAGCCAGATCAGTTCAGCAACGGAGCGGTTCTCAGCCAGATCAGTTCTGCAACTGAGCGGGTTCTCAGCCAGGTCAGTCAGTAACGGAGCGGGTTCTCAGCCAGATCAGTTCAGCAACGGAGCGGGTTCTCAGCCAGATCAGTACAGCAACGGAGCGGGTTCTCAGCCAGATCAGTCGGTAATGGAGCGGGTTCTCAGCCAGATCAGTTCAACAACGGAGCAGGTTCTCAGCCGGATCAGTTCAGCAACGGAGCGGTTCTCAGCCAGATCAGTTTTGCAACTGAGCGGGTTCTCAGCCAGGTCAGTCGGTAACGGAGCGGGTTCTCAGCCAGATCAGTTCAGCAACGGAGCGGGTTCTCAGCCAGATCAGTACAGCAACGGAGCGGGTTCTCAGCCAGATCAGTCGGTAATGGAGCGGGTTCTCAGCCAGATCAGTACAGCAACAGAGCGGGTTCTCAGCCAGATCAGTTCAGCAACGGAGCGGTTCTCAGCCAGATCAGTTCAGCAACTGAGCGGTTCTCAGCCAGATCAGTCGGTAATGGAGCGGGTTCTCAGCCAGATCAGTTCAGCAACGGAGCGGGTTCTCAGCCAGATCAGTTCAGCAACGGAGCGGGTTCTCAGTCAGATCAGTTCAGCAACGGAGCGGGTTCTCAGCCAGATCAGTCGGTAAAGGAGCGGGTTCTTAGCCAGATCAGTTCAGCAACTGAGCGGGTTCTCAGACAGATCAGTCGGTAATGGAGCGGGTTCTCAGCCAGATCAGTTCAACAACGGAGCGGGTTCTCAGCCAGATCAGTTCAGCAACGGAGCGGGTTCTCAGCCAGATCAGTTCAGCAACGGAATGGGTTCTCAGCCAGATCAGTTCAGCAACGGAGCGGGTTCTCAGTCAGATCAGTTCAGCAACGGAGCGGGTTCTCAGCCAGATCAGTCGGTAAAGGAGCGGGTTCTTAGCCAGATCAGTTCAGCAACTGAGCGGGTTCTCAGACAGATCAGTCGGTAATGGAGCGGGTTCTCAGCCAGATCAGTTCAACAACGGAGCGGGTTCTCAGCCAGATCAGTTCAGCAACGGAGCGGGTTCTCAGCCAGATCAGTTCAGCAACGGAATGGGTTCTCAGCCAGATCAGTTCAGCAACGGAGCGGGTTCTCAGTCAGATCAGTTCAGCAACGGAGCGGGTTCTCAGCCAGATCAGTCGGTAAAGGAGCGGGTTCTTAGCCAGATCAGTTCAGCAACTGAGCGGGTTCTCAGACAGATCAGTCGGTAATGGAGCGGGTTCTCAGCCAGATCAGTTCAACAACGGAGCGGGTTCTCAGCCAGATCAGTTCAGCAACGGAGCGGGTTCTCAGCCAGATCAGTTCAGCAACGGAATGGGTTCTCAGCCACATCAGTTCAGCAACGGAATGGGTTCTCAGCCAGATCAGTTCAGCAACGGAATGGGTTCTCAGCCACATCAGTTCAGCAACAGAATGGGTTCTCAGCCACATCAGTTCAGCAACGGAATGGGTTCTCAGCCAGATCAGTTCAGCAACGGAGAGGGTTCTCAGCCACATCAGTTCAGCAACGGAATGGGTTCTCAGCCACATCAGTTCAGCAACGGAGAGGGTTCTCAGTCAGATCTGTCGGTAACAGAGCATGTCCTCAGCCAGATCAATCGGTAACAGAGCGGGTTCTCAGCCAGATCAATCGGTAACGGAGCAGTACACAGGAAACACGGGAACGTCGTCAGGCAGGCCGGGTCATTCACGAAACAGCAACACAGTAACAAACGTCAGGCTCAGATACACCACGAAAGGGCGCCTTAGAACAGATGTGACAGGATATATAAAGGCAAGCCCTGGGTGGAGCAAGGATGTCAGGCCAATGAGAAGGCAGCATAGAAATTAGGCAAAGTAACAATGTCGCCGTCAGAGCAGGAACACGGGCACCGTGACAGAGTGACACACCGGCGCAGAGCTGTACCCGCAGTCTCTCCAGAAGGAAGGCACATGGATAATCTTTAAATGTTTAATTTCAGCCAAACAACAAATTTAGAAAAATAACTAGGTGCTTTATAAACTTACTGTTCTAGCCAAACTTGTAGAGGGGCGATAGTTCCCCTTTAAGGGCTCGATTCAATTGAGGATGGCATTTTTTTTCAAGTACATAAGGAATTCAGTTACCGGAGTTATGAAAAAATACTGTTGGGGAAAAAAGGAATTTGTGTCCACTGAAACCCATACAAAAGAGTCCTAATGTTCAATTCAATGTGTTAAAGGGGAACTACCACCCCGCAAAAACTGTATGTTAATTAAGTCTTCATCTGGCGACTAGCGCTACTATGCAGGAAGCACGGACATCTTGCCATAGTGACATCCGTGCGCCTGCGGCCGGCTCCAAAAGGGACTGACAGCGCAGGCACACGGACGTCACTATGGCAAGATGTCCGTGCTTCCTGCTGCTGTCAGCCTCCGAATAAGTCGAAAATCTTTGAAACCAGGTAATATTTCTGGCAACTAGCGCTACTAATTAACATAGAGTTTTTGCAGGTTGGTAGTTCCCCTTTAAGCATTAAGATGAGTTAAGGGACCCACTTTAATGGGTATAAATCTGCACCCAGTTTTTGGGAGCACAGTCCCATAACGTATGTCCAAAGTGCCAACGCAGGAACTGAACCTGAGAAAACACTTTACAAAAACCTAAATCCACAGTGGATGTATGGATACGGGACTCTAATCCTCACATCAGTACATCCAAAGTGCTCCAAAAATGTGTCCAGTGTTACCAGAATTAACTCTATGTGTGCCAGTGGAGTATGCATACCCCACTGGCATGCACAGGGTTAATCCGGCTACGTTAAAAAAACAGCCCCTGAACAGAAACACTGACCTGTACTCCTGATGTCCAGCAGAGTCTTCAGCACCCTGGTCAGCTACTGTCCATCTTCTTCTCCTATCTTCTCTCTTTCTACTTCTATCTCTCCTTCTGTCTTCTCCTCTTCTGTCTTCTCCTCTTCCGTCTTCTCCTCTTCTGTCTTCTCCTCTTCTGTCTTCTCCTCTTCTGTCTTCTCCTCTTCCGTCTTCTCCTCTTCTGTCTTCTCCTCTTCCGTCTTCTCCTCTTCCGTCTTCTCCTCTTCTGTCTTCTCCTCTTCTGTCTTCTCTTCTTCCGTCTTCTCCTCTTCTGTCTTCTCCTCTTCCGTCTTCTCCTCTTCTGTCTTCTCTTCTTCCGTCTTCTTCTCTTCCGTCTTCTCTTCTTCCGTCTTCTTCTCTTCCGTCTTCTCCTCTTCCGTCTTCTCCTCCTCTGTCTTCTCCTCTTGTCTTCTCTTCTGTCTTCTCCTCTTCTGTCTTCTCCTCTTCCGTCTTCTCCTCTTCTGTCTTCTCTTCTTCTGTCTTCTTCTCTTCTGTCTTCTCCTCTTCTGTCTTCTCCTCTTCCGTCTTCTCCTCTTCTGTCTTCTCTTCTTCTGTCTTCTTCTCTTCTGTCTTCTCCTCTTCCGTCTTCCCCTCTTCTGTCTTCTCCTCTTCTGTCTTCTCCCCTTCTGTCTTCTTCTCTTCTGTCTTCTCCTCTTCTGTCTTCTCCTCTTCTGTCTTCTCTTCTTCTGTCTTCTCCTCTTCCTTCTTCTCCTCTTCCGTCTTCTCCTCTTCCGTCTTCTCTTCTTCTGTCTTCTTCTCTTCGGTCTTCTCCCCTTGTGTCTTCTCTTCTTCTATCTTCTTCTCTTCTGTCTTCTTCTCTTCTGTCTTCTCCTCTTCCGTCTTCTCCTCTTCTGTCTACTCTCTCCTTCCGTCTTCTCCTCTTCTGTCTTCTCCTCTTCCGTCTTCTCCTCTTCCGTCTTCTCCTCTTCTGTCTTCTCCCCTTCTGTCTTCTCTCTCCTTCTGTCTTTTCCCCTTCTGTCTTCTCCTCATCTGTCTTCTCCTCTTCCGTCTTCTCCTCTTCCGTCTTCTCCTCTTCCGTCTTCTCCTCTTCCGTCTTCTCCTCTTCTGTCTTCTCTCTCCTTCCGTCTTCTCCTCTTCTGTCTTCTCCCCTTCTGTCTTCTCCCCTTCTGTCTTCTCTTCTTCTGTCTTCTCCTCTTCTGTCTTCTCTTCTGCCTTCTCTCCTTCTGTCTTCTCCCCTTCTGTCTTCCCTTTCTGTCGTCTCTTCTTCTGTCTTCTCCTCTTCTGTCTTCTCCCTTTCTGTCTTCTCCTTCTGTCTTCTCTTTCTGTCTTCCCCTTCTGTCTTCGCCTCTTCTGTCTTCTCCCCTTCTGTCTTCTCCTATTCTCCCTTGAAATTAATAGTTACCCGAAAAGAACAAAGTAAACAAGAAATATGCTCCAAAAACATAATTGTCAAGAATGTGCATTGGTTAACCCCTTGACTGCCTGAGGGGTATGCAACACATTGTAAAGCAACGCGTTGCATACCTCTCTGGCACTCAAAGCGTTAAAATAATGCACGTAGTCCTAGTCACAAAAAATCAACTTTCCCCCAAATCAAATGAAATGTTTCAAAATCCGTTTCACTTTAAATTATTTTTCATGCCAAAGAGAAAAAATATAGGAACTGGAGAAGTGATATCACTGGAGAAGTTATCTCCACTTTATCACCTCTTTATCACCTCTTTATCACACCTTAGTGAATCTCTCCCTGTTGTGATATACTGAGGAAATATCACCCCTGGCTTTCACAATGAAACATTTACAACAAAGAGCATGTTTTACACATTGTACGATTGTAAGGCTTTGTTCATGCTGAGCTGAAATTGCATATAAAAGTACATATTTTGCAGTTGATAAAACTCAAGAATCTCCAGTTTTCCACCCATAAATCTGGTCTTCAACTTTGACATTGTACCTTCAATACAGAGCGGTAATTCTATTAACATATGATATTTGTTGCAATACAACTGAAATTAATACAAATCGGATGTACTTGAAATAACGCAGTGACTGACCAAAAACTATAGTAAGATAACTGTTACGGCTGTCAAGCAAAACCAGGAGTCAGACGGTATAGTAAATAGAACCTTTATTACGAGAATAATACAGTAATGCAATATATAAATATATACACACAGTGATTGAAACGGCGAGTACTGTATCAGGAATAGCAGTCTCCCAATATCACCACCACACTGTCCGAGACTAGACCTCAGCCTGCTGGAGTCTCGTGGTAAGGAAACGCCCAAGAGATGCTGACTCAGCCTGCAGTCAGTAGCTAGGAGTCTGCTAGAGCCCCAGGTCAGTACTAGGAAGGATGTCTGAATAACGGAACCAACAAACTGAGCGAACAGACAGAGCCTTCTAGTAAGCACCAGATAGGATAGTCAGACGAGCCAAAGTCATACATGGAGCGGGTAGTCAGCCAGAGCCACAGGTTTGCACCAGATAGGATATCCACTGGAGCGTTGGTATGCTGGATGTGCAGTGGATGGAGCCCCAGGTCAACACCAGAGTGGGTAGTCAGACAAGCCAGGTCATACATGGAAACATAGAAACATAGAAACATAGAAGATTGACGGCAGAAAAAGACCACCTGGTCCATCTAGTCTGCCCTTTAGTATTCCTTTATTGTTATCTTAGGATAGATACATGTTTATCCCAGGCATGTTTAAATTGTGTTACTGTGGATTTATCAACCACCTCTGCTGGAAGTTTGTTCCAAGTTTCTACTACTCTTTCAGTGAAATAATATTTTCTAATGTTTTTCTTGATTTTTCCTCCAACTAGCCTTAGATTGTGCCCCCTTGTTCTTGTATTCAGATTCTTATTAATCACACTTCCCTCCTGAACCTTGTTCAGTTCCTTTAACATATTTAAAGGTTTCAATCATGTCCCCCCTTTCTCTTCTTTCCTCCAGACTATACATATTTAGATCTCTGAGTCGTTCTTGATAAGTTCTATGCTTTAGACCTTCCACCATTTTTGTAGCTCTTCTTTGAACCCGCTCAATTTTAGTTATATCCTTTTGCAGATGAGGCCTCCAGAACTGTACACAGTATTCCAGATGTGGTCTCACAAGAGCTCTATACAGAGGGATCACAATCTCCCTCTTCCTGCTTGTTATACCTCTAGCTATGCAGCCAAGCATACGATTTGCTTTCCCCACCGCCTGGTTGCATTGGTTACTCATCTTGAGGCTGTCAGAGATGACCACCCCCAAATCCTTCTCTTCTGAAGTCTTTGCTACCACAGAACTGCCAATACGATAGTCAGATTGAGGGTTTCTTTTCCCCAAGTGCATTATTTTACATTTGGAAACATTGAACTGAAGTTTCCATTGGAGCGGGTAGTCAGCCAGAGCCACAGGTTTGCACCAGAAAGGATATCCACTGAAGCGATGGAATGCTGGATGCGCAGTGGATAGAGCCCCAGATCAACACCAGAGTGGGTTGTCAGTCAAGCCAGGTCATACACGGAGCGGGTAGTCAGCCAGAGCCACAGGTTTGCACCAGAAAGGATATCCACTGAAGCGATGGAATGCTGGATGCGCAGTGGATAGAGCCCCAGATCAACACCAGAGTGGGTAGTCAGACAAGCTAGGTCATACATGGAGCGGGTAGTCAGCCAGAGCCACAGGTTTGCACCAGAAAGGATATCCACTGAAGCGATGGAATGCTGGATGCGCAGTGGATTGAGCCCCGGCTCAACACCAGAGTGGGCAGTCAGACAAGCCAGGTCATACATGGAGCGGGTAGTCAGCCAGAGCCACAGGTTTGCACCAGAAAAGATATCTGAGCCAAATTGGAACACACAAGGAGAATAGTCAGACAGAGCCACAGGTCAACACCAGAATGGATGGACAGACAAGCCGGATCATACACAGGAATCAGGAATACTAGATAATGAACTGCTCAGAACAACAACGTAAGGGTGAGTGAGTCAGGACTCAGTCTGCCCTTTAAACCCCTCCACAGGAAGTAGGTAGGAGGAGCAGCTAGAAGGAGGAAATAGGTAGGAGGAGACTACAGGAAACAAACACACATAAAACAGAGGCCTGCAGATGACACGTGGAAAGACACCGAGCATCACTGAAGCTGTGGCTCTGGAAACAAGGTACTCTGACAGTAACATATTATTTGTTTGTTTCCAGCAGTCTGTAGGGTCCAATTGACATCATAAAACAATTGATATGATGCTTTTTTTCATTAGTTTGCAATTGATTGGCCTGTGTGAACTAGATCTAACATTGCAGAGAGATGCGGTTATGTAATCAGAAATACAGGGGAACCCAGAACTCACCTTCTACGTGTGTATGTATGTACTGTATGTATCTGTGTATACATGTATGTATGTATGATATATGTATATATATATATAAATAAAATGGAAACCAAGATAGATGGCTGAAGCACACATAAATATGGGATAAATACATGAACATACTGAGCCAGGTGAGTTCCGGGAGGAGACAGCACGCAACGAAGTAACAATGAGAAGATGCAAATTTATTATAAATAATCCATCACTGACCCAAATGAGGAAAGGTCCAAGATGGGGCCGAAAACATTTGGTTAGTGATGGATTGTTTATAATAAATTTGCATCCTCTCATCTTCAGAAAGGGGTAGAAAAGTTGTAGTAGCAGCCAAAGATGAGGGGCTAGATAGGGGACTCAGTAAGACATGAATCCCGCCTACAGAATCCAGGCCCTGTTTACCTGTGAAACGCGTCGCTGCACAGAGGGATAGAAGACTTGTTACTGAACATAGTGTAATAGTTTTAGCACAAACGACGCTGATACGTCATCAACCTGCCCCGCGGGCAGCCCCTCAGATCACCAGCTTTCACAGTGTGTCCTGAGATGTGAGAGGATGGGACTTTGCAGCAACACACATTCCCACCCATTTGTCCTTCCATAATGCCCCTTCCACAGTCCCCTCGCCGCTCCGCTGTGCTCTCTCTCCCACCTCAGATCCTCCTTCTAATCCACCTGTCTTCTTGCTGCTATTGATAGGAATAATGTCTTTGAAAGGGTGTGCCAGAGCGGGGAGATGGGACTTTAACCATATGAACGCCGGGGGGGTCTGTAACACATTACTCTGTAAGACAGAGAGCATTAGAATGACAAACAGAGGTGGGAGAGAGAGGGAGTGAGCCGGGAAGATGTGTATGCTGCACTGCTAGTCATATCTCACATCGCTGAACCCACTGTGCAAGCTGGCATTGAGAAGAGATGCCAATGGGGCAGCTTCACAACCAGCATAGATTGTGTTAAAAAGAAAACGCTGTGCAGCTGTAGGTTCTATAGGAAAACAGCACCTGAATTCTTTAGGTGGGATTCCTGTCTTACTGAGTCCCCCAACTAGCCTCTCATCTACAACTTTCCTACCCCATCAGTGCCACAGGGGTATGCAATGCACATCAATATGGCACTGAAACGGTTAGGGTGAGGGCAGCTGATTTCTCTGCTCTCCATAAAAAACTGTCCTCTGGCTCCATAGAGAGAGAGAGAGCTACAACGAGATCACAACAGCGCCAACCTCAGGTAGGCCTGGCTGGGACTGTTAAAGGAGCAATAAACTTTTTTTTAATGAAAATATATATTGTGAGGATTTATCCTATTGAGTAAACGCATATTTATTAATTTTTTTACATTAGCAGTGCCATCTAATGGTCAAATTCCAATAATTTGAGAGGAAAGTCAATGACATACAGTTCTCCATACAATGGGATATAAACTGCTGAGTCACTTCCTGTCAGATAGAACTATCAGGAAGTAATCACTCTGTAATTCACTTCCTGATAATGTGAACTGTTATAACATGTGAATAAAACAACTGACAGCGGTGGGAGTGGCCTTGTTTTACTCAGCAGGAAAAGCTCTATAACATATATGTTTTCATTAAAAAAAAGGTTACTGCTCCTTTAAATTTGATAGCAGTCAAATATCGGAGATTAGTGCATGTGGCGATATGCCACGTTATAAACGCACCCGCATGAATATAACAATGTCTCATTAACCTGCAGTTTATATGCAAATTACTATACTTGGGAACTCTCCAGATCTGCCCCAGACTAACCGGGTGTCCAGGGACTGAGGCTGATTCTCTGGTGGTGGGGAGCTTCTTATGAAACTCTGCCCATTTCTCCTCCTTCCAACCCTGTTCCTCCCACTCCCCCCTCACTTCTCCTCCATCCCACCCTGTACTTCTCCTCCATCCCACCCTGTTCCTCCCACTTCTCCTCCATCTCACCCTGTTCCTCCCACTTCTCCTCCTTCTCACCCTGTTCCTCCCACTTCTTCTCCTTCCCACCCTGTTCCACCCACTTCTCCTCCTTCTCACCCTGTTCCTCCCACTTCTTCTCCTTCTCACCCTGTTCCTCTCACTTCTTCTCCTTCCCACCCTGTTCCACCCACTTCTCCTCCTTCCCACCCTGTTCCTCCCACTTCCCTCCTTCCAACCCTGTTCCTCCCACTTCTCCTCCTTCCAACACTGTTCCACCAACTTCTCCTCCTTCCAACACTGTTCCTCCCACTTCTCCTCCATCCCACCCTGTTCCCCCCACTTCTCCTCCTTCCAACACTGTTCCACCCACTTCTCCTCCTTCCATCCCTGTTCCTCCCACTTCTCCTCCTTCCAACCCTGTTCCTCCCACTTCTCCTCCTTCCAACCCTGTTCCACCAACTTCTCCTCCTTCCAACACTGTTTCTCCCACTTCTCCTCCTTCCAACACTGTTCCTCCCACTTCTCCTCCATCCCACCCTGTTCCTCCCACTTCTCCTCCTTCCAACACTGTTCCACCAACTTCTCCTCCTTCCAACCCTGTTCCTCCCACTTCTCCTCCTTCCAACCCTGTTCCTCCCACTTCTCCTCCTTCCAACCCTGTTCCTCCCACTTCTCCTCCTTCCAACACTGTTCCTCCCACTTCTCCTCCATCCCACCCTGTTCCTCCACTTCTCCTCCTTCCAACACTGTTCCACCCACTTCTCCTCCTTCCAACCCTGCTCCACCCACTTCTCCTCCTTCCAACACTGTTCCTCCCACTTCTCCTCCTTCCAACCCTGTTCCACCAACTTCTCCTCCTTCCAACACTGTTCCACCCACTTCTCCTCCTTCCCACCCTGGTCCACCAGCTTCTCCTCCTTCCAACCCTGTTCCTCCCACTTCTCCTCCTTCCAACCCTGTTCCTCCCACTTCTCCTCCTTCCAACACTGTTCCACCAACTTCTCCTCCTTCCAACACTGTTCCACCAACTTCTCCTCCTTCCAACACTGTTCCTCCCACTTCTCCTCCTTCCAACACTGTTACTCCCACTTCTCCTTCATCCCACCCTGTTCCTCTCACTTCTCCTCCTTCCAACACTGTTCCACCCACTTCTCCTCCTTCCAACCCTGTTCCTCCCACTTCTCCTCCTTCCAACCCTGCTCCACCCACTTCTCCTCCTTCCAACCCTGTTCCACCAACTTCTCCTCCTTCCAACCCTGTTCCACCAACTTCTCCTCCTTCCAACACTGTTCCACCCACTTCTCCTCCTTCCCACCCTGGTCCACCAGCTTCTCCTCCTTCCAACCTTGTTCCTCCCACTTCTCCTCCTTCCAACCCTGTTCTTCCCACTTCTCCTCCTTCCAACACTGTTCCACCAACTTCTCCTCCTTCCAACACTGTTCCTCCCACTTCTCCTCCTTCCAACACT